>JAPTMU010000338.1:21871-24371 GCA_028583405.1 Pogonophryne albipinna | reverse complement strand
TTGGCAATATTGTTCACCTGACATTCATGCCAATCAATCAATCAATCAATCAATGTTTATTTATATAGCCCAATATCACAAATGTTACATTTGTCTCAGTGGACTTCACAGTTTGTACAAAATATCAGTATGACAATACGACACCCTCTGTCCTTAGACCCTCACATCGTACAAGGAAAAACTTCCGAAGAAAACCCACAGTTTTAAAGGGAAAAATGGGAGAAACCTCAGGGAGAGCAACAGAGGAGGGATCCCTCTCCCAGGACGGACAGACGTGCAATAGATGCCGTGTGTAAATTGAAAAGATAATACATTTGCAACATAGGTAGTCCAAATGTTTGGAAATGCATGTGTGTATAATAGGAAGATGAATCCACGAGGATATCCATCCAGGACCTATGATCCAGGAACACAGCCACGACTCAAGATCCAGGGCTCGCGATGCAGGACACAGGACCGCAGCATCATCCATGACTCCGGATCCCAGCATATATAGACACCAAAAAGAAAGAGATTTGGGGAAGCTGGGGTAATCGGAACATGAGAGTACACAGGTATAGACAGAGAGAAGGAAGAAGTAAGATGTCCCCCGACAAACTAAGCCTATATCAGCAAAACTAGGGGCTGAATCTAATCAGCCCTAACTATAAGCTTTATCAAAAAGGAAGGTCTTAAGCGCACTCTTAAAAACGGATAGGGTGTCTGCCGCCCGAACACAAACTGGAAGCTGATTCCAGCTTGATAAGAAAAGGCTCTGGCTCCCATTGTACTTTTAGAGACTCTAGGAACAACCAACAACCCTGCAGTCTTGGAACGCAATGCCCTAGTAGGACAGTAGGGTATAATGAGTTCTTTAAGGTAAGATGGCGCCTGCCCATTAAGGGCTTTGTAGGCGAGAAGAAGAATTTTAAATTCTATCCTGTGTTCTATAGGGAGCCAGTGTAAGGCAGCCAGAACAGGAGTAATGTGGTCCCTTTTCCTAACTCTGGTTAGTACACGAGCTGCAGCATTTTGAATCAGCTGAAGCGACTTGACTGACTTCTTGGTACACCCTGATAATAAAGAGTTACAATAATCCAGCCTTGAAGTAACAAATGCATGGACTAGTTTCTCTGCATCGTTTTGAGGCAAGATATGCCTGATTTTTGCAATGTTACGTAGATGGAAGTAGGCGGTCCTTGAAATTGATTTTATGTGGGCGTTAAAGGATAAATCCTGATCAAATATAACACCAAGATTCCTTACAGTCTCACTGGAGGCCAAATTAATGCCATCCATAGTTAGTATATCTTTAGATCATTTGTTTCGTAGATTCTTCGGGCCAAGTACAATAACTTCAGTTTTGGTCGTGTTTAACATCAAAAAGTTTAAGGTCATCTACGTTTTTAAGTCCTTGAGGCAGTCTTGAATTTTATTTAGATGATTAATTTCATCAGGCTTGATTGATAAATATAGTTGAGTATCATCCGCATAACAATGAAAGTTTACAGAATGATTCCTTATAATATTGCCTAACGGAAGCATATATAATGTGAACAAAATAGGTCCGAGCACTGAGCCCTGTGGCACTCCATGGCTAACTTTGGTTTGCGTGGAAGATTCATCATTGACACGTACAAACTGAGAGAGTTCAGATAGATAGGACCTAAACCAGCCTAAAGCAGTTCCCTGTATGCCAACTAAGTGCTCTAGTCTTTGCAATAAGATATCATGATCGATAGTATCAAATGCAGCACTGAGATCGAGCAAAACAAGAATAGAGACAAGTCCCTTGTCAGAGGCTATTAGAATGTCATTTGTGACTTTAACCAGAGCTGTCTCTGTGCTATGATGTGTTTCTAAAGCCAGACTGAAAATCTTCAAATAAATCATTGTTTTTTAAGTAATCACACAACTGTTTAGCGACCGCTTTCTCAAGAATCTTTGAGAGGAACGGAAGATTAGAAATAGGTCTATAGTTGGCTAAAACCTCTGGATCGAGGTTGTGCTTTTTAAGAAGCGGTTTTATCACTGCTACTTTGAATGATTGTGGAACATAGCCTGATAATAAAGACATATTCATAATATTTAATAAAGAAGTGCTAATTAATGGAAAAACTTCCTTCAACAGCTTAGTTGGAATTGGTCTAACATACACGTTGATGGTTTAGAAGAGAGAATCATTGAATTTAATTGTTCAAGGTTAATGGCTGAAAAGCATTCTAGTTTACTATCTAGTGTAATAATTAGAACTTACGTTTCCGGAGCTGTTGATAACACTATACTGGTCAAAGGCAAGAGGTCATTCATTTTGTTTCTAAGAGTAACAATTGTATGGTTAAAAAAGCACATAAAATCATTACTACTGAGTGCTATGGGAATAGAAGGCTCAATCGAGCTGTGGCTCTCTGTCAGCCTGGCTACAGTGCTGAAAAGAAATCTGTGCATTATTCTTATTCTCATCTATTAATGAAGAGTAGTAGGCTGCTCTCGCTTTACGCAGTGCTTTCTTATATTCATT
>JAPTMU010000338.1:0-20871 GCA_028583405.1 Pogonophryne albipinna | reverse complement strand
TTTTACTTAAGAAGCTTAGTCAGTACTTCTACTTTTATCAGAGTATTTTTAAACACGAATATCTGTACTTCTACTTAAGTAAAGGATGTGTGTACTTTTGCCATCTCTGTATATCGGAACAGGAAGACAGATGCACTCGCACTTTCTTCCATACAAGGCTCTTGAGGCATTTTGCGATAAGTTACAAGACAACCATTGCCCTTTCTGTGTCTTTGAAGCGTTCTTGAAGACAGTTGAATAACCCCAAATGCAAAAATGCCTGTTTTCATAGTGTCCAAACTTTTGAAGTATTAAATATTTCCAAAACCAAATGTGTCCCACGAGGCACTTTATTTGCAAATGCATCTACAAAAGGAGTTAGATGGGTGTTGCCATATTATCTAGACTTGAATAAAAAGCCGCTTCCCTATTCAGTCTCTTCTTTTGACTAATTTCAAAGGGGTAACATGATAATACTGAAAGCTAACTGACAAAAAACGCAAACAAAGCTACCTCCCTCTTTTTAGTATTATGACATGAAAGACACCTGTTCTTTCTCAGAAGTGGACCAAAAAATGGTAATGAATACTGTAGATAAGAACATCATCTGGCTGTCTGGCTTGGAGATGCTAACGTCAAGAATGTAATATACAGTATGTCCAGCTTCTATAATGAGTGAAGGCACAAGACTAAAAAAAATGTAGGTCCACAAATCCCAAGATATTCAGCAAAAAACATAGAAAAATGGCGATTCTTATTCATACCCAGAGAAAACTCACAGCCTTCAATGACTGCCGAAATATTTTAATTGTATACAAGTCTAGGAGAAAATGACTCTACGTCTCACTTGATTTATCACCTCAGTAAACATTGTCCTAATTATTTTATGGTTCTCATTTGTTGGTTTCAAGTCATCTTCGAAACTGTGAGATGTTACTTTTGCAAATGATGGTTCCTCCTTGAAATGTAAATAGACAAAAAAGCAGGGTAAGGTTTTTCATAACATGTCGTTAACATGGTGTTGTCTGGTTTGATATTTGTCTGTTTTTCGTCATAGAACTTTGACCCTTTCACAGTTTGTGTTTTCAGTTCATGAAAAGTCAAATTTGTCGCAGCATTTTGGTTTCATAAAAGTCTTGTTCGGCATTCGGTTGTACTTAGTTAGCTCCACTCTCTCGTGCAACCTCTGGGTCAAAAATCATGTCCCGTCGGCTGCCTCCTCTTCTTATTTACAGTCTTCGTTCATCATCAGATTGACTTCATCCCGTACAAAACAAGTAAGCCACACGTCAGATATTAATTGTTGTACGTGTTGATTTGTAAGACAAAAAGAAAACACTGTATACAAAACACTGCATGGGGTCTAGTACAGGGACTGTTGCACACATAAGAATACATTTTATGGATGAGCGGGATATTGTAAAGACAAATTAAATATTATCCTTGGATTTGCAGGATCATCTCCATGGCTACAGCTAAGTATTTATGATTCTCCAACCAGAGAAGACCTTTGGGAAAATTGGTATTCATGTCAGAGTATCAAGGCAAGAATCTCCCTGAGCTCCCTGATCAAAATACATGTATGCTTGTCTAATGTTGGCCAAAAAGGCACAATGTCCTTTAGAGCTGCTAGTGGACAACATCCTTCACTGGATTCGACAGGAAGTAACACGTCGAAAGGTTTTTGGTGCATCACGCCCTGAGTTTAGCGCCATGTGTCTAATCATGAACCCTGTGTCTGTATCACTACTGAACTGAGGCTGAAATGCTGTTGGGCTTTAAGACACCAACAAAAGCAAAGCTATTGGGTTTGTGTGTTTTGGCATTTGCAGCTGCAGCATGTTGATGATGTTTTTGCAGCACTTAGAATATCACATGCAAACTTAACAAGCTTTTTATATATTAAGTTGTTGGGAAAAAAATGGGAATTCACTGCATTTTTGCAATTTCTCCTTTTGTTCCCTGTCAAAACTGAATCTTGATTTGAAATCGGTTTTGGTTTGAAATTGCTGCTCCATACATCAGAGAGAGGAACTTTCTGTCTGACCTCACTGGTCGTTAGAGCCAATGTCTTAGATCTAAAGGTCAGCTGCTAGCAGTTAAGTTAAGTTAACGCTGTGGACAAACTGTTAGGGAAGGACAGAAAACAAGGATAAGAGATGGATGGTTTTTAGCTTTGATTTAAACAAAAATGTGTATTTTACAAACTCGCCGTCAATGTTGATTGTAATGATTTCCTTTACAATCGTAACCTTTCCTCAATATGTCATGTGAAAATAATGAAGCATTTATAAAATATTGATAAGATCCAGAGTCAAAAGTTCAACTCCTTGAAATGGAATGAAAGCAGCGATTGATTCAAATCACTTTTAATAGACTCGCCTTCTCACATGTTCCCCCCCAAATAAATTCCTCAACATGTTACAATATATATTCTATAAGTCCAGACCTCGGGGTTTGCATGCATGCTTGCATCTTTTCACGTCTGACTGACGAAGCAGTCAGACGTGAATCCAAAACAATCAAAAGCATTTCAATGTGCCGTTTGATGGCTTTATTGCAAAGTGATGCACATTACATGTAGAATATGAGTTAAAGACTGTAAGGAGAAGAGCAGAAAGGAGGAGTCTTGCAGCATTTCAACCAAGACGGCATCTAACAGGAAAATGTCATTCTCATACTTTTAAAATAATTATTTTGGAGTCATGTTATTCTGAACATCTAAAAAAGTTCCATATACTTCCCTGCTAAACCAAAGCGTAACACAGAATGACACTGAATAATTCAAATGAAGATACCGTTTCACATGGACCTGCATGCTGGCTTCTACTTGTTCTCCTTTCGCGGGAGTGTGTTATACTTTAAAATCACTCAAAGTATGTCCATACTTATAAGAGATTTCTGGTAGCCCGCCATAAATTCAGTCAACGCAGTTTAGCAGCATTGTGGTTTTGGAATGAATGGAGCATAAAAGTTATTTAAAGATGAATGAGCCCCAGTCTGTTTTGAAAGTTATAAATTCTAAGGGCATTAAAGAAGGAATGGATAGTTAAACACAGATCTAGTTTGGCCTATTGGACATAAACACAAACAAATTGAACAGGTCACAATAACACTCTGAAATCTAGACTGGGCGGATTTATTACGTTTTTATCTAAAGAAATGTTGTCTTTAAACCAAATGTAGACATCAAGGCTTCAACAGTGACGTCACCAGACTGATGCCATTCTGTGTTAATTTCAAACATTAGCATTATTTATATTGTTTGACGTTATTACTATCCTTACCAAAACATACTTTAAACCAAATTGCAGTACGTCTTTTGAAACACGCAAGAATAGTTTGCAATACATTATATGTAAGAATGTGTTTTCTTTTCAGGGTTTGCTGATCTTTCTCAGATGTGTCCTTATTGTTACACTGCTGCAGTCAAACACATTCATTCTCTTAATGTGTTCTTACGTGCAGCTGTGACACTGTAGAGCAGAGGTGCCCAGTACGTCGACCGCGGTCGACCGATCATTCATAAAAAAAAAAATCCAGCTCCGTTAAAATAGACAAACAGGTTTTGATCCCTCCTCCCTTGGCCTCCCTGCCACTTCATTCAGGAGTTTACTTGATTGACAGAAAAAGCGACCTATCGCTTTCCAATCTGTTAACCCAGAATGCAAAGCGATACAAAATCAGTCAAGTGCCGGGAAAACTCAAATTAAGTTAAACAGACAAACAAGAAACAAACAACAAAATGAGTTGTGCAAGAAGCTAAAGACATACCACTTCCACCCAGAATGGGAGGAAGAATATTTTGTTGTGATGTCACATTCAAAGGTTATTTGCCTTATTTGTAAAGCAAGCCTCGCTCTGCCAAAGAAAGGTAACGTGGAGAGGCATTATCGGAGTGTTCACAAGGCAGCGACTTCCCTCCGAGTAGCGAGTTGAGAAAGGTCATGTATTATTGCTACACAAACATTATCTCAGTCTTAGTGTCGCCAACTCGTTTCTAATATGCAAAAAGACAAACAAATGCGTCTATGGTCGGTGTATTTTTGATCTTTCCAATCGAGACGAGATCTCTCTCTCCCCCGTCTGTGTGCGAGGGGGCGGGGCAGTTTACACACACGCAGCTGCTCCATGCAGCAACACACGGAGGGGATGGCGGAGAGAAGCGCTCCAAGGTGTGGTTAAATGTTACCCGTCTTGAGGTGGACAATGCTCGTTGCCAAGAGTGTTTAGCATGTAAGGGCGGAGCAATTTGTCTAAACATTTATCAAAAGTGCTCCACATCCAGACGGAGGAATGCACCGGGTTCAACTGTCTTTCTAGTAGCTCTGTAGCCCCATCCATGAGTAACGTTTCCACGTCAGGTGTTATGTATGCTAGCAGCAACACACGGAGTTAACTACATTATACAAACATGGGTTAATGATTAGAGGTAACTGAGTTATTTAGTTTGTTAAAGTTTCAGCTATTCTGTTTACAGTTCTGTCATCACATTATTTAATACGATTTGTTAAAACGTTGTTTCTTTTGATGTGAAATATTATTTATTTAATTTAAATAAAAAGCAATGTTAATTTTGTTCACAATTTGTTAAGTTAATTTAATAATATATGTATTTTTGAATCAAGTATTCATCTTTATTGTCTTCATTGTTAGTTTCCACATGCCTAAAGCAACCTCAAGCTAAATCTAAAAGTTGCTAAATAAGAGCGTTTGAGAAATTGTGCAAGGCATACAGTAATAGTCAGAATAGTCGATTAATCGTTTCATTAATCGATAGATTAATCGATTATCAAATTAGTAGTTTGTTGCAGCCCTATTATCCCATGTATAAATAAAACGTGTTATTCAGCAACCCTTGCAATTTGGGATTTTATTTTTGGTTGGTAGACCTCGGTGAGCTGGTCATTTCAAAAGTAGCTCACCAGCCAAAAAAGTGTGGGCACCCCTGCTGTAGAGTTACCTGGCTGTCAGTACAACAGAGCAGCTGCTGAAAAAGGTAGCTACAGTTCACTTCAAGCACCTGAGGCTATACACTCATTTATTTTTTTAACTCAGGTGAGTGATGATGAGTCAGAATTGACTGGCAATAACAATATGATTTATAACATACAAAAGGATTAGGAGGAGTAACATAAATACCATCCATCATTGAGAGATTAGTGACATTTAATCTGCAGACGAATGCGTTTTTGGGGACTGAATAAGCAATCGCTTTGCAAAAACTGATATATGTAAATTATTTTAATTTGACTTGTCCATGGGTTAAGAGCAGTTTTAACAGATCAAACAATTAAAGGGAATGTGGAAGCAGCCAGGTTCAACCCATAAAACCTGGTGAAAGTTGACAAGGATGTCCAAAGTGTACCACAACCCTAGAGGATCCACTTGTCCCTGCACACAAAGCAATGGTGATCCAATCCACTACACAGTGCGCAAGACACTGCTTTTAAATATGCCTTCCCTATCATTGTTCACCATATGAAACAATAAGTCGGTCTGGGAAGGACTCAATATGGTCCACAAGTGTCAACGAAGGAGTTTCGTATATAGAAATCTTCCAACACCAGAAGCCTGGAGCTGGGCTTGGTTGGAGCCAAACCTCCCTTTCTCCAATCCCCAACCCGAAACTTGCTAAATTCACAGACAGATCCCCGGCAGCTGCCACAAAGACAGCAAAAATCCTCTGGTATGTAACCGCCATTGATTTGTTTGAAAACAGCAGGGGATGCCCTCCATGATCGCTAACCTTCGTAAAACTGTCGCCTTTTATGGTAGGGGTCAGACAGTTCTTTATTGCTCTGAAACGCCCTTCGATGAAAGCTGGGTGTGCCAAAACAGAATCTGCGGGGCTGATTGCCAGGCTCTGATAGCTGCAGAGGAACAAGTGAAGCACCCGCGCAATATTTCAGTGACAGTGGGGAAAAGTCATAAAATGCAATAAAATAAAGATAATATTATGTCTCACCTCTTTTGGAGACGGAGACTGTGTTGCACACTTACCCATTTGGCATAAACCTTGATGACGAGAATGGGATTCATCCATTTTTCTGTTTCCCGAAACCCCTCTGAAAGTGCAGGTGGGAACTAAATTCCAGTGTACCGATCACTCAATGACAAGCGGTTCACTATGAAAGGTGCAGACAGACAAACACCTACCACCAGAGACAACTGTCAGTCTTCCGAGTCAAACAATAGCCCCAAAGCTAGGCAGTGCAATCATTTGCAAACAAAAGTTGTGAAGGGACAAACTGGTATGATGAACTCCAACAAACGATAGAAAAAGGGTGTGTGGTTATGTAACAAATATAAAGCGAGTCCGTTGCACCTACAGGTGTGGTTGATTTGGTATAATTGCTCCTGACTAAAATGTGATCACTTTGTTGTGCTTAACTGAAACTAAATTATATTAAGCTATTGATTCCCTTTTTGAGAATTGCACACTGGTTTTTGCTTTCAATCAGATGTCCTCTGGCATCACTACAGAGGGGACAAACAGCAAACAGTAATCTGTCACTACCATAGACTGTATATATAAGGTCACTATCAATAAAACTCCCGTTTCTTGTGTGTGTGTGTGTGTGTGTGTGTGTGTGTGTGTGTGTGTGTGTGTGTGTGTGTGTGTGTGTGTGTGTGTGTGTGTGCACGTGTGTGTGTGTGCGCGTGTGTGTGTGTGCGTGCATGCGCGTGTGTGTGTGTGCGCGGTGTGATCTAAGCTGTATGTGGTGTGTGAGGTTTAGGTGCATGATACCAATTATTTGTTAGTTAGCTTATTGTACGGCATTCGATCAATTTGGCAAAAGCTACACCACAATTATGTGGGTGCGACACCACTAATTATGTGGGTGCTTTAAGACATTTCCAGGTAACAGTGCTTGGCTGCGAGGTGGCCATAGTCAGTATTGAAGTGGACGTGATAAACATGATGATGATGTTGTTGAACTAATCAGGGAATACAGCTTTTTCTACCCACGTCCCTTCTATGGAGGTAACCCCCTCTCATCCCTTCACTGACCTGCTGCTGTCCCCCACAGGCTTACCTCCTGCTGGTGTGCTTCACAGCAGGACTTCCTCCACCTCCTCAAGTTACCACACTCCTATCCCACCAACCTTCCCAAATGAATGTCATATGTCAACAACTGTAAGCTGCCCTGTTAATTTGCAAGTGCATTACACAGCGTGACTAACTGCTACAGGAATACATCAATGCCATATCTTATTACATTCATGAAAACAAAAGCCTCAACATTTTTTTTGTCTTCATCTGCGGTTTGCATAAAGCTTTAAATAGCTTACGTTCATATGTACCACCACATGCTCTTTGTTTTAGGAACATCCTCCCCCCTTCTTGCGATGATGGGACAGAAAAATTGGACTGTTTCTGTCCCATCATGCTACCCTACCTTGAACATATTGTTTCCTCCATCAGACCTACAACCTGCAACCTTGACAGTGTCACTACTGCCCTTCATAAGGACGTCTTGGACAATAACAGCCCAGCAGACTCCTCATTATCAACACCTTACTGGCCACTGGTACAGTTTTAATATGTTTCAAGCATGTATTGGTCCAGCCCCATTTAAAACCAAAACATCTATTTAGACCTGAAAACTGCCTCGTAACTACAGATCTTTATCTAAACTCTTATTCCTTTCAAAAGTTCTGAAAAAGCTTATTCTCTGTCAATTGCTGCACCTAACATATTGACAAGATTTCAATCAGGTTTAGGACATACCAATTTTGTAATAGTGTATAATGACCTGCTCCTCTCTACCGACTCCTGTAATTGTGCCAACTAGATTCTTCTCGGTACAAGTTCCGGAAAAGACCAAAAAAAAACAAGTATGCGTTCTATAGCTGGTTGTGTAGCACTGGTATAGCTGTGGAGGTGCCAGTTCACTTTCTGGACACTACCGAGGTGTGCTTGAGCAATGCCCTAACCCTTTGGCAAGTTTTCTTCTTATCCAGTTAGTTTTGCCTGCGGTGTTCCACAGGGATCCTTTCTAGGTCCCATTCTGTTCTCTATGTTCATGCTTCCCCTCGGCCCAATCCATGAAAATAAAACATTTCCTTCCAATGCTATGTCAATAACACACAATGTGATCTCCCGAAACCATAGACCAGTTTAATCTCAATGACATGAGTAAAGATTGTAAGGGAACATCCACACATTTAAATTGGATTGGCTGTTTAATTCTGCATCGTCTCAGGCTGGAGCCACACGAGGACGATAACGCTAACGGACCGCAATCGTTATCAAAAAAGTCTTACATCCACACGCAACAGGCACCAGGAACGTGTCCGTTCACACGAGACCGCTCGAAAGTGCTGGAGACGCTGTAGTACATATGCCAAGCCTGTAAGTGGCGCTGTAGTCCTGCCACAAAAGCAGCGAAGAAGACTTCCCTTGCATGGTTGCCATGGCTGCCCTTCTGTTTATTCTCCGCTTTGGATGCTCTGGCTCTTTTTCACCCTCCCCGAGGCAAGCGTTTGCTCCTGCTGTAAATCTCTCCGGTAGTCCACCAGCAGATGAAAAACACCCACCCATCTTCCAAGGGACGAGGGGACCGTGCGGCAGAGTTTCAGTTCGATTTTTTTTCGCCGTTAAAGTTTAAATCTTCCGGACAAAATTAGAAAAGTGCCGGTCAAAGGTCTTCTTTGTTATTTATTGAGCTTTAAAACAAATTGATAACGACTCAATATAATAATAAGAATACAAAACGGAGCCTCTCTTTTCCGGGTGATTTGACTCTAATGACCAATTGCCTGAGGCATCGGGAAGATTACTGAGGTGCTCCTTGGAATGCCTTTTGATCCGAGAAAATATACATAGGCTGTGCCTTGGGCATGAATTAATCAACGCCCTAAAGGCCGTCCACACGGCGGGGTGCGTTGAAGCTTCAACGCTTCTGCC
This sequence comes from Pogonophryne albipinna, assembly GCA_028583405.1. Lineage (NCBI taxonomy): Eukaryota > Metazoa > Chordata > Actinopteri > Perciformes > Artedidraconidae > Pogonophryne > Pogonophryne albipinna. The sequence continues at coordinate 11,978 of JAPTMU010000338.1, read as the reverse complement.
CATTCACTTTGAATGGGGTGACGTCATGCTTTGCCGAACTGCATTGTGGGAGCGTTGCTTCGCTTTGCTCGCGTTGCTTGCTTTAACGGCCCCTACACACGGCGGCGTGCGTTGCCGCTTGGCGCTGGGCGTGTCTTGAGCTTGGGGAATTTACGCGAGCAACGCGACCAACAACCAATAACATGAATCTCTCCTGTCAATTGCATAAAAGGTTTTACATGTCACACTTTATATGATGAACATTTATGACATTAGTGTCTATGGTGCTATTTTACGCAACATTCCATGCTGGATAAATACTGTCTATGCCTGCTAGCTGTCCATTCAAACGAAGTACACTCATAACAACAGTGTGAAGTTATTATCTTGATCATTGAAATACAAAATATAAATCCCCGCTAAATGTTAATAAATATTTCCACTTTCATGATTAGCTAAGATCATAAAGGAAAACATGCGAGCCATGCTTTTTTTCTCCTTACTATGGCAGTAACTATCAATAATTTCTAACTGCAGTACTTGAGCTCTCCATTTGCCATACAATTAAAAGATGACCACGCTGCCATTATGTGGGTTAACACATGTTTTAAAAGCTTTCTCACGTGCATTGTGTTTCAGATGGACTGCCACTGTATGCAAGAGAAGATTAAACCAGTTGCAAGCATTCACTAGCAAATCCTCATGTTTTTCAATGACAGTGAAAGTAATGTGTTTACGTTTTGTTGTTTGCTAACCAATCAGAGACACCCATGATGTCAGTATTTCATTGCGTCGTTGCTATAGTATAGAGGCTTTGCTTTTGACGGGGCGAATCTATTTTAACCGCCGCCGACAGGGGGCGAAAGAGACGAGTGAGCGATACAGGGAGAGAAACACACAAGAAGAGATGAGAGCGCGGCAGAGAGAAGCGGAGAGGAAAGTGAGTAAAGAGAATAATTAGCGATACAGGGAGAGAAGACCGAGAGGAGAGTGAACAGGCGTGTTAGCGGCAGACAGGGAGAGACACATATAATACAATAATTACACATGGCGCTCTCCAAGAAGAGGAAAGTGGACAGTGAGAACAGAGCTTTTAACCCTGAGTGGACTCATTCATGTTCATCCTGCCCACTGGGAGCACAGAACCAGTGTGTCTCATTTGTTCAGAGACCGTGGTGCTCATTAAAAGTGCCAAAACGTTTGTGTTTGACCAAACATTCCCTCTCAAGTCAGAACTGAGGTCACAAAACATAAGCCGTCTCAGAGCCCAATATGATCAGTCGACCAGGATCAAAATTAAAACTAAATATCGTTCCAGGCTAACCGAGGCTAACCAATGAGCACCTGCATGTGTGTATGAGAATGGCCCTGACACCATTTCAGCCCAGATTTAAACTCCTGGCAGGACAATAAGCTCCAGCTCAATTCTCGCACTGAGTTAAAACAAAGTGAGTGAGGGTCTGCACTATAAGAGGGAAAGAAAGAGAAACTTTAAAACTGTTCAATTGTTATGATGTGTAAAGACTGATATTGTTCTATAATCGGCTTACATCTACAAGTCATGATGTGAAACGGTTAACAAAGAAAAAGGGAAACTCAAGCTGCTGCTACACTTTATTTAATTTATCTAAAATTAAGCACTTTTAAGATGCACATATTTTCAAAAGCTATTTTATTTATGTTCTCTATTTTATTTTGAAATGCAGCCCGAGAGGAACATTACACATATCCACAGTATTTACTGTATATCTGTATAGTTCAATGTTAATTGACAATACATATTGTTGTTTATGAATTGTACTTTCTTTATTTGATGGCAGTCAGCTGTTGATGACATGCAGACGTTGATAAAGCTGCAGCTACTTCAATATATATCACACTAATTCATAAAGCAACTTAGACATTTTGATGTTCCGGACCTTTGCATGGGGACATTTTCTCTAACTGGACCTCGTTGAATTTTAGTTGAATACCCCTGCACTAGAGTAAAGGGGAAACCCCAACAAGCATAATAAAGGTCTCTTGAACTGACAGAGAGGAAAAATGTCAACACTGATACAGAGCGGTTTTCTCTTTGGTTGCTAAGTTTTGGGTCCTTTCCAACTGCTCCAAATAACCGGCTAAGTATCAATACAGTGTGTGCGGTGTTATGGGTGTTTTGGATTTTATGCAACATGTCAAGTCAATTGCATTAGTGGGCTTCACAATTTGGACAGGATGCACTCTCCTTTTCCTTACAATAATTTAACATGATTCTCATTGGCAGGATTATAGGGCCCATATTATACTTTGAAGCTGAGGCCAACCCGCCCCACTGGAAAATTAAACATTAACTAACTAATAGAAAGTTAATTAACAAAGTGAAGTTACTTTATACCAGAAAAACAAAGTTTACTGAAACAGATTTCCATGGAACGATTATTCCTGCAGGAGTTAAATAAAAGGAAAAGGGTCTGCTGATTTATTTTTAACATGCATAATTGTTTTAGGAAAGCTGCCATGTTTGTGTTAGTGTGTTTTACAGTACATTACAAACTGACCTTTAATATCACATATTCTGTTGTTGCACCTCTGTTTGTGACGCTATTTGTTTAATTGCACATTTACCGAAGACTTTATTACACCCTTACCTTCATCATCGATTAATTATTCTAAACATGCAGCAGTGTTTAGAGGCATTATTTTTATAGTACTTTTCACTACATTTTTGTATTTATTTCAAAGAGGACCATGCATACAAATACATTAATCTCAGAAAAGAGAAAATATGAATTATGCCAGATTATAGCTAATAGCTCATTTCAATCTGCAGTCCTCATGTGAACTCAATGGGCTTTAAATTAAAAGGCATGCTCATCAGCCACCCACCCAGACAAAGACGGACATAAAATCCAAGACGTGAATCACAAATGGAAATCATACACATAGATATAGAGTAAAATGTGCCTGACAAATTCTGCAAAGCAATGTTTAACAATAGTATAGCTTTTTCTAACTTTGCCCATGAGCTGCCAAACCTCCTTAACCACAGAGACATCCTTAAATCTGGAGGATTGTAATACACACTGCGAGCTCAGAAAAGTTAAATGAGGTTGGAACATTTGTTCCTAATCTTTGAAACAATGTACCTCCAGGTCTTGTGAGGCACTGAGCATGTCGGGTAGTAAAATCTCTAAAATAGCTGTGTGTCTATTTCAATTTTCTCTTGTATATATCACCGACCTGAATGTGCTATTTTGTTGCTATTCAACTTTTTACCTTTGGAAAAGTGCTACATAAATACTACTATGTTTGCTATGGTTGAAGAGTCTTCTTTCAATACCTTTGGGTGCTTTTGGTTTAAATAATCGTATTAACATTGGTTTCTTTATATTGCACACAGCATGAATTCACATCAAATCGATAATGTGTGAGTGGCCTTCTTCTTTCACGCCAATAGTAGGATTCTGACACTGGAGCTCAGCTTTAAAGGTGGGGTAGGTAAATTTGAGAAACCGGCTCGAGATACACTTGTTGTTATATTCCATGGAATGCTCTTAACATCCTGATAGCAATGAATATCTGAAGTGCTTTGACAAAGAATCCATAAAAAAATGTCATCTGTGGAAGCCGTGGCGCTGTAAAAAGCACGACCAATCATCTGAGCCGGCCCGGCTAAAGTAACTGGATGGCCTACCTGCCTGTCAGCCTTCCATCTGTGCACTAACTTATCTCGTGCCCTCATTGGTCATGTGCGCGTTCGTGTGTGTTGGAGGAGGGGCTCTGTGAGGAAGTGGCAGATTTTCTCCGGTCATGTACTTTCAAATTCTAGCGCACTCGTCTGGTTTCTCAAACTTACATACCCTACCTTTAACAACCTTCACTGCTGCACCTCTGGTATGTACGCTGTATTTTTCTCAACACTGGTTGTCTCTTCTAGGTTTCCCTGAGAAAATGTTTAAGGCCTGCCGGCAAAGTATCTATTTCAACGGGGGTCCGGCAGACTGATTTTTGATCAGTATTTGGGTAGGGCTCTATATTCTGATTCTGATAAGTTCTTTAATAATTGAATCACAGAGTGAACCGTGGGATAGAACAGTTTATAAAAAAAAGCTAAAACACTTATTCTAATGTCATTAACAATATATAGATGAACCCCTCACCCACTTTTGTTATATTCAAAACAAATAATTAATAAATATTTCTAAATGAAATGTTATTATAGGTTAGGATAACACTTTATTGGAGAAACTCACTGGGTCTCAAAAGTATCTATATTAACAAATAAGCCTCTTCTTTACCTGCTGCAACATTTATTTAATGAACACACGGTAATGCATTTAGTTTTGATTCAATATTATAACAAATATAATTCTGAAATTATCTGTTGTGCTGAATGAGTTGCATTTTAACTCTATTTTGTTACTTACAGGGGCCTTATTACGCTCTTTTTCAGGTTCATATTTGTATGTAGTGTCTCTACTGACATGTCTCCATGCTTCAATGTTCAAAAAGCTCTTTATCTTTCTCATACTGCCTGTGCTGCAGCACCTCTTTTCACCCTCTGTCTGAAACCAGAGCCCAGTCTGCTCTGATTGGTTAGCTGGCCAGCTCTGTTGTGATTGGTCAACCGCTTAGAGATGTCCCGCCCCTTAGCCTTATCACGTTCAATTTAATGGAGCTCAAGCCAATACAAAAGTAAGTGTTACATTGTGATGGCACTATGTTCTGGAAATAAACAAAGGAATCCAATGGAGGCGTTTCAGTATGGGGGGGGGGGGGGGAGTGTATGGGAGAGAAACTCTATTGTAGCCTTTGCAGACCATTTACATGCACTAAAACCTATACAACACACTACAGCAGGGGTGTCAAACTCAAGGCCTGTGACTTTTCTGCGGCCCCACAAGAGCCTGCAAAGAATATAATATGTTTATTATACGGTTACATGCAGATTTACAGAAGCACGTTGCCCATAAACTACATGTCCCACAATGCATCTTAAATTAGAGTTTTTTCCTCAGAATCTGACTTCCTTTTCAAAATGTTACTTTTTTTTCAAAATGTAATTTTTTTTTTAACTTTTTTTTGACTTTTTTTTTCCAGAATGTGGTTTTTCTTTTAAAATCATTTTGTGACATTCTCACTGAAGAGACTTGCAATTATTTGCCCTAGACTTCTGCTTTCAGACGTAGTTAATTATTAAGTTATTACCCTATTCGATAATAATCTAATGCAGAGGCAATGAAGTAATATAAAACATTATACGATATATATTAAATATTTATTTATGTATTTTTATATAGCCCTATATATAAAACTGGCCCTTTGAGTGCAACCCTGATGCTAATGTGGCCCAAGATGAAATTGAGTTTGACACCCTTGCACTACAGGAAAGGGAAAACCCCAAAAAGCATAATAGGGCCTCTTTAAGTGAGATTTTGAAAGCAATGTGGTTTTGCTACAATTACTAAAGTAAAACGTTTTCCACCACTGCATCTCGTTTACCATTTACAACCCTTATAACCTCCTCAATTACCAACATTTAGCTCCAGGACCTCATCACAAAAGCAGGGGCAGACGCTGTGAAAGCTGTGAGCCTAATGTTTACGTTTTAGTTGGTTAAGTTCCTGCAGTTAAAAAAATTGGGAATTAGATGGTTGAGATGGTTGAGAATGTGCTGGCAATAAACAAATCTGTTCGAACAGAAATGTATTTGGTGAAAACTCAAACACAGTAAGAGACACAAATTTCCACTGAGAAAATTGGCTGATTTTAACGCTTTTCAGATGTTACATCCTCTCATTAGTCATTGGAAGATGAAACAAGTGGAGTCATTCATCCCAGATATTTATTTGTAATAAAAATCAAACATGCATTCCTCTGCAACATAATCTGTGTTTTGAGCAACTGAGACACAAACAAAAAATAAGTTTGGGATTGAGAGAAAGCCGTACTGTTCGTTCATTTTATATATCTTATCTGGGATTAATCTATCCAGAAGATTACTTGCCACCTGAACTTTTTCTTCAACTATTTAAGACCATCCCACATTTTCAATCTGGCTTTACAAAGCACAATTGAAAATAGATTTAAGGAATGCACTTACCATCCGTATGGCTAAGATTGATCTGGCTATAATAAAAGCCTTAGCTTAGATCTTGTTCCAGGGAGTATGTGGTTAAAACCAGGTCTTCAGCTTTAAATAATGGTTTGATTCATGAAGTTGTCAGACTTTTGATCATAAAATAATTAAATTCTTTTTTGAAAAGGTTGGTTTTATTTCTGTCCTCCTCGGGACTGATGGTTTTACAGGTACAACTAAAAAATTAGTGAATGGCTGTGATTTAAAAACTCCACAGGCAAGAGTGTACTCATATACAGTATATCATGCTTGTAGAGAGCAGTCTGTAATACGCATTTAAATTCTCATTTGGCACACAGTCCGTACATTTCTTATCAGTTATTTATCTATGTCTTAAAGCCCCTGGAGTTCCCTTTGTGCTAAGATGTAAGCCATACTAGCTCCCCTTTATTGAAAATGGATCACTCACGCTCATGTAATTCTTAGGCTGCAGCCACACAAGGACGATAGAGGTCGTATCTGCTACAGTTCTCTATCAGATAAACGGTTCGGCCACACAAGGCCGACACGGAAACACAGAATGTTTTAGATCTTTGAGTTCATCTCATGAAAAATGGGAGCAAAAACAAAAGTGTTGCGTTTATATTTTTGTTCAGTGTAATTGTTGCATGTAATTATTATTATATGCGTGCTTCTTAGTTATTCCATCTTTTGCTGTAACATGGATCTGTATGTAACTCTATATTTACTTGTTATCTACCACACTTCCTTCTACATCATACACCATCATTATACATGATGGTGTATATAGGATATTAGGGCTGCACGATATTGAAAAAAATGACATTACGGTTTTTTGTTCCCCTGCGATATATATTGCGTTTTTTTTAACCTGTTAAGCCCCAAGGTCCCGGCGGGTACTTTACTTTTTTTTTCACGACACTGTCTCAGGGGATCTTAATATTTAAGAACCTATTAATGTGTTATAGCAGATTAACGGGAATAATCTCAGCTAACTGACGATACAAACCATTTTTACCAAAACAAAACACAAGTCTCATAAGAAGCATCTAAATGACCCCTGAGCGAAAAATGCTAACAGACTTTGGCATAAAACTCAAGATAAAAGTACCCTTATTACTTATCGTAGCTGGACATACAAGATATCCGATTAAAGCTGAGGTTCCACAGATTATTTAGCTATATAGTATCATCACCGAGTCATCCGAACTCGCGACAGGGGAAGCAAACACAGACATCACAACACGTACCTTTACGGAGCTTCTTGTTGTGTCTCGTCAGATCTGTTAGTATTATTTCTCTGTGAGTCTATATTGTCAAGTCCGTGTCTGCCATGTCCTGTTTTTACTTTGTCATTTCCCTTCTCATTGCAGGTAGTTCGATTCCTACCTTGCCTGTTTGTCCACTGACCTGATTACCTGCCCCGCCCTTATTGTTTACACCTGTGGAGTCCCTTGCTTTTGTATATATTCTGTGTGCTCCCTGTGCCAAGTGCCAGATCGTTTTGAACCTTGTGAATGGATTTCCTTGTTTCATCATCACAGTAAAACCTTTTTTGAATGATCTTTTGTCGAGAGTCGTGCATTTGGGTCCTACCAGTTTTTGTGTGCTCCAGTCGTAACACTTCTAGGGGAGATCGTCTCACCGTAGCTGTCAATCTGATCAATGGCATTAAAACGAGAAAAAACGCGGCTGAATCGGTTAATCCATAGGTTTTTAACGTCTCTGTATAAAAACATTATTTCATTTATAATCCATAATTCAATTTTTATGTAAAAATCGCAGATTAAAAGTTAGCTGCTAATGGTAGCCACCAGAGTGGCTGCTGCTTCTGGTCTTGGCTATGCGGCAGTCTAATACACACATTACCAAATAAGGAGTGAGAGTGACGCATAGCCAAAACCGGAAGCTGCATACACTCTGGTGGCTACCATTAGCAGCTAACTTTTGTGCTCCGATTTTTACATAAAAATGGAATTATGGATTATAAACAATTGCTTCAAAGCCACAGATACATTATTAACATATGGATCAACCGATTCAGCCGCGTTTTTTCTCGTTTTAATGCCATTGAACACGTCTTTTGATCAGATTGACAGCTACGGTGAGACAATCTCCCGTAAAAGCTCCGTAAAAGGTACGTGTTGTGATATCTGTGTTTGCTTCCCCTGTCACGAGATCAGATCGCTTAGATACTATACTTAAATAATCTGTGGAGTCTCAGCTTTAATCGGATATATTGTATGTGCAGTTTCGATAAGTAATAAGGGTATCTTTATTTTGAATTCTGTGCTAAAGTGCGTTAGCATTTAAAAAGAAAATGAATAAAACCGCACGTCCCTGCGGTGTGAATATCGCGCATGCGCATATCGTGGTAATCGCCATGACACGGTATATCGTTCAGCCCTATAGGATATATATATTTGTATACATATCTGTAAATTGTATAATTTTATTTTTCGTATTTGGGATTGTTGGAAACGTCTATTTGATCTCTCTGTCTATAAACACAAACTGAGTAAGATTGACAATAAAGTTGACTTTGAATTTGAAAAATATATATATTCTTTATGAAAATAGTTGACTGTTGTCAAATGAATCCAAATGAAACGTTGGACTGAACTACAACTACGCCTTTAAATCTCTACGGACTGTTTTTCAGTGAGATGGCAAGTTCCTATCTTTAAACATTTATTAGTTTTTTCTCAGAACAGATTTGATTTTCTGAAGTTAATTTAACTTTGGCGACCATGTAAGGTCATTATTAAAAGGTACACTCAATTTGTTTAGGGTTGACTAAAATAATGAAAAACATTTCATTTGGATAATTTACTGACAGAATAAGAAACTCAATGATGCTCTACTCACCTGTTCCCTTTTTATAAAGTGAAACAGTTGAAATGATAGATTTTAGTAAACTTAAAAACAACCTTCTCCAAAAGCTATCAAGGAATATACCGAATACTTGTTTTAGAACTTTATTACATATTTTTTATATAAATAGTTTGAATGATCCACAATTGACAGAAGCTTGTGTTTACACTGACCTGTTACTCATATATTAATGTCTTTGTAACTTCAGTAAACCACTACCTCACTAATTTCTTTCATTCATTACGTTTCAGTAAACTAAGTGATACATGAACCAGTTTAATCATTATAATAACGTAGGATTGCAACTCTTTGAAAATGTAGGTGGCTCTTAAAAGAGCCGTTGTGTTTGGGTGTGCTGGTCTCAGGTCAGTCTAAGCCAGGAGTGCCCAACCTTTTTTGAACCGAGAGCTACTTTTAAAGTTGCCAGTCTGCCGAGATCTACCAGTCCAAATAGAGAGGCGTAGTTACTGACAGCCTACTACCAGGTAAATACACACTTCTACTTGTATAAAACTGACCTTTGTACGATTAATACTTCATAAAATACTGCAGATCCTTTATCTTACCTCTTTCTAATCTACACACATACAAGTATTTAACTGAAGTTACACAACAGTGTTGTTGATACAGAGTTGGTGTTTATTCACACGTCACTACAGTGGGTAATGTTTTCAAGAAACATTGAACAGTGCTGCCACATATGACACAAAAAGAAAAGACGCTGAACCCTTTCTTTGCCAATAAAATTAGGCTTACTAATAAAACAACTCAGATCTGAAGCTACACAGGAATCTGCTGCAACAGTGCAATAAAAAAGACAAAATTAATAGAATCAAACCCTTTTTTTGTTGCATTTTAGTAGAGTATAAAAAGAAATGCCTTTAAAATAGGATGCAAGCAACACTAGTTTCTTAACCTGAATTGATAATAGACTATAATCAATTTAAGTTTGCATTCTTATACCATTTTGTACAATAATTATAATGAATAAGTTCAAACAAACTCAAACTTACAGCTGATTAATAACGGTATCTAACTTGAGTTTTTATTATATCAAAAACCTGTTGAAATTGTTACTGTCCCCAAAAAGCACGTCGGCAGCCTCCAGGAATGCTTCTTTCACAACTTCGCAGTCTTTGAAAGACTTCATGTGTTTTGCAAGAACGTGACTGACATGATAAGATGCTCTGGAGCAGCCTTGCTCTTGTTGTTGGGCCTGGTGAAAATGGACTGCTGTGCATTTAGCTGTCCTTTCAGGCCCCTCCCCTTTTGGGAGCGTAGGGCAGAATTAGGAGGGAATTCCGTCTCGTAGCGTTTGTGCACTGTTTTGAAATGCCGCTCCTAAATTACCCTTCTTCGATAAAGCCACGCTCGCATTGCAGATGAGACAGATGGACTTTGAATTGGAATAGATACAAAAGTAATCATCCTCCCACTCGGAGTGAAAATTATATATGTTTTGCTTCTGCCATAATTGCGGTCTTGTGTGTGTGCGGACTGTCACTCCTGTTGACACCATGGTTGACACGGACAACGTCAGCGAACTAGTGCCCACTGCCCACCAGCCACGCCCAGACACATGGGGTCACGCCGGCCAATCACAAAGCTTTGATGCGTTCAAGTGCATTATTCTGGCACAGGAAGATTATGTTATAGGACATTAACGATAAAACAGAATATTGTTGTTCTATTTTTAGACACATCTCGCGATCGACTGGGAATCTCCCCGCGATCGACCGGTCGATCGCGATCGACTGGTTGGGCACCCCTGGTCTAAGCCCTCTCTCCGCGGATGCGGCGGGCCAGCTGGATGTCCTTGGGCATGATGGTGACTAGTGATGTTACGTATTGCGCCGAGGCTTCGGAGCATGTGTCGAGTAATCCCCGAAGCTTTTTGTGAAGCTTGTATCGAGGCTTGTATCGTTTTGGGCCAGTGACGTCATCGATAACAAACGAAGCCTCGCTGCCTATCGATACCATGTGACTGCTTCAGGAAGCGATTCAGATCGGTTGAACCGTTGAACCCGTTGAACCACAACGCTCATATTACCCATGGATGTATAAGAACCATATTACCCCTCCTGTACCCGGGCCCGGTGACACGATGGAATTAAGAGAGCTCAGACCCTCACTTATATATAGAGGTGGGAACATGTCATAAGTATAAATAGATACAAGCATAAATAAATGTAGGAATAAAAACGTGAATAAATACAGGAATAAATATGCTCCTGTGTTGTCAGTGAGATTCAGTGTGTGTGCTGTGGCTCAGCTGGAAAGCAGTTGACTCACGACCGCAGGGTCCCTGGTTCAACGACTGAACAATACGTGTTTTTTGTTGTTTATAAAAGCTACAGCTAAATGAGATAAGGTAGTAAATAAATGTATTCTTTGATATGGTTTAGCCTTTCTCAGGCTACAACATGGTTAAGTTTACGAATATTATTAAGGAATACAAATCCCTCTTTGCAATGTTTACCAGTCTCCTTAGGCTTTTCAATCACAATCATTCTGGAATAAATACAATATTGTTAACATGAAAATATGATTTAATGTTCGTTGTTTAGAGTTATTCTAAGGCTTTACTCAATGGGAACTCGGTATGAGATAGAGCACACTGTTGAGATGTCCAACCTCCCTGTTTTACACACTTTGACCAACAGGGGGTTTGTGTTCAAATCGGTTAAAATGAAGCCCATGATGAAGCCTCGTGAGATGAACACTTTTGCGAACCAATTGGCTGGAAAGCTTCAAAGCTTCATAAGGCTTCATCTCGCCATCACTAATGGTGACCCTCTTGACGTGGATGGCGCACAGGTTGCTGTCCTCGAACAGGCCGACCAGGTAGGCCTCGCCAGTCTCCTGCACACACACACACACATACCATGTATACATCACTTCAGGGGACATTACATTGACTTTCATGCATTTCCTGGAGACTTATCCCAACCTTAACCATAACCAACCAGTGGCGAGCCGTGACTTTTATACCTAGGCCCTCTGACCCCCCCCCCCCCCTCGAAAGAAAAGAAGAGATATTACG
>JAPTMU010000337.1:8429-211895 GCA_028583405.1 Pogonophryne albipinna | reverse complement strand
ATGTGACACTTTTATTTTGTAAGATAGCAAGGGGGGGCATATTGTGATGGACAGGCCTGTCATAAAATGCCCCCCCCCCCCCCAAAAGAGGTTTCTATGAATCCCACCCTCAAGCATTTTTCAGGGTATGGTTTTAGGACTGGTCCCAATAAATGGAGCAAGTTTCATGAATGTCACACTTTTATTTTGTACGCATAGCGTATATAATAATATGCTGACAAAGACTATGTAACATTTGTAAACATATATTTTGATTATTAGATGACAATTATGTAAAATTAAACAATATATTTTAAAGCACGTTTATACAGACAGGACGTAACAATAATGATAAAAAAAAAGATTAAAAAAAACAAAAACTGAAAAGGAAGTGACGAAGGAGTTTCGACACCTCAAATACGGAGCAAAAAGTTAAACCAGAAGAATCAAGACTATGAGCTACCACTAAACAACTCACAGTCTGAAAATTACCATTAATAAAAACCCTGAACGTTTACTTTTCGTTTTAAACATCGTTTTAAGGTGTAAACCTATGGTGTAAACGTGTCATTTAGAGGTGTAAACGTGTCATTTAGAAATGCGCGTTCCCGTGACAAGGGGGGCATTTCATGGCGGGGAGGCATAATGTGACACAACACCGGTACGCCGAACCTGTACTGGACTTGTAAAAAGTTTCGGTTCAAGTCCGGTTAAAACCGGAACGTCGGGAACCGGTACTTGGACTCGCAAAAAAACTAGAACTTATGTATATTCTCCTTTTTGTTCTAAACCATCTAAAACCTTCCAGATCGAGAAATTTGCGCTGAGAAAAGACGAAAAACATTGTGTCGGCTTCTGATATGGCGGCCATTACTGAACTCACGAAACTCTCGCAAAATATCGCAACTGCTCGCGAGATCTGTGTGACGTCAAGGGAAGCTAGCGATGTGATTGGCTTAGACATAGTGGACAGCGTGGGCTGCTGGTCGCCATATTGGATATTTGGTAGTGTAGCTAACTCCTTTGTTTGGTCTACGGCGTCACGGCCCGGGTCATGTAAACACAATGCTGCGGGGCTTTAAAGGATTTAGGCTCAGTCAGCTCAGGGACTATTTGGTTACTTTAGTTTGGTAAATGAAATAAATGTTTGAACTTTGTAGTAGTTCACTGTAGTTGCGGTCATAAGTCATTTGTAGACTAAGTGGCAAAAAGTGTTTTTTTTACATTTGTACTTTGTAGAGAAATGTAGACACAAGTTGGAAGGGAGCGCAATAAACCTGACGAGTTTGAATTTGAGTTGATTATGAGTTTATTTTCAATTGATAATTAGCTCACAATAAGTTCACTTTAGTTACTCACACAACTTTACACAAGCCATGGGTTCAGGTCCGGACTTATAAGTCCGGACCTGAACCTGAACCTCTGGGCTTGAGTCCGAACCTGAATGTGAGACGAGTCCAGGTACGCAGCACTACTCGCGACACATGGCCAGCCTAAACAACAATAAGCGCTGCTTGGCAACCGTGTGTGGCGGCAAAGTGCAGACATTTTGACTGGAGAGATTTAGTTTTGCCGGTATTCAACATATTTTACCAGTCATAGTCCGGTAATTATTTACACTCCAAGAAGAGTCCTACACAACAGACATGGCGTCAAAAAGGAGTAATGTGTGGAAATATTTCGACCAGGTTAGTGAGTGCGGTGTAGAGGTCAAACTATGCCAAATTAAACTTATACATGCTATACCTTGCTATACCCGCAACCTCCGTTCCAGCTGAGAGGGTCTTCTCTACAGCTGGGCTGATTGTGAATCGCCTCCACACATGAAAGCTGTAGGCCTATAGCTGTCAAACTGTGATCACCAGTTCAATACATTTGACAAATTCGACTTGGTTTCTACACTTATTTGAACGTGTATGTATTTATTTCGAAAAAATTATTGAAAAAAAATTGGGTAAAAAAAAAAAATTCAGATTTTTTATGGGATATGTACATTTCGGTTAACCGGTTAACCGTTTTTTGGGGGGTCGAATATTCGAATATACATTTGCTTTCAAATTCCCATCCCTAGTTCTGGTCCAGGCTCTCGTCACCTCACGCCTAGACTACTGCAACTCCCTCCTGGCTGGTCTACCTGCATGTGCCATCCGACCTCTGCAGCTCATCCAGAATGCAGCGGCTCGTCTGGTCTTCAACCTTCCTAAATTCTCCCACACCACGCCGCTCCTCCGCTCACTCCACTGGCTTCCAGTAACTGCTAGAATCCACTGCAAGACACTGGTACTTGCATACCATGCTGCGAATGGATCTGGCCCTTCCTACATCCAGGACATGGTTAAACCGTACACCCCAGCACGTGCACTCCGCTCTGCATCAACCAAACGGCTCGCTGCACCCTCGCTGCGAAGGGGACCCAAGTTCCCATCAGCAAAAACACGTGGGTTTGCTATCCTGGCTCCAAGATGGTGGAATGAGCTCCCATTGACATCAGGACAGCAGATAGCTTACACACCTTCCGGCGCAGACTGAAAACTCATCTCTTTCGACTCCACTTCGAGCAATAGAATTACTAACAAAGCACTTATATACTAATAAAGGACTGACTTACCTAAAGCCAGTTGAGTAGCACTTGAAATGTTTGGCTCTATGAAACCTGATGTACTTTATGATTCTGTTTTCTTCAAGGTTGTGTCTTCCTGGTCGAATGTACTTATTGTAAGTCGCTTTGGATAAAAGCGTCAGCTAAATGCAATGTAATGTAATGTAACATCTAATCCCTGTCGCCCAAGTGGAGCTGAACTCAGTGTAATGACAAATTAGTCTTAACTTCCAGCACAGCCAGGGAGGCAAAATCACCCAAGGAGGAAAAAATGAACTAACAGCAGGTTGTTTGATAAATAACAGCGACAAAGTGTTCTGGCTACAGTATTGAAGCTCCAATCCATCACCAGGATGCATTAATAATGAACGTGTTTTGTGCCTTTTGCTCGACAAATAGGGCCAACGATCATCTCACCACATTCACAAAGTTAATTGACCTTTAAAGAGGCCCCATTATGCTTTCCTGTCGTGTGTGATATAGGGTTGTGTGCATGTTAATGGTCTGCAAAGCCTAAAATCCCAGATGCTTAACTAATCAGACCAACTATCGTCCGACCACCTTGACCCATAGAAAGATGGATGATTTACCACAGTCCCAAAGCTACTGTACAATTAAGATTGCACATGTTGAATTATTAAAGCAAGAGAGAAGAGAGCCATATCTTTTAGATTGGTATTCTAAATCACAAAAAAATTTCCATCTGTTATATCACTTTGACAGGGCAGAATAAAGTATTTACCTATAAAAGAGGATTTCAAATGTGCCCTTCCTCTTCCTCTGTCTTATCACGGCCTTTTCTTATCAGTATAGGGCCAACCTATGCAGGAGCCATTCATCTTTTGAGTCCCTAAAGTATCTCCTATCCAATCAGGTTGACATCTCTTAATTATGTGCGGTGAGTATTTGCCTCTGTACGTGAAGATATGTGGTTGACTTTCCTCTCTCCTTCAGCATGCTATATATTAGGGGGGAGAAAGTGTGTGTGTGTGTGTGTGTGGCCTTTTTCTTGTATTACACAGCCCTCACAATTGGAATTAAGCTCTACAGGCAGATGGATGTCAAAGAGTGTGTGGGCCAGAGAGTGAGAGCGGGAGAGAGATGGTGATGAGAGGTCAGTGGGGCATGAAGGAGATTGAGTGACATCAGAGACACGGTTCCCCACCCGTCCATCTGTCCTCTCAAAAGAGAAACTACAGTCATTAGCCGAGCTCCAGCTGTTCCATCTTAGCCTCCAAGTTTTGAACCCTGCTCCTGCACACACACAAGCTTGGGAAGTAATGGATTACGATCCAAAAAAATCAGATCAGATTACACTTACATTCCTAGAAATTGGGTATTACTATCAGGATTACAACGTTCGTAGCAAACAAAAAACATCCTATAGTGTTTGTTGTAAAGGATCTGATGTTATCTCTTCTCTGTGAGCTGTTCTGTTCTGTAGGATAATACTTTCAGAGTGAATCTATACGCCTACTGCTTGAATCTGCTTCATGGTTTTCACTTTCTTTGCTTCATTTGTTCTGTTTTTAACTCAGCAGTTGAACCTATATGTTCATAAAGCAGTGTGTGTGAGCTTAACTGTGTGTGTTAAACTAACAAGTTCTGCTTTTTTAAACTGTAGAATGTGCTCATGTGTTGCTAATGCCTACATATGCTTAATGAAAGGCAGCGTTTCCTAAACATACAATCTTTTTTGATCCTAAATATCTTGGTTTCCCAACCCTACACACACATTTATGCACAAGCAGTGATATAAACACACTGCAGGGTAGAGCAGAGCCTCCTCTCTGTACATTATGTGACCACCATGACATTGTGAAATGACATCATGTCGAATGTAAGGAGGACATTGCTTGCATGTGAGCTACAGTATGTTCTCAGCATGTTCTATCTTTCCATTACTCCTGCTCCATGGAGTATAGGAATGAACAAGTCTAAAAGTATACAGCCGTGTGTGTTGACTTAGAAACAGCGATAGTGCGGTACACGTTCAAGATGGCCGATTGGCGTCCGCTTGCAGCTTTCTCGAGAAGCACTTATCCATGCCATACATCACCCAGGATCATAGCATATATATATAAAGATTGACAACATGGCAGATGCCAAAAAAGTATAGCCAAAATATATCGCCCCCTGGTGGCTGGCTAAAGTACAGCCTACCAGAGAGACTCACCAAAAAAGCTCACAACTCAATTCATGACATTAAGTAAGAACGGAAAGAGAGAATTGTGTTTTAATTACAGCAGCGCAATGAACTGCATTTTAATAATAGATAAGCACAAATGCCCAGAGCAAAGTAAAACAACTGGTCGTAGCCTTGCTGAGAAAAAATAATGATATATTCAAACTGATAGGGCTTGAAGAGGACATGACTGGCCAACGTTCAAAGCCTAGGGGCCCCAGACTGCTCACTGTGGCTGTGTCTCACATCTCCCCAGGGGGCCCTGCCACCTCCAACCCCCATCGAACACAAGGAGACAGAGCGAGGAGCGGCAGTGTGTGTGTGTGTGTGTGTGTGTGTGTGTGAGGTCGTGACACAGAGCATAGAGTTACATGAGCAAAAGGAATACAAAAACAATCAAAACACTGTTCCATATTCTGCTCATTATCAGCTTCATATTAGTATTTAGTGTATGAAAAGTGAGTCCATACAATAATAGTTTATGTTTTGGTCATGTGACTGATTCTTAGATTTGAATAGGACGTCTAAGAAGCGTTTTGTAAAGTTTGGATTCTCTGACTAATCATAAACAGTGGCTACGATCACAGAAACAAACACAACTGCTTGCCATGCTGGTGCAAAGCAGATGTTGGCAGGCTGCCATTTACGATCAGGCACATGGCAACTTTGGTTTTAACCTTTCCTTATTTTTTATAAATGGTTTCAGACAAGGGTGGAGCACTTCACACAAAGTAGTCTTACAGTAAGTATTTAGTTGCACCTAAAAACGAAACTTCCTTAAAACTAAAATACTGTTGGCAAAAAGCAAGTAATATTCAGTCATTAATTATTCATTAGCAACAGATGTCTGGCGCCAAATACAACACACAGAAAAAACAAACCAACTCAAAATAATATCTCCTAAGGGAGACAATAAAGCTTTATCTTATCTTAAAATAATATATAAGAATTAAAGTACATTTAAATAAAAGACTGCTTTTTTCTACACTATGCTGCAACTCTTTTTAGACATTTCTCTCAGATAGGTTTAATATATTCCAGAGATGGTTTTTACCTCCTGCAGAGTTAAGCTATCATTTACAGACGTGTGTGTGTGTGCGTGTGTGTGTGTGTGTGTCTCTGTGTGTGTGTGTGTGTGTGTGTGTGTGTGTGTGTGTGTGTGTGTGTGTGTGTGTGTGTCTCTGTGTGATTGTGTCTGTGTCTGTGTGTGTGTGTGTGTGTGTGTGTGTGTGTGTGTGTGTGTGTGTGTGTGTGTGTCTCTCTCTGTGTGTGTGATTGTGTGTGTGTGTGTGTCTGTGTCTCTCTGTGTGTGTGTGTGTGTGTGTGTGTGTGTGTGTGTGTGTGTGTGTGTGATTGTGTATGTGTGTGTCTGTGTCTCTGTGTGTGTGTGATTGTGTGTGTTTGTGTGTCTCTCTCTGTGTGTGTGTGTGTGTGTGTGTGTGTGTGTGTGTGTGTGTGTGTGTGTGTCTGTGTCTGTGATTGTGTATGTGTGTGTGTGTGTCTGTGTCTCTGTGTCTCTGTGTGTGATTGTGTGTATGTGTGTGTGTGTGTGTGTGTGTGTCTGTGTCTGTGTGATTGTGTATGTGTGTGTGTGTCTGTGTCTCTGTGTGTGTGATTGTGTATGTGTGTGTGTGTGTCTGTGTCTCTCTGTGTGCGTGTGTCTCTGTGTGTGTGTGATTGTGTATGTGTGTGTGTGTGTGTGTCTTTGTGTCTTTGTGTCTCTGTGTGTGTGTGTGTGTGTGTGTGTGTGTGTGAGATTGTGTATGTGTGTGTGTGTGTCTCTCTCTGTGTGTGTGTGTGTGATGGTGTGTGTCTGTGTCTCTGTGTGTGTGTGTGTGTGTGTGTGTGTGTGTGTGTGTGTGTGTGTCTGTGTGAGTGTGTGTGTGTGAGTGTGAGAAAGCAAACGTCCCTTGAGCTTTGGATTGGTCTTAATCAACAACCATGACAACGCAGAGGAGAAAACGAGAACCAGAGCAAAGAGAAATTGCCATTATACAGTCCCATGCAAAGTTATGTTGAAATAAATTGAATATGACGGTCACTTGCACAATACAGGAAAGCCATATTTTCAGAACTGTATGCACTTGAGTACAAAATCACTCTGTTTTTGCGGCGCCTTGCTGAAAGTCTCAAGCGTGGGCAATAATGCACCTTGAAATTGAGACTGAAACGGAGAGGAGACGGGAGGAGTCGTCGAGGAGAGGCAGACTGTCTAGGCTTTACAAGAACAATTTGTCAAGTGCTCAAGGTCTGATGGAAACGAAGTCAGCGTGTTTCCTTCTATGTAGCTGTCGTCTAGTTTGAGCCTTCACCATTTATGAAGCACATCAATGTCACCGTCTGACAGACAGCTAACCTCTGAACGACATGCTTCTCTGAGGGTGTTTGTATACATGTGTTTCTGTGTGTGTCTTAAAGGGACAGCTCACAGCTAAATCATCATTTTCCTCTCACTGCACAAGGAGTATTTTAAATTCAACGCATGTATGTTGGACTGAAAGAGACCGATAATCTTAACCATTTCCTGCAGTAAGTCTTTTGAGATCGCTTCAGGGGTAAAAGAGTGATTTCACATGGAGTCAAACTTTCAAAGGCTCCTCCGAAAAGCCATTTCTGAGATTGAATGGAAGACAAATGTGCTCCAGGTGAAGAGATGCAATGTATTATTCAGCGAAATGAAGTCATTCAAAGTTGTCCCTTCACTTTTTCTATCGGATAAGGTAAGAGTTTGGGATGTGAGGAAAAAAAAACTGCGATTCTCGGAAACATAACGCTCCCGAGAGATGGAAAGACTTCCCACAAAGAGAGCAGTGCCGCGGGGAAAAGAGGCGTGATAGGGGATAATGTGCGAAGGGAACACAGGGACTATAGCTTTGCAGGCCATTTACATGCACAAAAACCTATAGTACACTACAAAAACTAAAAATCTTGCAAGTATATGTGTCTAATATCTAATCAGAGTGTGTCTCTACTCCTGATATAAGACACACTAACTTCAGAATTAAAACTGCAGTGAGATATCAAGTCTTGTTTTTAGTAATGCTTCATCTTGTTGAGTCAAAACATCTTATTTTGAGTTGTATCTCAGATGAAACACATACATATTTATTAGGAAATCACCAACTAACATCAGAAAACAGAAAACCTTTGAGTATGTGAGGATTATATTGTAACAAAATGTCCTGATTCTGGTGAAATATAGTTCAAAATGAGTTCTCCCAGCTAATTTTCACTTGTTCTATTCTAAACAGCTTGTTTTCGGAGCAGCATTTGACTAGAGGAAAGCCCACAAAGCATTACATAACATTACATTGCATTTAGCTGACGCTTTTATCCAAAGCGACTTACAATAAGTACATTCGACCAGGAAGATACAACCTTGAAGAAAACAGAATCATAAAGTACATCAGGTTTCATAGAGCCAAACATTTCAAGTGCTACTCAACTGGCTTTAGATAAGCCAGTCCTTTATTAGTATATAAGTGCTTTGTTAGCAGTTCTTTGTTAATAGTTCTATTGCTCGAAGTGGAGTCGAAAGAGATGAGTTTTCAGTCTGCGCCGGAAGGTGTGTAAGCTTTCTGCTGTCCTGATGTCAATGGGGAGCTCATTCCACCATTTTGGAGCCAGGATAGCAAACCCACGTGTTTTTGCTGATGGGAACTTGGGTCCCCTTCGCAGCGAGGGTGCAGCGAGCCGTTTGGCTGATGCAGAGCGTAGTGCACGTGCTGGGGTGTACGGTTTAACCATGTCCTGGATGTAGGAAGGGCCAGATCCATTCGCAGCATGGTACGCAAGTACCATTGTCTTGAAGTGGATTCTAGCAGTTACTGGAAGCCAGTGAAGGGAGCGGAGGAGCGGAGTGGTGTGGGAGAATTTAGGAAGGTTGAAGACCAGACGAGCCGCTGCATTCTGAATGAGCTGCAGAGGTCGGATGGCACATGCAGGTAGACCAGCCAGGAGGGAGTTGCAGTAGTCTAGGCGTGAGGTGACGAGAGCCTGGACCAGAACCTGCGTGGCTTTCTGGGTCAGCTGGGGACGAATCTTCCTGATGTTGTAAAAGCAAAGCAGTCTCTTTAAAATAAGTTCTAGCTCATACGAATGTATCTTCCACATTTTGGAAGTAGGTATAATCTGTGAGCACTGGATCGTTACACAGTTCAGTCATGGTGAAGATAGGATCAAGAGAAACTCCTGAAGCTGCTCCAGTGTTACAGAAAACTGTGCTCTCCGAAAGCAATCCAGTGCCCTGAGGGATGCTGCACAGATTCTGTGTCTTTGTCTGGTTCATAAAACGTTTGAATTACAATGAAATGAAGCGTGTTTGGCTGTAAAAGCTCACACAAACAACTCGGCTGATTCAATTACAAAAAACGATCTGCAATTAATTGACTAGAGCGACTCCAGGTTTTGTTTCACTTCACAAATTGCTTCATTGTGTGTGTTTTGTAACTCTGTAAACCCGCTTCTTCACACCAATGCAATCGTTTGTCTATATTTGTATCAGAAAATAATGCATATTCTTCTCTTCCAAGAAGCCACTTGAAACCACTGAAGGAAGCCCTGCCTCGAAAGTCTGTGGGAGTCAAGTATACCACCGTGATCTGGGCCACAGATTACACTTTAACAATGTAAGTATCTAATTACCGCCTTCACGCCTCTTCAGCACTCCCTAATAATTATCGCCCACTGGCTTTGAAGCACAGATAGTGAGCAGAAATGTGTGGGACTCTCTTTATACGGTGAACAATAAGGTGCAAATACAGGTTTCTGTGTGCAGCGTGGTGAGCTCTCTCTCTCTCTCTTCTCTCCTGACATGTTTCCAGGGACCTGTAGCCCCACTTTAACCCTGGCACCAGCCACTAATAGAGGGCAGAGCGGGGCACACACTGCTAAGTGCCTGAGCCGCCAGGGGAAGAGGCTGAATGTGAACATGAACATACTCCCAAATACAGACCAACAACAATAGAAAAAGGCCTACCGAGAATTTCCTTTCTTAAATCTTTGAAAATGACAATATTGATCAATGCAAAAAGTACTGTTTTTAATGAGGGGAGTGACATGTTATTGCCTGAGGATGGCCCCTGTCTTTGTTTTTAGATATTTTGCACACACAAACACCAACTCACTAATCATGCACAGTAGATACTAAAGCCATAAGCCACAGTGTAGTTTGTGCAATCGAGAAGGTTAAATAGGGGAAGTGCATTATGTGTAAATAGGTATGGACACAATAGGGATATGTGCAATTTGACGGACACTATGCATGGTGCAATAGGGAAAGTGCAATATTTGATTTATGTATAAATACAATAGGGAAAAGTACAATATTTGATTATGTATGAATGCAATAGGGAAAGTTCTGTACCTGTATGTTTCTTGTTTCTTTGCCATGTGATATGTAATCTCTGTTCTGTATCTATGACTGATTGACCTGAATGTTTTATGTGTATTATCTCGATGCCAAAGACAAATTTCTCCTAAGGGAGACAATAAAGCTCTATCTTATCTTATCTTATAACTGCAGGCAATGAAGGAAATGTAATAATGAAGTTTTCCATAGGCTTCCGGTATGATGGTACAGTGAGCGGGCTCAAGTTAACTAACTCTCTCAGATCGGTTCAAATAAACCCACAAAATCCAACTACTCGACAATAAAAAAGTAAGCTATGTGTGGGGGGGGAAACTATCGAAAAAGCGGGAATTTCCTTTCTGAAATCTTAGAAAATGAAAATATTGATCAATGCAAAAATGACTGTTTTTAATGAGAGGAGTGCATTGTTATAGCCTGAGGATGGCCCCTGTCTTTATTTTGCAAACACCAACTCACTAATCACGCACAGTAGATACTGATGACATAAGCTTTGGAGACTGAGAAGAAACCACAAATGCATTACATTAATGCACAAAATGTACCACAATATCTATTTAAAAAAAAAAAAGATTACTGCCTTTTCTAGTTCTCTATCTGTGTTTTTAATTTTTGTTTTACTTTTATGTATGCACCACGACATCAAGTCAAATTCCTCGTACGTGTCAACCTAAGTTTCAAGGCTTATATTGTCATTGTTACATAGCTACAGTGTAGATATGTACGAATGACAATTTTAGGTCACAGGCTCCTCCAACAGTGCAACACAATAAAACAGTAAATAAAATAGAAACAGAATATAATAGAAGCTGTGCAGAATAGTCTATATACAGTAATTGGAATATTGATATATGTGAGTTGCAAACAGATGAATGTTATGCATGTTCTTTCAAAAGTTCATTCTTGTGACCTGGGAATAAACCTGTTTCTGATTCTGAAATGATGGAAAAGAGACACACACAGACCTGATGTTTAGAAGGCGCAGCATGGGATCAGCAGAGGTTCCCAGCACCCAGGTGGTGAAGCCGACCAGCAGCAGGGTGGTGGACAGGATGGTGCGTCTCGCTTCTGTGGATGTGTCTCTCACAGCCAGGCTAAAGGCTACAGCCCCCCTGAAACCTGAGAGAAAACAGCTGTGTTACTGCCATCCATCAAGGAACAGAAACATGTGACCTTAGAAAAGAATACACCAAGATATTCAGGATCAAATATAATTGTATTTATCATAAAACCTGTCTTTCAGTAACCTAAAAACATGAGCACATACTAGGCAAGGCAATAGCACCTTTCAACACAAGGCAATTCAAGGTGCTTTACAAAAATGAAAGACATTCAGACAAAGGCATTTAAAAACAGTCATTAAAAAGAAAAGATAATAAAAGAAACATTAAAAGAAAAAATACATTGAAGATGTGAATAGTTCACACAGAAGTTCCACTTTACGGATGCCTTTCTTTAAGGTTTCTCCGAACATGAGCTGTGTACGCTTGTATGGCACATACTGTACGTCCCGAGCCAGGGCAAAGTCCCCGGACACGGATCCCCTGGGGTTACTAGCCCCAAATGTTCATTAACCAAAAACGAAACACAACGGCTCAGTTTCAATTAAAAGCAGTGGCAAAAAGAAAAGTCTTCAGCCTGGATTTAAAAAAGTACAGTTTAAAAAAGCAGAAAATGCTCTGTTTTAGTTTAACACACACAGTTAAGCTCACACACACTGTTGTATGAACATATCGGTCCACCTGCTGAGTTAAAAACAGAACAAATGAAGCAAAGAAAGTGAAAACCATGAAGCAGATTCAGGCAGTAGAAGTATAGATTCACTCTGAACTGTTTCCACGATCACTATCATTGACCAGCTGATCCCAAACTAGCATGATACTCAAAGTCAATATTATTCTCAAGGCAAATCCTTGACTGGTACGAGAAACAGCTGGAGGCGGTGGTGGTGGTGGGGAAGCTTTTTAAAATAGCAAGACAAGGTTTTTTTTTTACAAAGAACCCGTCTTATGTAAGAGGTAAAGTGGGTCAGGCAAGCAGCGAAGCATCCTGTACCCCACTTCACTTCACATCCTCTATTCCTGCATCATCAAAGCATCCAGAGCTTCAACCACTGCAACTATAAAGTGATGCTGTATTTAGTCCTCTCCAAAATACACATACAAAAATAGAAAAAGGGCCGACAGTCAGTTTCCTTTATCAAATCTTAGGAAATGACAATATTGATTAATTCAAATTTTTAATGAGGGAAGTGAAATGTTATTGCCTGATGATGGCCTCTGTCTTTGTTTGTAGATATTTTGCAAAACACAAACACCAACTCAATCATCTTCCACATGTAGATACTGCAGGCAGTGAAGAAAATATAATTAAGTTGTTTTTTGTGGAGGTTTTCCATAAACTTCCGGTATGATGGTGGAGTGAGCGGACACTAGTTAACTAAGTCTCTCGGATCGGTTCAAATAAACCCACAAAATCCAACCAATCGACCAAAAAAAAGTAAGCTATGAGTGGAGGAATCTATCGAAAATCAACAAAGGCAAGATCTTGCGAATACTAGGAAGAGCAAACGGGGACCCTGGAGCTACAGGATAACGCAGAAATGCACATTTAAAGACGAACCGATGACTGAGATGAAGGAAGAAATCAGCGATCTCTGACAAGAAATATACCGTAAGCTGACAGAGAACAACAGCATTAGCGAAGCAATGGATGAGTTAGAAGATAGTGGAATTCGTGGAAGTTTAAGAGCAGCAATATTATCACCCAACATTCATCAAATTAGCAGCAAGAGATGCGATTTTTCAATATGTATTATCAAGAGCTGTACCTGCAAACATCATGAAGTGCTGGAAGGAGCGCGGGATCTTGGTGGTGCGTCCCAGGTTCAGGAGGAACGAGAGCGGGTAGATGTTACAGGCTCTTGCTACAAAGATGGAGAGCTGTGCACAGGTTAAGGAACACACACACACACACACACACACACACACACACACACACACACACACACACACACACACACACACACACACACACACACACACACACACACACACACACACACACACACACACACACACACACACACACACACACACACACACACACACACACACACACACACACACACACACACACACACACACACACACACACACACACACACACACACACAGGTTGAAGAAACAGTGAAAAATTACTATTTAGCATCATTTTCCAGACATTCAGTTGAGCCGTCCCGGTTTCACAGTTAATTCCTTAATAAAAAGCACAAGATCAGGCTGTCACAGTCAACCCATTAATATCAACATTTATGCACACACACATACAAAAATAATCGTGGACTATTTGCTGTTTAGGACGCAAACACAGCAGTGTGGCACCATGCCGAGGCATGAAGCCAATCAGGGCCTGCCAGCTGTCTCTGCCCTGCACACACACTTTGATGTTGCACATAGGAAGGGACTGCATGCTAAGTGTCCTGGGCACGAGGATATCTGTGCAATTATCAGGGACAAAGGTACCTGGAATCATCTTTTGTCATACTTTAAGAAGAGGCCCCTTAAAACCTCCAGGTTACTTGTACCTAATTCAAGGGAAGGATGGAGGACCTCAGGTGAGCCTGGGAAGTAAAGCATGGAAACGTGTCAAAGTAGAGGCACTAAATACAAATATGATCCTGAAAATGTGCAAAATATGTCCTCTTTAATGTGATTCCAGCTTTGTAAGTCAAACTTATGATGCCTGGAATAATAAGGGACCAATATTTTAGGCAGGGGGACGTAGTCTGACAGGGCTATTACTAAAACAAGCTCACTCACATCCTGCAGTCAATATTAGATCTCATGCACCCTATGGATTTTCAAAAGCAATATCCTGCTCCCAAAAGCAGTAATTTCTCCATATCAAAAGGCCTCTGAGCTATTTGAATGGAGGTAATTAAGCACTTTCATCTCAGGCTCATTTCCAATAAAGCCCATCTCCATTGTAACGGCAAAGGCTGAAAGCTACGGTGATTAAAATCTACTGCGTAACCGAGGAGCGATTAACCGGGGTTGAATCACTGGGGATATTTCATTTTGATGGACACTTTGAGCACCGAGGACTTCGACCTCCAGTTATTCTTGCGTGTACATCCGGGTCTGCTTATATCCAGATTGTTTTCCCTCTAAGCTTTTGTTGTGGCAGCGAGGACAAAACTAAACAGACTCAAAGCTCAAGTGAAACATTTCCTCCCAGGCTGGCACTGAACACGAGAGAGTTGGGATAAAGAATCTGCCCAGTCGTCTCTTTCTGCGTCTCCTTTGACCCCATGGTGGAAGATGGATTGTAATAATAATTGCCGGCCATCTGGGCACCAGAGTGTGAAAGAACAGCCCCTTGGAGCCCAATCCCTCCTCAGGCGTACGCTACCGTCATGCCAGCTCTCAGACAAGGACAACTGTAGCCAGAAGTCCATCAGAACCAGTGCACTGCCCTCAGGATGAGAGGCTGACGGACAACAACAGCTGTTCATAGGAGACAGCTGCTGGGAGACAGAAACTACAACATGTGTTTGAACATAACATGTATTGTGGCTGCTTTGTATTCTGGGCTATAAAGACTTCAGCCAAACTAGTGACTAAATAACTAATAATGGTAACACTTTATATTAAGGTACACACATTCACCATCAACTTCTTAGTCATTATAAAACACTTATTAATGCCTTATTCTACACGACCATATTCTCCCAGTACTACTATGTAATGGATTGTATGGATAAGGTTAAAGGGAGAGCTAGTGCCAAGCCAGATATAGTATTCCAATCTAAAGTATTGATTTCACGATTGTAGCATAGTTATTACCATAGGAGGGCTTTAGGATGGAAATATGAAATGCCTTCTGTTTTTAAATCCTTGATAAAGGAGGGAGTAATTGTTACATGTTCGGACACCCAAGGTTCCACACACTGCTAAAGAGTTTAACATTGTTCTTTAAGTAGACCAGAATTGAAGATAAATGAGTATAATGAGCTATGAAATGCATAGCAGAGCTACACAGATCCGAGTAATGGTTTGACTCAAGATAATAGTTATGTACACAAGTTTCTGAAATAGCTCAATAACCCTCTAATTAGTACTCATTTATTGTAAGTAAGGAAGTTGTTGTACATGAGTTTTGGTCTTAATATGTTCAATATGCAGCAGCAGTACCACAAGAATAGTCATTCTCCCATAATAACACCACACAAATATGGTATATTCTCATGTAACAAGAAATGAAACTACAAAATAACAACAAAAATGGGAATTTCTAACTCAGAATATGTTCCCTATTTGAAAGTGAAGTCTTGTTCATAACAAATAAGCTAGTAGTTTGTCTCTAACATGTTAATTAACAACTAGTTGAGAATGAATAAGTCCAAAAAACGTCCATTAGGAGAAACTGGAAGAAAAGCTGAAATAGCTGAGGTTGACGTGATATTTACAGATTTCATACGAGAAAAGGTAAAACAAATATTATTTTCTCTAAATGTATTTCTCTTAAACAATTAGTTAAATATACAAAATATTACTCAATACATTTTCTGCTAAATGCAAATAAACTACCAAACAATATCTTGCTTTTCCGGGCAACAAAAGCAAATATGTATAAGTCGTATCAGCCGTTAAAATTGAAAAGACAACTTCCTAAAAACATGTGAATACCATAAAGAACTCTTTCAGAAGAGTTTCTAGGACTAATATTATTTAATCTTCAACCTCAACAGGGAAACGGTGCTTAATCCACTACATGTTAAAGTACAGTAAACTCGTTTCACACAGGCAGACATCTTTATTCCACTGAGCTCTGCTGGAAAACAAGCATCAGCAACAATAATCAAAGACCTGTTTAAAGTCCTTCCTGCGAGCCAATGCTGCACTGCAGCATCTAAATCTGCAGAGATGGCGATGGTGACCGACTGAATGGTATTTGCAGAGCTCACCGGATCAAACCTGTACAATTTAAGTGCTGAGGTTTTAGTTTTTTCTAAAGGACTGGGGAAATTACTGTACTGCACTGCAGCAAGAGAGGCACGGGAGAAAGCAGGAAAACCACCCTGGTCCAATAAGTAGTAGATGATTGCATAATGAGGAAGAGAGACAGCGAAACTGGGGTCCAAAGGATGCACAGCAGGGGGTAAAGATGCCCCATCATGCAACAGTAAAAGGATACAAAGGCCCCAGTAATGAAGAGGGCTTTGAAGACGTGGTGAGGAAACGTCAACAATACATATCCCATGTAGCTGAAGATGAAAATCTCCCCGAGGAAGTTGAAGACTTCAAAGAGCTGCAAATGATAAAACAGGATTGAGGGTACATGAGGGAGAAGGTCATTGGGGATGAGGAGGGGTAAAGGGTAGAGGCTGTGTGTGTGTGTGTGTGTGTGTGTGTGTATGTGTGTGTGTGTGAGTGACTCGGATCATCTACAGCTTGTAAAGTAAATGGTTATTTTGTGTTTTTTTGTAATGATTGAGTGTTCTTGTATTTTAATGTGTATGTATATATAGTTATGTAAATAAGTTGGGGTATAGGTATGCAGCGTTTCTCCTATGATCACTGCTTTGGGGGGGGGTGCTGCCTGAGCGGGGGGGGGGGGGGGGGGGGTGACATTGTGATATATATTTTTTAAACCCTCTGGAGCAGAGAGAGGAGCTGTGGATTATTGTTATTGATTAATGCAAAGGTCAAAAACACTAAACTCACAACGTAAAATGAAAGCGTTTAGTTTATTTAATAAAAGAGAACATGTTCAATGTGAAAAGTGACAGATATAGATTAGTTGCTATTTGGTGCTATATGTATTATTAAAAATACAAAAAATTAACAAAAAAATAACAAAATTATAATATATATTTTTTTTAAACACCTTGAATTTCAGGGGGGGCCAAGACAATGGTAGGGGAAACACTGGGTATGTGTATACATATTTTATGACTTTGACTTGACTTGTGTGTGTGTGTGTGTGTGTGTGTGTGTGTGTGTGTGTGTGTGTGTGTGTGTGTGTGTGTGTGTGTCCTAACATTACTATACTTGTGGGGACCTAAATCTGTTTACACAGTCACGTGTGGGGACTCGCCTCCCTTATGGGGACAAAATGGAGGTCCCCATAAGGGGAGTCATTAATTTTAGGGTGAAGACTTGGTTAGGGTTAGACATGTGTTGGTTATGGTTAAGGTTAGGATAAGTCTCCAGGAAATGCATGTAAGTCAATGTAATGTCCCCTGAAGTGATGTATACATGGTATGTGTGTGTGTGTGTGTGTGTGTGTGTGTGTGTGTGTGTGTGTGTGTGTGTGTGTGTGTGTGTGTGTGTGTGTGTGTGTGTGTGTGTGTGTGTGTGTGACTCAGATCATATCTGAAATGGGTAAACAGGCTTAGATTTGCACACAGATGACAAATCCAGTGTTGGTGTTACTCTCTGATCCTTTGAGGTGGCACACATCTACAGCTTGCTTTAGGACAACATGGGATTGCATGTGGAAGCAGACATGATTTCGTCACTATTTTCTTGTTAAATGATTGATATTAAATATGCCTTTTGTAAAAGTGGGTAAAGAATAACTTTCTAGACAAAGACGGCTAACAATGTGCTCTTTTCTCCTCACACATCCTGTAACGATCCAGACCACATCAAAGAGCTTGGATGTCAATTACTGCGAATAAAAATAGAATTTGAATCACTTAAATTGGGTTTTACTGCATAAGATGAAATCAAATATTAATTAAGGTCATTATGTAGTATCTAGATTAAATTAGAGCAGATATTATGACTTCATTAATGATTCAGGCTATTATGGTCTGTTTTTTACCAGTTAAACCAGCGCTGCCTGGGTGAAGAAAGCCATTTAATTAAATAAAAGCAGGTTTTTTCCCAGAAGACTCTCATCACAAGGACAATGGGTGCCACGGAGAAAAACACATCTCTCCTACTAGCTATTCAACCAGTGTCTGCACAGTAAAATCACTTTGTCTTGTCCCTTGAGCGGCTGCTGCATATATTAATCATAAACATGTAGATAAAGGCATCCTGCCAAGTAAATACACTGCACCATGCGTTGACTTCCTCATAGCAAATCCACTTTAAAGGCAAAGGCTCATCTGTGATAAACCGTTAGCTCCACTGTTAATGAATAATAAATGCATATAGGAGTATACGCGTACTTCTGATTAATTTGCTCCTCTGTGAGGCTTGTACAGTATGGCAGCGTGCTCGCCACCATCTGTGCTCAGCCTTTTAAGCAGATAGTCGAGACCGGCCTCCCACACAGACACCCACTGGACCACCAGAGCACTAATGGTAATTAATGATTGCTTTTGCACGCACGCAGGACACAGATATTGGCATTAAAAGGAAATGTGAACAAAGTGAGGACACCATAACTTTGTGTTTGATAACAACAGTGGGAAAAGGCCTCAATCTTTATCTACACCCACCTGCTTGGTCCTGGTCCTGCCCTCGGAGGATAAATTGTGAAGCGTGTACCTTGCCTGGCTCAAACCACAAAACAGCACCGCCACGATACCTGAAAGATAAAGATACACACAAGGTACATTCAGAGAGAGGGATAACATATACAAAGATGTATTAAAGAGTCCTCTCCTGCTGATGTTCAGGTGTATATCAGTATGTAGTGTCTCTACTTTAAAGAGTCCTCTCCTGTTGATGTTCAGGTGTATATCAGTATGTAGTGTCTCGACTTTAAAGAGTCCTCTCCTGCTGATGTTCAGGTGTATATCAGTATGTAGTGTCTCTACTTTAAAGAGTCCTCTCCTGCTGATGTTCAGGTGTATATCAGTATGTAGTGTCTCTACTTTAAAGAGTCCTCTCCTGCTGATGTTCAGGTGTATATCAGTATGTAGTGTCTCTACTTTAAAGAGTCCTCTCCTGCTGATGTTCAGGTGTATATCAGTATGTAGTGTCTCTACTTTTAAGAGTCCTCTCCTGCTGATGTTCAGGTGTATATCAGTATGTAGTGTCTCTACTTTAAAGAGTCCTCTCCTGCTGATGTCAGGTGTTTATCAGTATGTAGTGTCTCTACTTTTAAAGAGTCCTCTCCTGCTGATGTTCAGGTGTATATCAGTATGTAGTGTCTCTACTGGGACATGTCTCCATGCTTTAAAAAGCTCTTTATTGTTCTCATACTGCCTGTGCTGCAGCCCCTCTTTTCACCCTCTGTCTGAAACCAGAGCTGCTCTGATTGGTCAACCGCTGAGAGATATCCCGCCCTTATCATGTACAAGGATTTTAGCCTTTGCAGACCTATTTACATGCACACAAACCACACTACACACTACAGAAGAGGAAAATCCCCCAAAAGTAAATAGGGCCTCTTTAAAATCTGTTTTAAATGCGAGTATCAACTTTTTTGGAGAACACATGGAGGGGGAGTTAAACCATGTGCTGTATCTACCTAATTATTACAAAGAATGCCAAATCGCTGATACATGCACACGTTATGTAATCAGTGTGAATATATATATCCGTGTGCTGGGTGACACACAGAGCCTCGGGGCCTCTCATGCTGAGATTATGCTGTAGGAGGTGTTTCTATAATGGGACAAAGGGTCTTTGTCTGCGTGATTGAAACCAGCATTTGTTCAATCAAAGTCACCGGCCAGAGATATTTTAGTTAGTTCAACGACATGATTTTCAAATGAAACCAGGAAATGATGGCAGAGCAATCCATGTAAGCATTCACAGATAATCTAATTGAAACCTTGTGCTACGACTAAGTATGTGAATGCAGATCATACCGACCCAACCCCACCTATTGTTCTAGTGGATTCCAGCTGTATAAAGCAGTTAAATCAAAATGTTCTGTCCAACCCAATTCAAGCATCCTCTGCATGTTTCTGGCATAAGTCATTTCTACTCCAGAGACATGACGCTCTGGGAATGATAAATGCTAAAGGATGATATCAGCGCTGTATTGTGCCAGATGTGGGGGAGCAGACATGAACAAAAGGCAAATAAATGACAAGAGAAAAGTCCAGAAGGGGAAAGGAAATCAGCGGTGGGAGTGATTAAGGGCCCCTGCTGGTAAAGAGGAGGCTTTCTGGACCAGAGATCTGGAATTTGAAAGGCAAAGCATGAAGAGGTGGGTTGCTGCCGCGAGCTTTGTTGCAGAAATTCAATTTCACATCCCTCTACCTTGAAAGAGAATCACAGAAGATGGGGGGGAGATATGTGAAATGACTGTGATGTGGAGCGATAGTTAGAGGACAGAGCTGGCAGGAATAAATCCGGCAGCAGAGAGACAAGTAGCCGGCCGGGGATCAGGCTGCTAAGTGAGACCAGTCCATTATTCTCTCTTCACCACCCGCCTTCACACTGCGATGCAGACCTGTGCGAGCTCCAGTAATCCTCGTTCACGGTGTCCTTTTCAGCAAAAAACTGGATCTCATTTTGGTTCAGTGCCTCGACATCCTCCTTGGTTTACACAACACTGACAGAGGTACACACATCGTCCACCACGTAGAGTCCCTTCCTTCATCTTCCTGGCAACACATCCCGTAATGAGCGGTTGTGAGGGACGTAAGATTAATGACAGCAAGGCTCTCACTGGGCCGCTCTGTATGAGGTGCCGCTTCACCTCAAATGGACCCATTAAGGCCTTTGAACAGAGCAGCACTCCACACATTAGTGAGCAGTCAAAACTGTATTTCAGTAACACTACAGCAGAGAGTTGTATCTACTAAAAATACCCGAGGCTCTCCATCAGAGAATAACTGCCCTGAGGTTTTGCTGCCGTGTGCCTCCTCACACTGGGCAGCATGTACTTTATAGACGTTGCATGTGGGTCCAATAGACAGTGGTTACGCTATTTCATTAAAAGCGTCTCCTCCTCCCCCACAGGCCACAGGGAGTACTGACAAGTGGGAGGGAGATCGACAACATCAGCACAATGAGAGGAATCCCTCCGACACAATCAAGGCAGGAGCAACACTAATGAACTCATGGACACTATAATACATGTTTGTGAGGATATCGATGAGGACAAACCCAGGCAACGGAGCCAAGTAGGTTTCAAGCTACCCAACATATCAGATACAATGCATCTAATAGAAATGCAACCTCCCCCTGTGTGGCAGATAAACAAAAACAAAAACAAGGTCATGGTGTATCCAATTATACGAGCCCTGAACACTCGACTTTCCAGGAAATCTGTGCAAGCAGCTAGGGCAAGAATGCTATTATGCCTTTTATGGCTTGCTGCCTATCTGTGGAGCGATCTCCAGACTAAAAAGGAACGCTCAGACAGAGGAGGGCGGACGCCGTGTTAAAATGAGTTATGGGGGTTGAGCCCAGAATGGGATTGGTAGCTGCAGTCCCCTGTGGAGAAGAGAGAGCTTAATACTTTCTAATCTTATCGACTCGCGACAACGGCAAGGACTCTCAGAGGGTATGGTACATGCATGTAAAGGAGAAAGGAAAAGACCTTCCTCGAATGATGGGGTGGGATTTCATCTGTTCTCGTGCAGGTTATGTTGCAGATAGGGTGACCAAGTGTCCTGCTTTGTGTTTGTCATGTCTGGAAAGAACATAAACAATAACTTCCAGGTGTTTTAGAGTGCCAATGGCCACGGAGAAGCATTGAAGCAGCAGAGGTTGCCAATCAAACAGCTGCTTGTGCTACTGTGGAGGGGTGAGCAAGCATTCATTGGAGAAGGTGAGAGGACACACACACACACACACACACACACACACACACACACACACACACACACACACACACACACACACACACACACACACACACACACACACACACACACACACACACACACACACACACACACACACACACACACACACACACACACACACACACACACACACACACACACACACACACACACACACACACACACACACACACACACACACACACACACACACACACACACACACACACACACACACACACACACACACACACACACACACACACACACACACACACACACACACACAGCTCACCTGAAAGTCCACTGGCTTTGGCAGCGAGGAAGCAGCTCCAGGACAGCAGGAAGAAGACGGATGTTTCCAGCAGTGGGTTCTCATGGAGCCGAGTGAATTTGGTGAGGTGGAAAGAGTGTTAAAGAAAATCTTACAATAGTTAACACTTTGCATTAGGCTAATACATAGATGGAACATATACAGATGCATTAACTGTAGACAACTGTAAGAACACCAATTGGTTTGTGGAAAAGAGAGCAAATTACTCATGTTTCATCTGCATTGCATTAGCTCTCTGTATCTTTTTGATTTGACTGGTTTATAAAGCTGGTTTGGCGCCCTCTCAGATATCACTGATTCTCTGTCGTTTAATGTCCCTGCACGAGCCCTAAGGTCCTCTTCAGCAGGCTTTTAAAATCTTCCAACAGTGCCCCAAAATAAAATGGGAGAAGCAGCTTTTATCCACTCTCGGACTCTGGATCACCCTACCAGGAAACATTGTAAAAGTCATAGCTACACCCCAAAGTATAACCATTTCACTCTAAACAGGATCATAATTTACAAAATGCTGTATTTAGAAAGACTTAAAATGGCCTATTATGACTAAAACCTCTTCAGGAACATGTTTACTGAGGTAATTGAGTGAGATATCAGCTACCTCATAGACTTCTATATAACAGGACCTTTTTTTGTGACCAGGCTAACTTTCAGGGCCAGGAGTTGTTGTTAGCGTTGCAACAGCATGTCTCTGCCTGTTGTGTCAGTTTTCATGAACCAAAGAGTGTTGTCTTTCCCTGCCACTGTTCACTAAGACCTGTCTTCCCCATTAAGAGTAACCCAAGGGTCTTAATAAGACTTCTTCTGAAACTTTACCAACAGATAACAAAGTCCACATCCCACTCCTGCTCCCCCTCTGGCAGAACTTCCTGTTAAAGCACACAGCAAGACTTTACCCTCTGTTCCAGAAAGAACAACACAGGTTGAAAGTTCAGTTCTTGTATAAGGTAGGTAATTTCGGAGAAACCAGCTCGAGTGCGCTAGAATTTGAAAATACACAACCGGAAACAATCTGCCCCTTCCTTCAGACTTCCTTCCAGAGCCCCTCCTCCAACACACACATGACCAATGAGGGCACGAGATAAGTTTTAGCACAGATGGAAGGCTGACAGGCAGGTAGGCCATCCAGTTACTTTAGCCGGGCCGGCTCAGATGATTGGTCGTGCTTTCTACAGCGCCACGGCTTCCACAGATGACATTTTTTATGGATTTTTTGTCAAAGCATTTAAGATATTCATTGCTATCTGGATGTAAATAGCATTCCATGGAATATAACAACAAGTGTATCTCGAGACGGTTTCTCAAACTTACCTACCCCACCTTTAAGATCAAGGTACTATTAATATAACAATATTAAGTCAGCAAATTCTGCTATCCCTCGGATACAGTTAGCGTACAATAATGAAAACACCTTCCCAAGTCTGGATGCTTTTGGTAATTAACAAGGACAGGTACAGCGAGTAATTAAAAGATAACTGGAAGTCGAACTGAGTCTCTACTGTTTGAGGAGGAAGCACAAAAGAGCAGGCTGTTGCTGTAGCTAACATCAACGAAATCTAATAAATCCTCACTTTGTGCTTTGCTCACACCCGGAGATTAGTCCCTGTAAATAAGAGCTGAGCTGCGCCCCACACATCCTCGTTTTTCATTCTAAAGTCTTATGACTAGGAGATCAGAGGGAAACGCTGGACATCGACATTTCATCAGAAGCGATTTGCTTGATTGACGAGCTCTCTGCAACCATTTGTGGCGCAGAAGCACTTTAGAGTTGAGTTCAGGTGGTACAGTAGGGGCTTTAGTTAGAGGCAATTACCAAGTGTTGGAAGTGGATAGATTGCAGCGGATGCCGAGGTGATAATGAGTTTAAGACACAGAGATGGGAGGGGATGAAAGGATATGAGGGCTGTTGTGATTGTGAATGTGAAACCCAGGAGGAGGGAGCCGGCAAACACGGCAAGAAAATAACCAACAGAGAGGAGGAAGGAGGCGGGGTCGAAGGTTCGCCCTGCACCCATCTGGCTGTAGGTGGTGATGCCACTGCAAGACAAATTGACACACAATAAAAACAGTTATGGAACAAAAAGAAGGCAATAGTGCAATTGCAACAGAAGTAAATATGAGTGTTACAGATGCTGAGATATTAAAACGTCAACATGGTTTATGGCTCTGGAACAAATGCAGTTGACAGAAATACAGCCCCCTTGGTCCTTGGTGTGAGCGAGCATTCATTCACTTGCTTATTATGCTGAGCTAAGCCCTTAAGTGCAATTTATTGGAGTCACTCCTAAGAATACACGGCCTTCTTTAGAAGTGAAATCCTCCCCCTCAAAAACAATCCCTGCTGAATTATTTGCCGAAGAGACGTCCCCCTAGTAGTTAGTGGCAAACGGGGGAAATACTATTGTTGTTGACAGAGACAGCATCGTGCGAGTCTAACCACTATAAATATTTACTTTGAGGGGGGAAGGGGAGACTTCCACATCGAAGTCATTAAAGAGGCGGGGGAGACAGAGAGAGAGGGCCTGAGGTGAAGCAAGCAGAGACAACATTTCTTTACCCTTATCCTCCGTTTGGACCGTTCCAAATTAATGTCAAAGCATCGAGTCAGCTAAACAATGTGAAAGAGATGGTTGTTGTTTTTGCTTCCTACATTTTACAGGACACACATTCTGTTAGCAAGAATGAAACTCCTCTTACACTTATATCCAGCTACTATTTAAATATAGGTTTTGTGCATGTAAATGGTCTGCAAAGGCTAAAATCCATCCAGAGGGAGTTTTCTTTTTTTTGAAGATCAGTATGATGTCAGGAATTATTGTGTGGGTGGGCCTGGAGAAATGTAGGTGGGTCTTATTAAGCGTGGGGTCTGAGCTGAAACTTCATTAATGATTTTATTTATTTTTTAATGCACTAATTAAGCATAAGCATAAACTAACAGTGAAAACAAAAACATAGGCACGGCGGCCTCAGAATGTGTAAAACTGACATCCACATGACTGGCAGGTTGTTTATCCTTGACAGTCGAACAGTGGGCACACACGCTTCACTGCAGACCTCAAGAAGAAATAAGACTTTCATTCACTCACGGCAAAACGTACTTTATTTACTAATTTACTCACGGTAAAAAAATGCACTCTCTATTCCATAGTCATGAAGGTGGAATCTAACTATATCCAGAATAAGTTTGATTGGGTCCAGGCTAGAAACATGTTTATTTCTGCTGTAAAGTTGGGCATTTTAAAATGGGGGTCTATGGGAATTGCTCCTTTCT
Organism: Pogonophryne albipinna; assembly: GCA_028583405.1. Taxonomy (NCBI): domain Eukaryota; kingdom Metazoa; phylum Chordata; class Actinopteri; order Perciformes; family Artedidraconidae; genus Pogonophryne; species Pogonophryne albipinna. The sequence goes on along the minus strand of JAPTMU010000337.1, from coordinate 186,452 downwards.
GCATCCACCCCCTGTCGGCCACTAGAGGAACTGCAGTTTGTGGCACTTCCTTCTGGGCTTCCCGGCTCTGCTCCAGAGTTTGCCGCTTGTCAGGAACGTCAACTATCGCTATGGCGCGCTGATTGGCTGTGGGTGGGCCAGACGTGCATGTGGGTGTGCCCACATCTCTGACAAATGAACTGTGTACTTCACTTTTCATGCCATCAGGTTGAAATGAGCTAGCATAACATGCTTTAATCTGCACTCATTAGCGATAATCAAGTTATCGCTAATGAGCTCAGCAAGCTGAAGGGGAACATCTATTATCCCGTCCGTGACAATAAAGCCTCCAGTTCTGTTAGCAAATTACATCTGGCTGCTTGTCTCCGGTCAGTGTGACCCTCTGAGGAGAGTATCTGTTACCTGAGGTGGGAAGTAGTGGAGTACAAATACTTCGTTACTGTATTTAAGTACATTTTTCTGGTATCAGTACTTTACTCCACCACTTATTTTTCTGACGACTTTATACTTTTAACATGTTGAACACAAATACCTGTACTTTCTACTTCTTACATGTTGAACACAAATACCTGTACTTTCTACTTCTTACATGTTGAACACAAATACCTGTACTTTCTACTTCTTACATGTTGAACACAAATACCTGTACTTTCTACTTCTTACATGTTGAACTCAAATACCTGTACTTTCTACTTCTTACATGTTGAACCCAAATACCTGTACTTTCTACTTCTTACATGTTGAACCCAAATACCTGTAATTTCTACTTCTTACATGTTGAACACAAGTACCTGTACTTTCTACTTCTTACATGTTGAACACAAATACCTGTACTTTCTACTTCTTACATGTTGAACACAAATACCTGTACTTTCTACTTCTTACATGTTGAACACAAATACCTGTACTTTCTACTTCTTACATGTTGAACTCAAATACCTGTACTTTCTACTTCTTACATGTTGAACACAAATACCTGTACTTTCTACTTCTTACATGTTGAACACAAATACCTGTACTTTCTACTTCTTACATGTTGAACCCAAATACCTGTACTTTCTACTTCTTACATGTTGAACACAAATACCTGTACTTTCTACTTCTTACATGTTGAACACAAATACCTGTACTTTCTACTTCTTACATGTTGAACACAAATACCTGCACTTTCTACTTCTCTCATGTTGAACCCAAATACCTGTAATTTCTACTTCTTACATGTTGAACACAAATACCTGTACTTTCTACTTCTTACATGTTGAACTCAAATACCTGTACTTTCTACTTCTTACATGTTGAACTCAAATACCTGTACTTTCTACTTCTTACATGTTGAACACAAATACCTGTACTTTCTACTTCTTACATGTTGAACACAAATACCTGTACTTTCTACTTCTTACATGTTGAACACAAATACCTGTACTTTCTACTTCTTACATGTTGAACACAAATACCTGTACTTTCTACTTCTTACATGTTGAACACAAATACCTGTACTTTCTACTTCTTACATGTTGAACCCAAATACCTGTACTTTCTACTTCTTACATGTTGAACTCAAATACCTGTACTTTCTACTTCTTACATGTTGAACTCAAATACCTGTACTTTCTACTTCTTACATGTTGAACACAAATACCTGTACTTTCTACTTCTTACATGTTGAACACAAATACCTGTACTTTCTACTTCTTACATGTTGAACACAAATACCTGTACTTTCTACTTCTTACATGTTGAACACAAATACCTGTACTTTCTACTTCTTACATGTTGAACACAAATACCTGTACTTTCTACTTCTTACATGTTGAACCCAAATACCTGTAATTTCTACTTCTTACATGTTGAACACAAGTACCTGTACTTTCTACTTCTTACATGTTGAACACAAATACCTGTACTTTCTACTTCTTACATGTTGAACACAAATACCTGTACTTTCTACTTCTTACATGTTGAACACAAATACCTGTACTTTCTACTTCTTACATGTTGAACTCAAATACCTGTACTTTCTACTTCTTACATGTTGAACACAAATACCTGTACTTTCTACTTCTTACATGTTGAACACAAATACCTGTACTTTCTACTTCTTACATGTTGAACACAAATACCTGTACTTTCTACTTCTTACATGTTGAACACAAATACCTGCACTTTCTACTTCTCTCATGTTGAACCCAAATACCTGTAATTTCTACTTCTTACATGTTGAACACAAATACCTGTACTTTCTACTTCTTACATGTTGAACACAAATACCTGTACTTTCTACTTCTTACATGTTGAACTCAAATACCTGAACTTTCTACTTCTTACATGTTGAACACAAATACCTGTACTTTCTACTTCTCACATGTTGAACACAAATACCTGTACTTTCTACTTCTTACATGTTGAACACAAATACCTGTACTTTCTACTTCTTACATGTTGAACACAAATACCTGTACTTTCTACTTCTTACATGTTGAACACAAATACCTGTACTTTCTACTTCTTACATGTTGAACTCAAATACCTGAACTTTCTACTTCTTACATGTTGAACACAAATACCTGTACTTTCTACTTCTTACATGTTGAACCCAAATACCTGAACTTTCTACTTCTTACATGTTGAACCCAAATACCTGTACTTTCTACTTCTTACATGTTGAACTCAAATACCTGTACTTTCTACTTCTTACATGTTGAACCCAAATACCTGTACTTTCTACTTCTCTCATTTTCCAAACAGCTGGTTCCTTTAGTCTGAATGTGTGTTTGGTGGCGTGATCATTATTCTTTAGAGTCATTGCGTGCCTATTGATTTGAACACGATCCGTGTATCCATCATTTCCTGGTCTTCTCTAAAGAAGAGGGACCAATGGAAACGTTGTCATGTTGCCGTTGTTCAGCATGGAAACATTCATTAGCTAACAATGACATTATTGTTCTATTAATATAAAGGGAGGTCAGGTACTCTTTAAAACAGCTGCTAGTTATGGGTACTTTTTACTTAAGTACATTTCAAAGCCTTTTTACTTTCACTTGAGTAAATAAGTTTAGTCAGTACTTCTACTTTCACCAGAGTATTGTTAAACACGAGTATCTGTACTTCTACTTGAGTAAAGGATGTGTGTACTTTTGCCATCTCTGTCAAGATGTCAGTGAACCTGGCTGAGTGGTGTCTGGGTCAGGGCTTTCTGGAGCAGGACATTCGGAGAGAGAGGGCACATCAGCGTGAAGCTTAGCTGCTCGGGGAGCTTGTTAAAGTGCCAGGGCCCCGCGTGGCTCGCTAATAAGAGCCAGCTTTGTGAGTGGAGCCAGGCGACCGGCAGCCAGTCGAGTGACAGGCGACGGCATGAAGGCCAGTCACGCCACTCCAGAAACAAACGCAGCCCTATGTGGCCGTTTGTCCCTCCTCTGCACTTCAATGTACACAGAGACGGCAGCCACAGTGTGAACACAACAATCCTCACACTCGCCTCCTTTTCCCGCCACCTGCCTGCCTGTCTGGGCCGATCACAGAGGGACGTGTGCATGTGAGGCGTCGCTCTGTGTGAACACAATATGCACACATATCTTCTCCTTCCCACCTCTATTCAGTCCCTGGACTTTAATGTTTATCTTATTCTATTTCCATGCATTTACTTATTAACTTACAACATTCTCTGCAAAACGTTACTCATTGTATTTTTTGACGTACGTATACTGTATAGTTTACTTCATGCATTACTTGCACATTGGTCTTGCAACATACGGTAATCTTGCTATTCTACTCTGTTTCTTCTTGCACTATGTTACCGTTTTTTACATTTGCTTGATTGTTTTATGTCTTAAATATATTTATGTTGCATTGTTGTAGGAGCCTGTGACTTTTCATTACACTGTAGAAACTGTGCATATGACTATAAAGCCTTTGAATCTTGAATCTAATGAGGACCTGTGTGAGTTTTCTCCCTTCTCTGTCTCCTTCGTGCCATCTGTTAGAACGTCTATTTGTATAGTTTTATCCACTAGCAATGTGTAAATAGAGCAGACAATGGCTGCAATGTTTGTGAGCAGGACAAACAAACATATTTGAGTGCAAACGTGGAGAAAGGGAAAAGTAGAGAAGCAAATGAAATGCATGAAGGAAGCATGACTGCATGGTGGAGACCTCACTGAGGGTTTCATGCTGTATTTTGTCCGAGTTTGACAGTATCTGTGTCGGCGGGTCTGTTAGCTGGGAGCGTGTCTCTTCCCTGGCAGTGAGTCAGTGAGAACTTTAATGAGATGCTGACAGTGCCACGGGCAACTCGCTTACGCAGTCCACTGCATAGCATCTAAAGCACTAATGCGGTTTTGCCAATCGCACACTTTCCCTACAGCTGGCAGCATCCATTTCCTCCCCCTCACTTCCACCCCCTTGCCACCAATTGCAAAAAGACTGACTGAGCTCCCACACAATTATCCTAGAAAATATATCACACTTGGAGGGCAGAGACAAATCCTAAAATGACATTCTCACTGTGTCAGGACGATGGCCACGGCATCATTCAGGACACTCTCTCCAAACAGCAGGCTGTGCAGATCCAGGTCCAAACGCAGCTCTGACAACAGGCCAAGGACTGCAACTACAAAGAAAAACAAAACATGAGTTACGGCTATTGAAGACAGCATGAAGCACAATAACTCCTCTGCTAATCCCACAGCAAAAGTGGTGCGGTCTATCACCTCTACTGCCACAAACAGGAGCATCAGGGGGATTTCATGTCAGGAAAATAACAACACACTGACAGCCCCAGAAAGAGGGTTCTGACACTTTGAACAGCCAGAGTAACTAAACCTAGAAAGACCTGTAGAGCCCAAGCAGAAGGAAATTCACAAAGCTCTGGAAAGTACAATGTATGTCAGCAAAGAAAGCAGTAAATGCTGATAATTTTCTCGTTACTTTTTCTGTATTTATGATGAGATTGTCGTGCAAGTGCACAAACATCTAAAAATGTAAGTGAACGTTTGCCTTTGTATGGTATCATTGAATGATTAAACACTAAATAGCACATCACAATTGCACGATAAGTCAATAAATCCATTTTCCTAACCGTGCAGCCTTATTGCAAATCATCCGAGTACAGTGACCTTTTGCATATATTAGAAATGTGGCAGTTACAGTTTCCTTATCGTAAGAGCTGCAGGTTTTTATGTTTACCGTTTTCTGTGTTTGTTAAAAGTGTATATACATGGGGGTGTGTATTTATTAGCCGAGAGCATTGCTGCAGTTTTCACCTTAGAGGGAAATAGCAACAAGGATTCTGGGAATCTTGAGAGAGCGCTGATGGGAGAAGGGAAGGCTTGGAGCTACGATGCTGCAGCTGGTTAAAACATCCAAAAGGAGCCAATTACAGGCAGCCCTGCTTTAAATAATGCAACATACACTTACTGCTCAGCAACACAATACACTCCTCCACACTTCATTCAGTTTCTCACCACTATTGGATGACTTTCAGACGGCCCTATGAAGCTTTTGGGGGTTTTCGAGCCCGAAACGCCTCCATTGGACCGTGTGTTCCAACACATTGTAATTGTGTTTTTTGAACATTAAAGCATGGAGACATGAGTAGAGAGAGACACTACATACTGATATACACCTGAACATCAGCAGGAGAGGACTCTTTAAAGTAGAGACACTACATACTGATATACACCTGAACATCAGCAGGAGAGGACTCTTTAAAGTAGAGACACTACATACTGATATACATCTGAACATCAGCAGGAGAGGACTCTTTAAAGTAGAGACACTACATACTGATATACACCTGAACATCAGCAGGAGAGGACTCTTTAAAGTAGAGACACTACATACTGATATACACCTGAACATCAGCAGGAGAGGACTCTTTAAAGTAGAGACACTACATACTGATATACACCTGAACATCAGCAGGAGAGGACTCTTTAAAGTAGAGACACTACATACTGATATACACCTGAACATCAGCAGGAGAGGACTCTTTAAAGTAGAGACACTACATACTGATATACACCTGAACATCAGCAGGAGAGGACTCTTTAAAGTAGAGACACTACATACTGATATACACCTGAACATCAGCAGGAGAGGACTCTTTAAAGTAGAGACACTACATACTGATATACACCTGAACATCAGCAGGAGAGGACTCTTTAAAGTAGAGACACTACATACTGATATACACCTGAACATCAGCAGGAGAGGACTCTTTAAAGTAGAGACACTACATACTGATATAAATTATCACTAGAAATGTACGTTAGCTGCAAAGTTGGACTGATTTTTCAAACTTGTATCTGAGCCTCTATCTACCTAAGGCTGATTTGAATCCTGAGAAGAATTGACTTTGATAGGTCAAAGGCTATTTTTCTGAGTTTCATCAGCACTCGAGACTGGGAGGGACCCTCCAGGATTTACTGTAACGTCTGCAGATGATTCAGCTACTATGTGATGTCATGGTGTGAATCATGTACAGAGGATAAATGCTGGGAAGCCACAACCACTCTCTGAGATTTGTGGCAAATCAATGGAAGGCTCTGCAACAAAAAGTCAAATAGCCACTGATTTAAAAACCATTAAGCCAAGAAGTCATTAGGATAAACCAAGATATTTAGGATCAAAAATGATTTTGTTTATAGGAAAACCTGCTTTTCTTTAAGCATATTCAGGCAGTCTGACCCTCTTACAACAAACAAAATATGCTATTTTTAGTTTTTTACTAACATTGTAATCCTGCTACTAATCCCCAATTTTAAGATATGTAACATTAATCTGATTATGTCTTTTTTTGGGCAACTGTAAGGGAAAACTGTCCATTTGACTATTACTCCCCCAGGGAGTTTCATTATCCTTGGTTTCAAGTTATTATACACCAATCAAAACATAACCATGGATATTATTTTCAATTTCTGCTAATAGGTCCCCCTAAATACGTCACACCGGCTCTTTAAGATTCAAATCTGTGGTGAAAAATACAAACAACTTATTAGCCACTGCTGCATCTATCAACATCTGCTTAGAGGAGTATCAGCTCAACTCCACGGTGACTTCGCAGACAGTAAACAAACGCTGAGCAAATGAATGAGTGCACACACACACACACACACACACACACACACACACACACACACACACACACACACACACACACACACACACACACACACACACACACACACACACACACACACACACACACACACACACACACACACACACACACACACACACACACACACACACACACACACACACACACACACACACACACACACACACACACACACACACACACACACACACACACACACACACACACACACACACACACACACACACGGCTCAGTGTTGACAGTGAGTGACGAGAGGAATACTGACACTGACTGTCAGCTCGACACTCGGTGACACCGCAAGTATCTCCTTCTGCAAGATACAGGCATTGTTGTATCTAGGTGTTGTGTGTGTGTGTGTGTGTGTGTGTGTGTGTGTGTGTGTGTGTGTGTGTGTGTGTGTGTGTGTGTGTGTGTGTGTCACATTGGATAGATGTAGATAAACAGATATAGTAAACAGTCGATTGGAAGAAAATGTCCGCCGAAAATCCTTGTTGTAACTGCCACAAGGGAAACAAGCAAAACACAATTACCATATAATGAAAACATTGCCAGGTATGGAGAAAGACACCACCCACACACATATTTATGAGGATACATAGGAAAACAGAGACTCAGAGCGATGCCATTATGAAGGCCAGACAATATCACATCCAAAACAGTAACAGCACCCGGTAGATTACTATTCCACCTGTTGACCAAAAACTGTTGCATAAGTTTCAGGGAAATCTGTGATATGAATACAGAGTGTGTCTGTAGTGAACACCAGGTCAGGGAGGGCAGTATTTGAGCAGACTGATAAGAGAGCAGCCTCAGGACATGTTTTGACATATCAGGCTCTTTGGTCTTAAGAAAGGTTTAGACTACTTCCTGTTTTGGAGGGGAACAATCCTTTATCTCAAGGGGTTCAAGTTAGGCCCTTAAAGCCAGGACAGTTCCATCTGCCTGCTCCCATAATGCTTTGCTGATGATAGCATGTCACTGCAAGAAAAAAATAACAAAGCATTGCCTAAACACACACACACACACACACACACACACACACACACACACACACACACACACACACACACACACACACACACACACACACACACACACACACACACACACACACACACACACACACACACACACACACACACACACACACACACACACAAGCACGCGGGTTGGCTGCGTTGTCATGGTTACGCTGTCCTTACAGCTGTCAAGTGTTCATCAGTTTCCACAGCAACACCATAAGGTGGAAGAGAGTAGACAATTATTTCAGACATAATACAAAAGGGTCTAATGGAAGCCTTATTAGGTCAAATTACCCGGCGCTGCAGAGGCAAAAAGCCTCAGTCAGAGTGAGAGCATGGGATTTGCTCTTTGATTTCAACAATTTAGGCAGATTTAACACCGAGAGAGTAGCTAACGGTCAACGGGGAATTACTATAATCTCCCCAGCGCTGCGTAAAGAAAGGAGACATATTTTTAAGGCATTGAAAAGTGCTCCAACAGGTTGAAATACTGCAGCAGGTGAAGATATTTATCACAGTTTAAAAGCAAACCAGCACTTTATAATTAGGAATTTTCCAGCTGTGCTTTTGTACTCTGAACCGTACAGTAGTTCTTTGTAGGTACCTTTTAATAATAAATGGAGAAAACGCAAATTAAACCTTAAGAACTTACTCAATATATTGCTTTTGAGATTTTGTAACACTTAGAAATGTATTCAAGCCAACACAGGTTGCATAGAAAAGGTGTTTTACTTGTACCATGATGATATAACTGCAAATTTGGCTGCCTATCTTTGTTAAAATCGTACCAATTTCACAACACCACATAACATTTCTCCACTTGTTCAGCCAATTAAATCTCTCTGCTCCCACTCCTTCGCTGCCCTACGAATCCTCAGTTCTGTGTACGATGTTGTACCGGTAGAATCGAGTTATGTGCATGTTTAACTAAGTTTAAATATTTGCTGTAAATCACGTTAGTTACTGCTGACACCTGGCCCAGGACTGCATATTTAACAGGTCGTTCTGACATACCTAAAAGCCTTTTCCCTTTGAGGAGTTAATGACGGTTTTTCACCGACCTTTTGTAACCATCCCTGAGGCGAGAGGATGGAGCGCAGCAGGCGTTCCACTTTGTGACCTGAGCCGTGTGTCTTATTCTGAAAGAAGAACAGGTTTCATGGCTGCAGTGCTTTGGGGGGGTTCCATAAAACCAACAATTTAAAGTCAATAGCTGCACACGGACGGAAACAGATGCTAGGGATGTTTTTGCAACATAAGAATGACACCGTTCTGTTATCAAAACAATTATTAATACAATCTATAATTGCTCAGGTAGAATGGGAAAACACTGGAAAGGGTTGTAAACATTGATACTGTTTCCACGTTTAAATCAGCTGGTGGCATTACGACAGAGGTGTGTGGCGCAGTGGGTTGTGCGTTGGTGTTAGGACCAGGGGGTCACAGGTTCAAACCCCACTGCAGTCAGCATGTCGTTGTGTCCCTGAGACACTTCACCCCAAAGTGCTCCTGTGGGGATTGTCCACAGTATTGAGTATGTAAGTCGCTTTGGATAAAAGCCTCTAACAAGTGACATGTGATGTAATGTAATTACTAGAAAATGTCTGAATATATCGCAAAAATATTAATATTTATTACCTATCCATTCATTATAATTATACAAATAAATAAAAACAAATAAAACAATCAAATGCAAATAAATTGTATTTATCAAGTGCTGTTAAAAGTGCTCAAAGAGGCGTTACATAAATACGAAATTGAGAAAAGTAGAAAATCGAGCTCACATATTGTGTCAATTCAGCTTAAAGTAATAGTCTACCCTGCTTACAATCTAGTTTAAAAATAAGAAACATTAGTCTTATAAACACATATTGACTCTAAAAATATGAATCTTATCGCCTCCGTTAAAAAGAGCACCATTTGTAATCTGCAATTTTAAAAATTAGCTAAATTAGCATCCAAATGAATAAAGCAAAGGCAACATACAGTACGCCATGCTTTTGCTGCTCTCAGAGGAATTTCCATGGATTCATTATGGCTGCAAAGAGAATCCAGCCCATCAAATACCTCTGTAATATTGCATCTTCCAGTGCAGGCAAAGTGGCACAATTATTGGGCTCCAGTTTCACACAAAGCCTGGCTGCCAGCCTGCGTCCTCGAGATCTCCATCATTTCAGTCCGTACGTGACACAATGAGTCATCGCCACACGAGAGGTTATGACATCAGGGGGAAAAAGTCGTATTCGTCAACACCAAATTCACCCACTGTTCTGCTTGGAATAATATACAGAAGACGATGATGATGATGATGATGATGATGATGGGAACGATTAATCGAATATTCAAAATTATTCAGGTATTCGAATAGGAGTTATGAATATTTTTATTATTATTAACTTCTTTTGGGAGGGATGCCTAAGTTGATTACATATTATCAAATGGAATAATTCAATGTATACGACAGTGCCATAGCTAAGTGTGTCAGGTCTAAAGGTGTGTGTTGCTCCGCTCACCGGTCCCTCACAGCGGGCAGAGCTGCAGGTGCTGATCTCTCTCTCTCTCGCGTCCGGTTATACTTCACTCGCGTTTATGTCCAAATCTATCAGATCTAGTTAGTTCGAGCTAATGATACGGCTGCTGACCCTCCCTACACGCAGATCACGCAGACTCAAGCCTCATCTTAGGCCCACATTCCAGCTGAGAGGGTCTACTCTACAGCTGGCCTGATTGTGAATCGCCTCCGCACCCGCCTCTCCCCTGAGTAGACATACTCATATTCTTAAACAAGAATGAGTATTGAATAGCTGCATTCTGTGTGTAGGCCCTGTTACAGGTTGATCTCTGTTGTCACGGGTTACGTTACCCTAACCCGTTATGTTGTTCGTGTTTGATCCCTCTTTCATTTAAAAACCAAGTTATGTTTTAAGCATGAAAGCTTTAGGCCTATAGCTGTCAACTGTTCAAACTGTGATCACCAGTTCAATACATTTGACAAATTCGACTTGGTTTTTCTACTTATTTGAACATGTATTTATATTTAATAAAATATATTTAAAATTATTTTTTTGTTTGTAATTTTTTTTCCCACATTTCGGTTAACCGATTTTTTGGGGCTCGAATATTCGAATATACATTTGCTTTCAAATTCCCATCTTTTTTATATATATCCTGCTTACTTGAAGTAAACGGTTATTTTGTGTTGTTTTTTTGTAAATTATTGAGTGTTCTTGCATTTTAATGTGTGAGTTTTTGTAAACCTCGGGACCGTGGGAAATAGTATTTCGATCTTTCTGTGAGTACAAACATATTTTGAGGTTGACTTTGACTACAGAAGCTGAAACTCTCAGATTTGATCACTTTGGGGGAGTTCAAGTCCATCTTAAAGGACAGAACAAGAATCCATCGATCGATATGATTGCTCGTATATCCCATAATTTAAGTCGTTTTTAAAAAAAAAAAATTATATTACACATAGTGGATATAATGGTTTATTTTATTTGCATATTGACTGTGCCGTTTCATTTGTGTTTTACAGCTGTATTCGTCTGCCTGGATTGTTTTGTGTTCACTTGTTGGAGCTTTGTTCATGCTGCCCTATTGGCATGCGGGTCGCTCTTGAAAAACAGATTTGAATCTCAATGAGACTTTTTCCTGGTTAAATAAAGACTGAAAAAGTCATAAAACATCACACACATTTTCCTCGACCACATGTCACTCGATCAGTCGGTAAATAAATAGCAAAAAATGACAAACTGTATTGGCATTGGCTCCTGAATGCACCATCACTGAAATGAGAACCACATACACACTGCATAGTTTAAAACCAAGATGTAAGCGTTTGTGCATTGTTTTAAGGAATATCTCTTGGTCCTTTTAATGCAAATGTTCCAGGCAGAGAAGACAGGGACATTTTAATGACCGTCTTTCAGGAAATCAGAAAGCCAGCGCTATATTTGGACACTGTGAGACGGTGAAAGTCACGAGGCCTTGATGTCCAGGGTTAGAGATTGTAATCAAAGTGAGCAGCGTGGCATGGGACAATCACGTCACCCAGAACGACAGCTGCATCATAATGTACATCTCCTCTTTGACACTCACTCAGATCAACCACTTATTGGTATAAATAATTCATCACCAAATGAAGACATTAACATCAGCGCTGCCTTATGACATCCCACTTGAATGCTCTTGAAAAACACAGAATACATTGCGGTTCCTCGTAGTTCAAAGCAGTGATTCAGACTGAGAGGGCATTGTGACTTTGATCATGCATTTAGACTCAGCCATCAATCTATGTTACATATTACCGTGACAAGACAAGGAAGGTATATCAGTATGTAGTGTCTCTACTTTAAAGAGTCCTCTCCGGCTGATGTTCAGGTGTATATCAGTATGTAGTGTCTCTACTTTAAAGAGTCCTCTCCTGCTGATGTTCAGGTGTATTTCAGTATGTAGTGTCTCTACTTTAAAGAGTCCTCTCCTGCTGATGTTCAGGTGTATATCAGTATGTAGTGTCTCTACTTTAAAGAGTCCTCTCCTGCTGATGTTCAGGTGTATATCAGTATGTAGTGTCTCTACTTTAAAGAGTCCTCTCCTGCTGATGTTCAGGTGTATATCAGTATGTAGTGTCTCTACTTTAAAGAGTCCTCTCCTGCTGATGTTCAGGTGTATATCAGTATGTAGTGCCTCTACTTTAAAGAGTCCTCTCCTGCTGATGTTCAGGTGTATATCAGTATGTAGTGTCTCTACTTTAAAGAGTCCTATCCTGCTGATGTTCAGGTGTATATCAGTATGTAGTGTCTCTACTTTAAAGAGTCCTCTCCTGCTGATGTTCAGGTGTATATCAGTATGTAGTGCCTCTACTTTAAAGAGTCCTCTCCTGCTGATGTTCAGGTGTATATTCAGTATGTAGTGTCTCTACTTTAAAGAGTCCTCTCCTGCTGATGTTCAGGTGTATATCAGTATGTAGTGTCTCTACTTTAAAGAGTCCTCTCCTGCTGATGTTCAGGTGTATATCAGTATGTAGTGTCTCTACTTTAAAGAGTCCTCTCCTGCTGATGTTCAGGTGTATATCAGTATGTAGTGTCTCTACTTTAAAGAGTCCTCTCCTGCTGATGTTCAGGTGTATATCAGTATGTAGTGCCTCTACTTTAAAGAGTCCTCTCCTGCTGATGTTCAGGTGTATATCAGTATGTAGTGTCTCTACTTTAAAGAGTCCTATCCTGCTGATGTTCAGGTGTATATCAGTATGTAGTGTCTCTACTTTAAAGAGTCCTCTCCTGCTGATGTTCAGGTGTATATCAGTATGTAGTGCCTCTACTTTAAAGAGTCCTCTCCTGCTGATGTTCAGGTGTATATCAGTATGTAGTGCCTCTACTTTAAAGAGTCCTCTCCTGCTGATGTTCAGGTGTATATCAGTATGTAGTGCCTCTACTTTAAAGAGTCCTCTCCTGCTGATGTCCAGGTGTATATCAGTATGTAGTGTCTCTACTTTAAAGAGTCCTCTCCTGCTGATGTTCAGGTGTATATCAGTATGTAGTGCCTCTACTTTAAAGAGTCCTCTCCTGCTGATGTTCAGGTGTATATCAGTATGTAGTGTCTCTACTTTAAAGAGTCCTCTCCTGCTGATGTTCAGGTGTATATCAGTATGTAGTGTCTCTACTTTAAAGAGTCCTCTCCTGCTGATGTTCAGGTCTATATCAGTATGTAGTGTCTCTACTTTAAAGAGTCCTCTCCTGCTGATGTTCAGGTGTATATCAGTATGTAGTGTCTCTACTTTAAAGAGTCCTCTTCTGCTGATGTTCAGGTTCATATCAGTATGTAGTGTCTCTACTTTAAAGAGTCCTCTCCTGCTGATGTTCAGGTGTATATCAGTATGTAGTGTCTCTTCATGTCTCCATGCTTTAATGTTCAAACAGCTCTTTATTGTTCTCATACTGCCTGTGCTGCAGCACCTCTTTTCACCCTCTGTCTGAAACCAGAGCCCAGTCTGCTCTGATTGGTTAGCTGGCCGGCTCTGTTGTGATTGGTCAACCAGCTTAGAGATGTCCCGCCCCTTAGCCTATCACGTACAATGTGTTAGAGCTCTAGCCAATAAAAGAGTAAGTGTTACATATGAGGCGCTTTCACACCGGAGTACTTTTCCCAGTATAGTTCAGATATAGTTCCGAAAATGTCGCGTTCACACCAAAAAAATCCGGAACTAGAGCTTAGTTCATGAGAACCTTTCCACCCCCTTTTCAGTCCCTGCTAGAGAGCAGGTACTTTCATGGGAGAAAAAGGTTCCCATTTCTGATTGGCTGGGCGGATTTCAAACCACGCCCCGTAAAACTCCCGAAAAGTTTTGTGAAGCCGCCATTTTATTTGCTCGAAATAGCATAATTAGCATTAGCCCAGCGCACCAACGGAGAGAGACTAACTTATGGCAACACAAAAGAAAACATGAGAGCGGTGGAGTGATGAGGAGGCAGGGGCGCCGCCAGGGATTTTGGGCCCCATGAAAATATATCACATTGGGCCCCACCACCAGGCACAGGCCACTTTGTTTATAAATTACCTTGAGGGCCGTACCAAATGGTCTAGCGGTCCGTATACGGCCCGGGGGCCGGAGGTTCCCCACCCCTGCTTTAATATAATAACATTAGTATTAATATCATAACCAAAATGTCGGTGATTAACATTTTGTTTACGGACTGATCACTCAATGCTTCAAACTTTCCATCAACCTAAATAGACTAAAAGTAGTTTTTTTGTTTTATATAGATCATTGGCTATGTGGGAAAATACTGTGTTTGAAATGTATAATTTAAATTAGATGTTAGCTTTTTGTTATATATATATATATATATATTGTATTCCAGTCTCCCTTCAGATATGTTAAGTGGCATGTCATTCAACACAATGCTGCTCACCTCCTTCAGTTGGGAGAAAAGCTGGTTCAGGTTCAGCCTTATGGGGGGACAGGGCTGCTGAGCCTAGAGATGGATCTGTTGGTCCTGGCACCAGGGGGAGGGACAACTGATTTAGTATGAACAGGCGCTAAAAATGTGCCTGTATTTATTAAAGGTAGGTAGGTAAGAATGGAGAAACCAGCTCGAGTGCGCTAGAATTTGAAAGTACACAACCGAAAAAAATCTGCCCCTTCCTTCAGAGTTCCTTACAGAGCCCCTCCTCCAACACACACGAACGCGCACATGACCAATGAGGGCACGAGATAAGTTTGTGCCCAGATGGAAGGCTGACAGGCAGGTAGGCCATCCAGTTACTTTAGCCGGCTCAGATGATTGGTCGTGCTTTTTACAGCGCCACGGCTTCCACAGATGACATTTTTGTATGTATTTATTGTCAAAGCATTTAATATATTCATTGCTATCGGGATGTTAAGAGCATTCCATGGAATATAACAAAAAGTGTTTCTGAAGTGAATTACCTACCATACCTTTAAATATCAGCTAAAAGAGCAGTGAAATTAAAGACCTCTGAATTTTCTGTAAAGATATTAACAGTACTTAATGTCAGCTTAGTAAACAAAAAAACATTAGCTAACAGACTAATTTCCACCACTCATGGACCACACCCACCTTTTCTTGTGAAAAACTGGGTGACATACTGTCGCCCTTTAGACCCTCTCTCTTGTCTTTCTCTCCTTTCTCTTCTTTTCATAGAGCCTGACTTTGTTGGTCGTTGAAACATGGTACAACACACGTATGTAGGCTAAGTACTAGCATCCCTCCTCACATGCTTTCACTCTCTGCAGTCTGCAAGTGCCGGTGCCGCACCACGTTTGGAGGCAGGACCAAACCATTACATGTAAATAGAAGGGGGTGTACAGAGGCTTTGGGTAATTAACTTTTGGAAGAAAATAAGTTAAATGAATCGTAAGTTTAGTGAGTAATTTATCAATATAACGTTCTATTAATATTAATTATTGAGGATTGATGAAAGGTTACTTACATTTTTTTTCTTAATGTTCTGAACATTTTGGGGCCCCTGTCAGTCACGGGCCCTTAGAATCGTCCTAACTTTTCACCCCCGACGGCGCCCCTGTGCGGAGGTGTCGGCGTTCTGGCGATTTACTCGGAAGGCTTCAGTAGAAGCTGCTGGGAGTCCCAGCAGCTTCTACTGAAGCCAGTCCCCAACTCCGGGGACTTCCGGCCAGGGACTTCGGGTGGCAGTATACGCCGTGAAGTGGTTTGCGGCCTGCCAGTAAACCCAAAGCAGAAGCAGAAGAAGTGACGTCAGCGGCTCCATTTGCCTAATCCTCCCTCAGGGACTTATTCCGGTGTGAACGCGATATGCTCTTCATTTCATCAGAACTAAAGATTTCTGATGAAATGAAGCTCAGCGTGAGTTCAACCAGGAAGACCTTCTTTACTCATTCATTCACTATTTCCATGTTACTACTCTCTCTCCTCTCAATAAGTGATCGGGGGCGTCACTCCCCAGCTTAACCAATCACTTCGCTCTATTCTCACAAGCCTATCATAGTGCTCCGCTAAACCTTTTAAATCTGCTCTCCCCTCTGACAGCTCTCATTCCAGGTGAATCGGCGCAACCCTCCTCCACCCCTCTTCACCTCCCGTCCATCTGAATCCAGGGTCAAGCTAAGCCACTCCTCTTCAGACCGACCCCAGCTATCCATTCACCACCACCAGTGTCTAGACCCCGGGGGGTTTCATCGGATCGGTTCTCCCTTCCCGAATGATACTCCTGCACAACGGGGCCTAATCGCCAAAACTCCTTTACATTCATGTGTATTTCTGGCAATAAATATGTACTCTTACATCAAAACTGTCTCTCCTGATTGAACTAAGTACGGCAAAGTACTTAGTGTGAAAGCGCCTATTGATGTCACTAGGTTCTGGAACTTTTTGATTTTAGCCTTTGCAGACCATTTACATGCACAAAAACCTATATTACACACTACAGGGAAGGGGAAAAAACCATAATAGGTACTTTTTAAATATTACTTTTATGTGGATAACCTCAAACCCACACACAGCATGTATGCAATACGAAAACACGGTAAACAAATAGATGTGAATGAGACAGTTTCTACATTTTCCAACTTTTTATCTGATCATCATATCTTTGATATTCCTTTGACGTGGTCTATCCTCTCCAACTCATTTGCATGTGTTTACCTAAGGCAAATCACTGTGATGTGTCATTTATATAAGTGCCAAACATTCCTGAGAAGGGCTTTTTAACTTGGGTTATAAAGTAAAGTGTAAGTTTAAGAGCAGAGGTGGGAAGTAGTGGAGTACACATATTTTGTTACTGTACTTAAGTATCTGGTATCAGTACTTTACTCCACTACTTATTTTTCTGACGACTTTTTACTTTCTACTTCTCACATGTTGAACACAAATACCTGTACTTTCTACTTCTTACATGTTGAACCCAAATACCTGTACTTTCTACTTCTTACATGTTGAACACAAATACCTGTACTTTCTACTTCTTACATGTTGAACACAAATACCTGTACTTTCTACTTCTTACATGTTGAACCCAAATACCTGTACTTTCTACTTCTTACATTCTGAACCCAAATACCTGTACTTTCTACTTCTTACATGTTGAACACAAATACCTGTACTTTCTACTTCTCACATGTTGAAAACAAATACCTGTACTTTCTACTTTTTACATGTTGAACCCAAATACCTGTACTTTCTACTTCTCACATGTTGAACACAAATACCTGTACTTTCTACTTCTTACATGTTGAACCCAAATACCTGTACTTTCTACTTCTTACATGTTGAACACAAATACCTGTACTTTCTACTTCTTACATGTTGAACACAAATACCTGTACTTTCTACTTCTTACATGTTGAACACAAATACCTGTACTTTCTACTTCTTACATGTTGAACTCAAATACCTGTACTTTCTACTTCTTACATGTTGAACTCAAATACCTGTACTTTCTACTTCTCACATGTTGAACTCAAATACCTGTACTTTCTACTTCTTACATGTTGAACACAAATACCTGTACTTTCTACTTCTTACATGTTGAACACAAATACCTGTACTTTCTACTTCTTACATGTTGAACACAAATACCTGTACTTTCTACTTCTTACATGTTGAACACAAATACCTGTACATTCTACTTCTTACATGTTGAACCCAAATGCCTGTACTTTCTACTTCTTACATTCTGAACCCAAATACCTGTACTTTCTACTTCTTACATGTTGAACCCAAATACCTGTACTTTCTACTTCTTACATGTTGAACACAAATACCTGTACTTTCTACTTCTTACATGTTGAACACAAATACCTGTACTTTCTACTTCTTACATGTTGAACACAAATACCTGTACTTTCTACTTCTTACATGTTGAACACAAATACCTGTACTTTCTACTTCTTACATGTTGAACACAAATACCTGTACTTTCTACTTCTTACATGTTGAACACAAATACCTGTACTTTCTACTTCTTACATGTTGAACTCAAATACCTGTACTTTCTACTTCTTACATGTTGAACTCAAATACCTGTACTTTCTACTTCTCACATGTTGAACTCAAATACCTGTACTTTCTACTTCTCACATGTTGAACCCAAATACCTGTACTTTCTACTTCTTACATTCTGAACCCAAATACCTGTACTTTCTACTTCTTACATGTTGAACCCAAATACCTGTACTTTCTACTTCTTACATGTTGAACACAAATACCTGTACTTTCTACTTCTTACATGTTGAACACAAATACCTGTACTTTCTACTTCTCACATGTTGAACCCAAATACCTGTACTTTCTACTTCTTACATTCTGAACCCAAATACCTGTACTTTCTACTTCTTACATGTTGAACCCAAATACCTGTACTTTCTACTTCTTACATGTTGAACACAAATACCTGTACTTTCTACTTCTTACATGTTGAACACAAATACCTGTACTTTCTACTTCTTACATGTTGAACACAAATACCTGTACTTTCTACTTCTTACATGTTGAACACAAATACCTGTACTTTCTACTTCTTACATGTTGAACACAAATACCTGTACTTTCTACTTCTTACATGTTGAACCCAAATACCTGTACTTTCTACTTCTTACATGTTGAACTCAAATACCTGTACTTTCTACTTCTTACATGTTGAACACAAATACCTGTACTTTCTACTTCTTACATGTTGAACTCAAATACCTGTACTTTCTACTTCTTACATGTTGAACACAAATACCTGTACTTTCTACTTCTTACATGTTGAACTCAAATACCTGTACTTTCTACTTCTTACATGTTGAACACAAATACCTGTACTTTCTACTTCTTACATGTTGAACACAAATACCTGTACTTTCTACTTCTTACATGTTGAACACAAATACCTGTACTTTCTACTTCTTACATGTTGAACACAAATACCTGTACTTTCTACTTCTTACATGTTGAACTCAAATACCTGTACTTTCTACTTCTTACATGTTGAACTCAAATACCTGTACTTTCTACTTCTTACATGTTGAACTCAAATACCTGTACTTTCTACTTCTTACATGTTGAACTCAAATACCTGTACTTTCTACTTCTTACATGTTGAACCCGAATACCTGTACTTTCTACTTCTCACATGTTGAACCCAAATACCTGTACTTTCTACTTCTCACATGGTGAACTCAAATACCTGTACTTTCTACTTCTTACATGTTGAACTCAAATACCTGTACTTTCTACTTCTTACATGTTGAACTCAAATACCTGTACTTTCTACTTCTTACATGTTGAACTCAAATACCTGTACTTTCTACTTCTTACATGTTGAACTCAAATACCTGTACTTTCTACTTCTTACATGTTGAACCCGAATACCTGTACTTTCTACTTCTCACATGTTGAACTCAAATACCTGTACTTTCTACTTCTTACATGTTGAACTCAAATACCTGTACTTTCTACTTCTTACATGTTGAACACAAATACCTGTACTTTCTACTTCTTACATGTTGAACACAAATACCTGTACTTTCTACTTCTTACATGTTGAACACAAATACCTGTACTTTCTACTTCTTACATGTTGAACACAAATACCTGTACTTTCTACTTCTTACATGTTGAACTCAAATACCTGTACTTTCTACTTCTTACATGTTGAACTCAAATACCTGTACTTTCTACTTCTTACATGTTGAACTCAAATACCTGTACTTTCTACTTCTTACATGTTGAACTCAAATACCTGTACTTTCTACTTCTTACATGTTGAACCCGAATACCTGTACTTTCTACTTCTTACATGTTGAACTCAAATACCTGTACTTTCTACTTCTTACATGTTGAACTCAAATACCTGTACTTTCTACTTCTTACATGTTGAACACAAATACCTGTACTTTCTACTTCTCACATGTTGAACACAAATACCTGTACTTTCTACTTCTTACATGTTGAACCCAAATACCTGTACTTTCTACTTCTTACATGTTGAACCCAAATACCTGTACTTTCTACTTCTTACATGTTGAACCCAAATACTTGTACTTTCTACTTCTCTCATTTTCCAAACAGCTGGTTCCTTTAGTCTGAATGTGTGTTTGGTGGCGTGATCATTATTCTTTAGAGTCATTGCGTGCCTATTGATTTGAACACGATCCGTGTATCCATCATTTCCTGGTCTTCTCTAAAGAAGAGGGACCAATGGAAACGTTGTCATGTTGCCGTTGTTCAGCATGGAAACATTCATTAGCTAACAATGACATTATTGTTCTATTAATATAAAGGGAGGTCAGGTACTCTTTAAAACAGCTGCTAGTTATGGGTACTTTTTACTGAAGTACATTTCAAAGCCTCTTTACTTTGACTTGAGTAAAGAAGTTTAGTCAGTACTTCTACTTTCACCAGAGTATTTTTAAACACGAGTATCTGTACTTCTACTTGAGTAAAGGATGTGTACTTTTGCCCTCTCTGTTTAAGAGGTGTATGTTTCTTTGTGCTACCTGGGTCAGTTGCAGAGACAATGGCACCAAACAGGAGGCAGTCAGTGAGGAGGAAGTCTCCATCAGCTGCTCGGCCCAACAGCACCATCAGTCTGGTGAAGCCGTAGACGCAGGACCTGTGATGGAGGACAGAAGGACAGATAATGAGGTCAGTATATCAGTCTTCCCTCTAACCACAGCAGGGCTTCCCCCAGGGCAGTGTGGGTAATAAGGGCCAGATGCTACCAGCAGGTGAGTTGGCAGCGGCTGCTTAGCACAAGTTCCCCTGCTTTAAAGGTCACCTATTATGCAAAATCCACTTGTGGAAAGAGATTCTGAACGATTCTTTCTCTTTTTGTCCTGATCCATTTATATAAAAACCTGTCTGAAAATCAGCTGATCAGATTTTGGCCGCTTTATGATGTCATAACGATATGTTGGCTTGTGTAACCAAGGTACCCCCCCCCCCCCTTACCACCTGAATCTCCTCCTAGAGCACCATTGAGTTCTTTGTAACCAAATCTCTCTCAGAGGGGCGTGGGGAGGGGCTCCTTATTTTTCATCTAAAGTAACAGACAGAGAATCAGCACTTTGGAAACAGGGTTGAAACAGAGGGGATTATGGGTAATGCTGCAATGATCGGTTTGGTGTTTCGAGCCAATCAGAGACAGGTTCTGGATATATCTGAGACCTGTGATATACTGATGAAAAACAGTATAATAGGGGACCTTTAACTGAGCCATGTTTACCAGTATACAGTGTGTGTGTATGGATAAACCCACCTGCATAATGCAAAGACAAACGACAAATACTCTCTTTTTAAGACACCGCAGCACCTATCAATCTTCATCCTTTGATGCCACTATTATTAATAATAATAAAAGGGCAACGGAAATATGACTGTGTGACTTTGAGCAACAACTTTCCATTCAGCTTTCCAGCCCTTTACTGGTTACAGGTACATAAAAAGAGATCATATTACTGTCACATTAAAACAAATAAGTAATCAGGTTACTTACATTTTCATACGCAGATAACACATTTTTACTAACTAACTAGTAATTCTAACAGAACACATGAACAAATCCTGTTAGATTGAAGCATCCCATAATGTCAGTACACCAACTCTCTAACCATTTGCATAATTATGTTACCATGGAGACCACACATGACCTGTCCCCATGGCTGGGATTTAAAAGACTGCCCTAAGGTCGCGCAGCTAATCCGTTTTAATTCATGTATCTTTACCGAGTTATTTGAAGTTATGCTAATTACGTGTGTGTGTGTGTGTGTGTGTGTGTGTGTGTGTGTGTGTGAAGAGATAGACAGGAAGTGGATTTACTGTGCCAGTTGAGTCAGTAAGGCTCCCTCGCTCCCCTGAGACTCTCTCTCTTTCCCCAGGAGACATAGCAGACTCTCTAACAAGCCCCCTGATTGGTCAGGCCCGGTGTTTTAGCATCAAAGAATGTGCACGTGACCCACCATGTCAAACCGTGCCCTGCTTCCCAAGGGAGTTAGAGGGGAGAATTTGTAAAACAATTAAAAATGAATAAGGCGTGCCTGGGGAGAGGCTACCATATCTAGAGGGTATGATCCTTTTCTCATGGACGTAACTTCTGTAAACAAAGGAAATGTGGAAATATTGTAGTACTAGGTAGTAGCTTTAAAGAGGGTCAGAATATGAGTAAATATTACATGTGGGAAATATATCAAATACACTATCTGTATTTCATATGTTACAATTTATATATGCCTAAGCCCTGCACTTTATCCATGCTCTAAACTGCACCTGCAGGCAATATCTGTTAATATTAGTTTCCCATTTATACAAAATAGTCTGCATCTTAAAAAAAACTTAAGATCAGAAGCAGCATTTTACGGCGCGCTATGCATGGGGCCGCCTTGAGGGGGTTTCCCGACATGTCGTTGCAGTAAATTAAAGGGTGTTTCATGTTGTCGTTGCTGTGGACCTTCTTAATCTACCTTCTTTGGGGGCCCCCTTCTGGTCCGGGGCCCCAAGCAGTTGCCTGCCTTGCCTGTTCGCAAGGAGCGCCCCTGCTTGCCTCACATTTGCATTCAACTGTGATACTGTATTAAACGGTAACCTCATGCGCTGTCTGGTTAGACGCAAGCTGCATATGTTGTACTGTGTGTGATGACAATAACATTGAATCTAATCTATAAAAGTTGACTTCATAGCAGTAGAATTGCACTGTATTGCGTTGGATTATACAGGTGTACCTACAGTAATAAAGTGGAGTGAACTGTATATTGCTGTAGTTTAACTATAGGCTACCGTTTGTATATGAAATCTCAAAAATGTAATGTATAATCCTTTGGAAGGTTTTTAATAAAATCAACGGCAATTGAATTGAATTCAATATTTTTGACAAAGGATCCTGGAGTTTCAACAAAAACAAATTGTGTTTTTTTTTTTACAGTCTCTGTGTTTACAGCAAATTGTGTGTATTATAAACAACTGGTTTTTCCAGGTAAGGAGAAAGACACCAAAGAGCTTAATTTCCTCCAAAGACTGACAGCGCCATCTGGCGGTGAGAGGCTAGAATAGCAACCCATTTCCATACAAAGTCTAAGCATGTTTTCATCAGTTTACCATGCTCTTCTTAACGCAGAACAATTCATTCAGTATTCTGACTTATAGTAGGAAAGAAAGCGCCATTGTCATTAGTAAACCTTAAAGACAGGTATATGCAGGAATCCTGAAGTCAGATGTAAGACCTTTTAAGACCCTTTTTATACATTTTAAGACCTCATCGCCACTTGGAGTTTTAACCGGTTACCTTGGCGACACACTTTACCTCACATTGACTATATACAGTATTGATTGTCCTTCCTCCTTATCTTCCAACCATTTGGACGCAGACTTGCATTTCCCCATAACGATGTTGTTTAACAACCGGCGTAAACGGACCTCCGCGCTATCAAGCAGTGAGCGTGCGATGTCCTGTTCAGATGACGTCAAACCCAACGGGATGCCATCAATAAACTACAGAATCACACTACACACCTACGCAATGATTACATTCAGGCAGACTGCAGAATACAACCTCTTTGGACAATTCATATACTTATTGAAAACAAGCTACAAAATGGAACACCTTGGAAAATGCCGTTTAATACTTTTAATGATCTTAATTTTCGCTAAATTGATTTATCAACTTTTAATACTTTTTAAGACCCCGCGGACCCCCTGAAAGATCTCATTGGACAGCTTCAAACAGAGCAGTAATTAACGTGATTACTCACACCTGTGCATTTCCTACTGTAACAAAAGCCCATTTTACCACAATGCATTGCAGCGAGAGAAGCTCCTCACAGCTGCAAACAGTTTGAGGTAATTGCGGACGTGATGAGATATCCATAAAATCTTTGCACCAGCTTTCTTCTGAGTAAAATACATTGTTTTTTATGTATCTATGTTTTTGTGCACCTGCAAGTGAGCATTTTAACTATAATATGATACAAAAATGAACACTTATACAGCGTTATGTGCGTGTTATTAGAATTTCTAGACTCACAGATGGTAGTTTCTAAAATGTTTGTCACTAGATGCCTGCGTACATCTTGATAAATGTTAAATACCCGTGCTTACAGAGAGTGAAATTACTCCATGGACGTAAATTGATTTATGCCAGAAAGTCTTATATTTTATTAAAGTTTATGCTGTTATGAGCCAATTAATTTAGATTATGCACAGTGGAACGATATGAAAAGCAAGTACCCAGTTCATCTGTGCACCCCAGTGGCGGTGCCAGGGTATGGCTGGGGTAGGCTACAGCCACACCAAGAAATGGCTTAGCCCCACCATGAAAAATGATGTTAAAGTAAGCAAATTCAATTAAATAATAAGCTAAATGTTGAGAACACGGATTGCAAAAATATACGGGTAGTGTCCACAACACACAAACTGATCCTGCTGTAACAACAAGTGCACGTTACTGATGCAATATGGTTGAGACCAAGGAATAGTCTAAGTAGTGGGGGAGTTTTATTCACTAAAGGTGTGGAAATTCTCTGGCGTTATAATATCAGCGCGGCCGCGGTCAGATCAAAATGCCTCCGAATGCAATTTGAACAGACCTACAGCCAATCAGAGCAACGAAACGTTGGGTCTGCTGCATCATGCCTTACTGATTGAGATCAGTGGAACCGCCATTCAGTATCCCCTTTGGATCTTCAACGTGTGCTATCCTACGTCACGTTCACAGTGATCGCTTTTTATTCACTACAAGACAAATGTGCAGTTTTATTTCATACAGTTCCATTTTGATTGAGACAGGGAAATAATCTAAACTCACGCGGTGGCGTTTCACTGTCAAGGGGGGGCGATGTAGCGTGTATGTAATTACATTGCAAATACAGACTTGAGCCCCACCGCTGTATGGGTTAGCCCTACCATAGATTACCCAACACAAATACTCTGGCGCCGCCACTGGCTACTACTAACCTTGTGTGTGTTATTTAAAAATAAATGCTTACCCTACGGTGAAACAGCTGATTACGGTTCCCAAAAACGCAAAGGTCAGAACAGATCCAAGATTCCCAATTAATCGTTTCTGGAGAAAAAGAAAAATGAACACCAATTAGTAATTGGTGTTCACAGCTCAACAATATCCAACACAGTGACTTAAAGTGTATATTTATATACTTATACATGCACAAAAACCTAGATAGCACACTACTGGAAAGGGAAAACCCCCAAAAAGTACAATAGGGCCGGTTTGAGCATCACAAGTCGAGTGCGTTGAATATTATATATAGACGACATCTTATGCCCGTTATCTCCAAAACTCTCAGTAAAACATCCAGATGTGTACAAATGAAGTATATACATGCATTTGTGTCCATGTCACACACATCACATGATATTTCTCCCTCTGATGGAGCCTCCTCACAGAGTTACAGTCCTTTGAAGGCGTCTCCTCTCCTCCTCGGAGGCATGTCTGGACAGCAGTCTCACCTGATTAAGGGTGTAAGCTCCGTGGAAGATGATGGGTGGCAGGAACAGATTGAAAAGGACCTCGGGATCAAAGGTCTCCTGTAAAAGACACATCAGTTGTGTTGGTGAGTGACAGCGCTCCGTGGGGAGGAGAGGTCTCCGCTTAGCGAATGTGACAGACTGACAGACAGATATTACACAACCGTGGTTCACTTCAGCGCCTCTGTTTTGACAGCTCTTTTTTCCCTTTGGATCCCAATGTCACAATAGTCTCTAGGTACCGTGGCAACCTTATCTGTCCTCTCTATTAAAAACACTTTTCCACATTGTTAGTAGTAAACAATAAAGTGTGACAATGCAGGCTTTTTTACCCACCCACGAACGAAGAGTTAGCAACCAATGTATGTATGCAAATAATCTCTTAAAGTCTAACTTACCTATAATATAATTACTATGTACTGCAATGGCGAGAAAAGCGTATTAAAAAGTGAGAAGCCGACCTGTTAACATAGAGGGAAGAACAACAAAACAAAGAAGGAGAAGAAGACCAAAAGAACAAGACCCTTTATCACCAAGGGATATTATATACACACACACACACTGCTCGATTATGGCAAAAATCATAATCTCGATTATTTGGGTCAATAATTGTAATTGCGATTATTAAATGCGATTATTCATTGACTTTGAAAACGTCCATTTATTGGAGAATTTTTTTTTGAACAGCATGTTTTTAACAGTTGATTACCCTGAACTTTAAATATAATTCAAAACAATTATTAAAAGTAATATTAATAATAAAAAAAATATCGTTTTATTCCGATTACGTTGTTTTCGTAATCGTTGGAAGCCATAAGCGTAATCGCGATTAAAATACGATGAATTGAGCAGCCCTAATACACACACTACAGTACACACACATCCACAGGAGCTAGTAGATAGTGAAGCATGTGGACACGATAGATGGATCGACATCAAACAGAATCACAACAGCCTACACCACCTTGGAAGCAAACTGTAACGAGTGCAAGGCTTATTTTATTTTAACACACCGTGCACGTCCTGAGTCTCATCCCAGCCAACGTGACGCAACACGAGAAAAGGTAGCCTTTCATGTCCTTCATCCTCCAGTCCTTCTCATGTCTATTGTGGGTAGGATCAAACGGCACAGATATTCCATTCAGAAGAAAATAACGCAACTTTTTCCTGATCCCTACACCCCCCCCCCCCCCAAGGTCTTAAATTAAATTCCAGTTCAATTCCATGTTCAGAGATGTGCGGATGCTGCATGCGTCACAGACCTTTTGAAGTTTGGACAAATGAGAATAGACAAATGTTTCTACAAGAAATTGCATTTTTACATCGATGTGTAAGATTGCATTTGATCATCAATCCTGATGCTGCAAAGCCCTTTCTATTGAGTTTGGAAATCCACCGTGCTTCTTCTCCGTAATTCACACTTAAACCGGTTTCCAGAGCTTTCTCCAAATCACCCGGCTCAATTTAAATTACTTTTTCGCGGCTGCAATTACCCACACAGCAGAATATATGCATCTTCTCATCTGTGCATGTCAAATATAAAATGGCACAATACAGACAGTGTCATCAATAAATGATGCGTGTGCTGGTGGTTTTATTCTAAGGGCCACCTGCACCACAGACTGAAGGATGGAGGTGGGTTGTATACACTAATTGCCTCTTCAGCTGAGCAGCACTACATTTAATCAAACCACAAACTTTAATGCTTTACTCCCGAGAGGCACGTAATGGACTCAGTAATGCAATGAAATTCTTATCTCTCTCGCAGCTAGGTCCCCATATGCATCAGGCTTAATGGCGTGAAGGCTACACAGAGCGCTCTGACCAATGTAATGGCCTTCTTGGTAGCCTCTGCTGGTTTGCTAATGAGACCCGAGCATCCAACGGGGGCCAAAGAGTCCGAGCCATTAGTGGAGACTTACACTTGGCCCCGGATGATTTGCAAGGTCCACGGATCACTTACTCTCTTTTCTCTCTCGGGGTGAAATATCGCTCTGAGATCTGGAAATACACTTTTCAAATACGCTCATTTCACATCCGACCATGCTTGTTCTCCATCGAGGGGCCACGGCTCGATGCGTGGGTGCCTTTTGATATCGTGAATAACGTGATCAGAATACAAAAAGAAAGTGGCTGTATTCCCTTAGATATATCAAAAAGATCAGATTAATGTCACATTTCTAAAAATTGGGGATTACTAGAATCATTAGAGTGTTAGTAACAACCTAACAACATCATATAGTGTCAGATGTTATCTCTTCTCTGTGAGCTGTTCTGATCTGTAGGATAATACTTTCAGTGTGAATCTTCTACTGCCTGAATCTGCTTCATGCTTTTCGCTTTCTTTGCTTCATTTGTTCTGGTTTTAATTCAGCAGGTGAACCGATATGTTCATACAACAGGGTGTGTGAGCTTCACTGTGGCCGTTTCTCAATCGCGAGGATGCTTGCTTGGTAGCACATGTCTTCCGAGTCACTTCCTTCAGAAGCTAGGCAAGAATCCTTCCTGGCATTCGGAAAACAAAGAATGGAACAGGCTAGCAAGTGTGCAGGTGTGCGTCATATGAGAGGCCCCGCCTTACATTTTCCGGAAATTGGTCCGTGCGCAAAGCATTGTGGGGATTTTAAGGACGCGAAGTCTACCCATGTGCAGCCTCGAAATTACCCCCAAACCAAGGACGCGGCCTCGGTGGAATTCCAAGTATGCTGGAGATTGGAACAGTCCTTCGGCGGCACTCGATGACGTAGCATCCTTGAAATATTGGCTTGGAAGCCAGTTTCCTTGAGATTGAGGAACGAAAACGGAGCATTTTCTACTTTTTTAAACTAGTCTGTGTTCATGTGTTTCACTGTTGGTGTTTAGGCTGAATCTGCGTCATGAAAGGCCGGTTTCGCTATCAATAAAATCATTTTCGATCCTAAATATCTTAGTTTCTACTTTTCTGAGGTCACACTGTTCTGTTGTCTTCGATAATACACTTAAGTAAAACAAATCTTATTGATATTTCCTTTCTTTTGTATTATTTCGTGTTGCAATCGAGGCTTTGAAAACCACACTAAATGCTTCTACTTATTAGATTCATTCATTTTGAACTGATAATTGCTGTGAGGAGTTTCCAGCTCAATTATTCCTGTTGCGCATTAGAGGACACACATTACACAAATATACTTTGATAAAGGGTTTATGTATGTAGAATTTAAATAAGCATTAAAAAAACATAACGCTTCCTCCTCCTGGTTAAAAGATAAAATATAACAATTTGATTCCACCCGAAAACCTTGAAATTGCTTCTCATTTAATCGTAACATTAGTGCAACTCCCTTTTCTCTCTCTGTGTGATTAATCCAAAATGCGCGAGAGAACATTTTGGAAATGCACTTTTTAAGCTAAGAATTTGATTTAACTCCTCGTGTCCGGGAGTCCTCCAAATGTGGCTTTAAGACGCTCCTTAAAAAACCCTTTTTATATGATCCTTCTAATCTTAACTTCACACACTATATCTTTTATTGCTTTAAATTTGATTTTTTAAAAGCTTTTTTGACTATATTTGATGTCTTATTGCTTTTTTGACTATATTTGATGTCTTATTGCTTTAGTGTGCTCTTACCCTGTAACTCACCTTCTAAACCTTGTCGGTGCTTTCTTATCATTTATTATTATTACGAGTACTTTAATGGAATAAAAACACCCAAAAAAGTATCTTATGTTTTGGTACCTTTGTCTATCATAGTGGACACTGACAAATCTGTGTATTAATATTGTTTATTCGGTAGAGATGCTCTATAGACGTATATCTTTCCTATCTCTTTCATGTGCAATGCCTTGTCTTCATGCTGCTACGATGAAACACAATCCCACATTTGGATCAATAAAGTCTACAGTATCTAATCTAGTTGTGTTCAATGTATGTTATCCATTGCTTACAGGAACATACCTTTAAGATGTTGTTAGAATAAGGCCACACACACACACACACACACACACACACACACACACACACACACACACACACACACACACACACACACACACACACACACACACACACACACACACACACACACACACACACACACACACACACACACACACACACACACACACACACACACACACACACACACACACACACACACACACACACACACACACACACACACACACAACACACACACACACACACACACACACACACACACACACACACACACACACACACACACACACACACACACACACACACACACACACACACACACACACACACACACACACACACACACACACCTCAGTGTTGACAGTGACTGACGAGAGGAATACTAACACTGACTGTCAGCTCGACACTCGGTGACACAAGTATCTCCTTCTGCAAGATACTGACTGTGGCATTGTTTTATCTAGGTTGTGTGTGTGTGTGTGTGTGTGTGTGTGTGTGTGTGTGTGTGTTTCACATTGGATGGATACAGATAAACAGATATATAGGTAAACAGTAGATTGTGAGAAAAATGTCCGGCGCAAATCCTTGTTGTAACTGCCACAAGGGAAACAAGCAAAACTAAATTACCAGAGAAACACACACACACACACACACACACACACACACACACACACACACACACACACACACACACACACACACACACACACACACACACACACACACACACACACACACACACACACACACCACACACACACACACACACACACACACACACACACACACACACACACACACACACACACACACACACACACCACACACACACACACACACACACACACACACACACACACACACACACACTAATAAATCCCTAATATAGGTTAAATTGCTCTCTGTTTTCCTCGCTGCCCCACCACTCTCCTGCCTCCCTAATAACAAACAGACCATGCAGGTGATTTAGAGGGAAACCAATAGCTAAGCTCCATTAGAGGAGACTGTCTCTGCAGATATACACCAGGGAGAAAATATAGGTGTAGGAAGAAAAAGTGTTATTTCAGAGCAAATAAAAGTGCCTCAGTGAGAGAGAAAGCATCCTTCACGGAGCATTTTGTTTCCACTTGTTCCTCTGCAACATTGATTTTGTACCTTTTGTAAAGTGAATGTTTTATTAAGACAGGTTGCTTCACCTTCCATTAGAGACTATGTTGTGGCACAACCTGCAGCACCTATCCACATTAATAATTCACTTTTTGTTGCATGTATTTGAAATGCAGGTCAATTCAAATCACCATATTCACCATATGAGGGGTTGAGAGCGCTGGGACTCCATCACTGACTTTCCTAACGTTTCGTGGAGATTGAGATGTGATGTTAACCGTCAGGAAGTGAGGAGTGATGTTAAGACCACTGCAATCGCACAATGCCTCCATGTTGTCCAGGTTTTCTCCCCGGTGAAATGACAGGAATTTCACAGTTAGCCCCACGAGCATGCCTGCAAAATGAGCAACAATGAAATATAAGCTGCTGTTGGAAAAACGAATACATTATGAATAATACAAACATTTTCCAGGAGTAAATAAATCATGGTGCAGCTACTATAATGCAAACAACGACTTATGGTGACGGTCCTGTAGAGACACAACCCTGTACAACAAAGCCTATAAGAAAACGTCTAAAATACATGCTGCTATACAGATAACACTTTCAAATGCAAAGTTAATATTGCATGATTGAAGGAAGATAGCATGCTCACTGGTGAGACTTTAATAGTGTATGGTATCTGGAGCAATATATGCAACCTGTTTGGTGTAATGACAGCCTCAATTAAAAGTGTGAGCCCAATGTCAAGAGGTGGAAGAAGTATTCAGATCTTGTACTTGAGTCAAAGTAGAAGTACTCACATCTTGTACTTGAGTAAAAGTAGAAGTACTCACATCTTGTACTTGAGTAAAAGTAGAAGTACTCACATCTTGTACTTGAGTAAAAGTAGAAGTACTCACATCTTGTACTTGAGTCAAAGTAGAAGTACTCACATCTTGTACTTGAGTAAAAGTAGAAGTACTCACATCTTGTACTTGAGTAAAAGTAGAAGTACTCAGATCTTGTACTTTTGTGAAAGTACAATATCTTAGATCTTGTACTTGAGTAAAAGTAGAAGTACTCAGATCTTGGACTTGAGTAAAAGTAGAAGTACTCAGATCTTGTAGTAAAAGTAGAAGTACTCAGATCTTGTAGTAAAAGTAGAAGTACTCAGATCTTGTACTTGAGTCAAAGTAGAAGTACTCAGATCTTGTACTTGAGTCAAAGTAGAAGTACTCAGATCTTGTACTTTAGTCAAAGTAGAAGTACTCAGATCTTGTACTTGAGTAAAAGTATAAGTACTCAGATCTTGTACTTGAGTAAAAGTAGAAGTACTCAGGTCTTGTACTTGAGTAAAAGTAGAAGTACTCAGATCTTGTACTTTTGTGAAAGTACAATATCTTAGATTTTGTACTTGAGTAAAAGTAGAAGTACTCAGATCTTGTACTTGAGTAAAAGTACTCAGATATTGTACTTGAGTAAAAGTAGAAGTACTCAGATCTTGTTCTTGAGTAAAAGTAGAAGTACTCAGGTCTTGTACTTGAGTAAAAGTAGAAGTACTCAGATCTTGTTCTTGAGTAAAAGTAGAAGTACTCAGGTCTTGTACTTGAGTAAAAGTAGAAGTACTCAGATCTTGTACTTGAGTAAAAGTACTCAGATATTGTACTTGAGTAAAAGTAGAAGTACTCAGATCTTGTTCTTGAGTAAAAGTAGAAGTACTCAGGTCTTGTACTTGAGTAAAAGTAGAAGTACTCAGATCGTGTACTTGAGTAAAAGTAGAAGTACTTAGTTCTTGTACTTGAGTAAAAGTAGAAGTACTCAGATCTTGTAGTAAAAGTAGAAAAGTATTCTCATCAAAATATAGTGAAAGACAGTAAAAGTAGTCGTTGTGCAGATTGGTCCATTTCAGAATAATATATATGATATGTTTTATAATGATTGATCATGAAAGTGTTCTCAGAGCTGGTGAAGGTGCAGCTAGTCTGAATGGCTTTGTAGACTGCAGGGTAGCTGGTGGATTTACTCCAGGTGGAACTAAAGTCTGATTTAACACTTGATTAGATTTCACATCATTCATCCAGATCTGTGAAGTAACTAAAGGTGTTAAATACATGTAGTGGAGGAAAAGTACACCATTTACCTCTGAACTGTAGTGGAGTAGAAGTGCTACTTAGTTACTTCACACCACTGCCATTCATCACCATAAAGCCAGAAACAAGCCAATTAAGTATCATACATATAAATATCATTCTCCTACCTATGGCATCACTTACATCTCAAATATCCTTAATGTGTTTTGGCTGTTAGCAATTTAAGCGAACCTGGAACTCATTGATAGTTAATTATGAACACAGATAAACAATAACAATGGTGACTAAAGCTAAAATAGCCAATTTGAGACCACTAGAATCCAAGTAAAGCCCAAAAGTCGACACAAACTGTGGTTATTTTAACATCCTGATACATGTTAAAGCTGTGCGCTCAGGAAGTGTTACTGAATTTAACGGCTTCCGTTTTAATTTAGCTTAGGTTTTCTTACCATAAAACATTGCCCCTCCAGTTTCATTTAAAAGTCTATATTTGCACTGTTTTGATTTCCACACAGTGAGGATGGTTAGCAGTGCCAAGCTAGTTGCTGAAAGTAGAATTAAGGTTGTATTTTCTTGTCTTTGCTCCATCTTCATCTTCAACACCGAGGTCAAACTTTTCGGAAACTACTGTTGTGTCTTTGATTCAAGTGCTGCCTTCACTGCTGCTCGGAAATCTCTGCTTCCTCACAAACGTACGGAAGTAACCAGTTTATCCCTGTGTGAAACAATAACTACAAGTATATATGAGTGAGTATAAGTTTATTTAATATAAATAAACAGCGTAAAGAGATTTTGTTGGCTACACTAAGCTATTGATGCAACACATGTGCATGAGGAGAATCAGAATTCCATTAGAGTCCCACAGCGGGGATATTTACGGTGGTACTCAAACGTTGCATAGCAGGTTGAAGAGAATCTTAGTTAAACAAATTAGTTTAAAAACACAAGTGACAAACATATGAAAGTATTGAGACTAAAATATGTTAGGACTGTTTTTAACCTTCTGTTCGACCATATGGTAGAGCTCACTTTGAGTGTTTTACTTAATTCCACCTGTCAGTAATCTCTACCACATGTTGACGTTATTTTTGGTGAAAAACTTTAGAAGTATGTTTTTTTTTAACTATCTAAAACCATGCATTACTGAACGGTTGAAATGTAATTTAGTGGTAAAAGCAGTGGTGCCAAGATGACACATTTACAATTTATATAAAAATAACACATTTACTGTTTATTTAATGCAATTCAATTAAATACTGGATGAAATATATCAGTATGAGATGCAGGCAGACACAAAAAGACAATGCAAGAAATCAGGACACAGGTTCGTTAAATGAAGGGCAGAGACATGTTTCAAGGTAAAGTCATTTTTATTTAAAGGCACTCAAAAGAAAAGGAACTCAGGAAATGTTGCTATAAGATAAAAATTGTTTGTTAGAAAAACTACAAGGTTAAACTAAAAGGATCCAAGTTGGTTCAATACAAAGTATAAAAGCAAGACAAATGCAAAACTAATAAAAAAAAACTAAAACATAGTTAGCAAACAAAACAGCAGCAGGTGAACCTACAAGCAATGGTTAAATTAAGGTTAAACATGGCTCACCATGTGGCATACAAACAATTGAGGTTCTGCCCTACTCACCACAGGAAGAGATTTTGGAAAACTACTGAACTTCAGGACAATCTGAAAGGAAGCAGTAAGTGAGCCTATAATACTAGCATGCATGACTCAATGTATCCTTAGTAATACGTTATGCAGACTACCTGTATCACCGACCATGACAAAAGAGCCAAAGAAAAGAACAAAGGCCACCAGGTGTGTTTTATACCCTGCTCTAATTTAGGAGAATAGTCATGTTCATATACTGAAGGGAAAAAAAAAAATGCACCTTCTTTTTAATGACATTTCAACCGTTTGGTAGAGGCCTATATTTAATAAAACCAACCCTAACCCATTGGCCCAAGGAAGTACAACGTAATTAGCCGTGATTATTGCACACTACAATTGGTTTATTGCACAACAGTCTGAATAAAATGCAATAACAACCTAAATCCATGATACATAATAATATCCAATGAGCCTAGTAAAGCCTGTTTTGCAATATATATCTCTATTTCCGAATAGCATGGCTCATGTCGTTGTGTCTTTACTATGCTATAAAATAATTCCGGTGTTTCCTGAAGCACCTGAACGCATCTCAGTGTATCTGTCATCCTCTTCTTGTCCAGCAGATGGCAGTGAAAGCAAACTAACGGGCTCTCTGTCCCTCAGCGATGAGTGAATTAGTAATGAGCCTTAATTAGCAGTTTTAATTACATGTTGGTTTGTTTGTTGGTGACCCATTTTGCCACTTTATTTACTTCTAATGTAACCCAGAATCTCCACAAATAAAAACATGCTTAAATATAGGACTACGTATCATGGTATGTGTCAATCATTTTTGCCCTCATGTTGACTGTATATACCACAGCTAAAGGAGGTTTTATGTTATATTAGACGTGTAGTTGATGGTGTATAGAGAGGTCAAACTTACTACTGTGTTATCTGATAAAGAAAGCAATGGGCTGTTGTTTCATGAGGTTCACAACACCCTGAAATATTTATGAACGGATGTTTTTGGCCGGATAATATCGTCCAAATCAGGGATTAAGAGCAATGTTGACACCTCTGATGCTGCAGGTTGTTTATTACATTGTGTACATAATCACTTTTCATATGTCTTTAGGTATTGTGTTTACATTTGCAATTTAGTTTAAATGATGTCAACATTTCCATTAATATACGTATTTCACATAGCTAGATATGTCTACAAGAATTGCACAATTATCTAAATATATATTTGATACTATATATTCTCAGTAAAAAAGATATGTATATATTCAGAGGAGTATCTAAACATGATAAAATATACAGAATTAATTAGAATACTCCCCTATATACCAATCTACTGAACATATAAACACTACTATTATACATATATATTGTACTATATACATTACAGCAGTGTGTAAAGTAGCTTTAAAATAAGAGTAAAATATATCCTGTTTAAGAGTAAAAGAAATCCTGTT
Organism: Pogonophryne albipinna; assembly: GCA_028583405.1. Lineage (NCBI taxonomy): Eukaryota > Metazoa > Chordata > Actinopteri > Perciformes > Artedidraconidae > Pogonophryne > Pogonophryne albipinna. The sequence continues at coordinate 150,167 of JAPTMU010000337.1, read as the reverse complement.
TAAAGAGTCAATTATCTGCTGATTAAGAGTCAATTATCTGCTGTTTACATCAAAATTAGACCGAGTAAAAACAGAGCATTTGGTGCACCTCGCTCAGGGGGCGGTGTTCCATTCCAGACATGACAATATTAGAATAATCGCTTAGCAACCAGCGCCGTAAACCGTAAGCGGGTGTCGTAAAGCGCATAGAGGCTGGTGTTGTAAAAAAAAGAGTGGAAACAGAACCCATTGTGGTGTTGGAGAGGAGTGAGCTGCAGACAGAAGAAGAGCCAGAAAGAGGCAATACTGTGACCACAAAGGACGCGTGATCTGCGGACAGATATGGACCGTAATGCACCGCAACATGTGTGAAGAGTACCGTGTTTTCCATGCAGAAAGACCCGGTCCAGGAAGAGTTAAACCCCGACATCACAACTGTTTATTCCTGCAGCTAGCTGGTTAGCAACCCAGGAGCTAGACATGGAAAGCCCGTGTGAGTTTTCCTGATAGAGATCTCCGTCGAGCTGTTTTCCTCTTTGCATAATGTCTGCGAGAAGCTGCAACTTCAGGGAATGATTTCCAGGGAGCGATAAGCTTTACAGGACTGCACACCCGGAGAGGAAAGAAAGTCATACAGGTTTGTTCCACAGTTTTCTGCTTCTCTCAGTCCATGTGCACGCTGAACTAAGTCTGTACTCATGCATGCCTTAGTGTGAATTTTAGGATCATTTTTCCTGTAATAAAGGGTTATACCGCTCCTAACACAGGTGGAAGAAGCACTCGGATGTTTCATTTAATAAAAGTAGCAATACTACAGTGTTGAAATACTCTGTTACAATTAAAAAATCCTGCATTCTAAAAATGAATTGGCATTAAAAAATACTTACCAAAAGTACAAGTACTCGTTGTGCAAACAATTAAGCACCAGATATGTTGAAATTATTTGATAAAAGTTATTGTTGCATTTGCGTTTATCACTTGGTAAATGTCTAGTTTATTGGAATGAATGTATAAGTCATCCTTTAATATTACAATATAATGTTATTTTGTATTAATAACATCAATCTGCATAGTAACTAAATATGTCAATTAAATGTAGTGCAGTAAAAAGCGGAACATTTCCCCACAAAATCTAGTAAAATGGGAAAGTAGCTCAATTCTTACAGTAGATGTACTTTCTTCGCACCACCGTCTCCTAACAGATTTCTTAGTTGTTCAGTATTTACACTTCGAGTGTCACTGTTGCTACCAGACATGATGCAATGTTGAGATAAGACTCTAAACTATAGTATTTTTCTATTAATAAACTCTTATCAGATGCCTAAATCCACCGATTGGTGACAGAGATTTTTATATTTCTACTATTAGATCCGCTGCAACAAAACAATTTGGCATCAAAATGACAAACATTAGCAGTCTTTTTCTCTATTTCATCTATTTCCAGGCATGTGAGGTATCCAACATAAACCATTCTTTAATAATAAATAGGCAATGACATCCAAACAAACCTCTAAGCATGTATTTCTTTTGTCATTTGAGTGCAGAACATATTATACTCTTGCAACACCATTGCGGTTAAAGAAGGATTTATTAGCCTGAGGCAGCAGGCTTATTTTTAAATGAGCCATTACAACTATTTAATCAACCCACCATGTTTCTCCTACCATGAATATAGCACTGTCGTTTGTGAGTACTCAGCGTCAACAGGTGTTGGTCGATTGATTTGCGTTGTTGTTGTTGTTGTTGTTGACGTGAGAAAACATCAGGTTGAACTGCTTATCCATCGACACAGAGGCGTGAAAACGAATCCCTTGACCCTGAGATTTCTGTGATTATACGCTCCTTGCAACTTCTGTCCTTGATTTCTTTGAAGAGAAGCAGATTAGCACAAAGCCTTTCTGTTACAAAGTCTACAACGAGTCCTCAGGAATGTCTGCGTTCAGTTAATGAATAGAACCGGCAGCTTAGGGATCATCTTTCCATAACAGGAGGCTAATTGTGGAGCCTTTTCTCCAAGGTTAGTCAAAGGAACTATAAAAATAGTGCGAGGCACTTTAAGATGTATCTGCTGGTGGTTGATTCGGATGTGTCTCAGCGCTCAGCGGGGAAATGTTGTGTAACTGTAGCCTAAACAGCTCCCACAGGATCGCTGCATTTGACCTCACTCAATCAAACTCTGATTAATGGAGCAACATGAGGAGTGACCTTAAACTAAATAACATCTGTCGGATAATCAATTTGATTTTCCCCCCCACTGCAAACATACTCCGCATTTGTTTTGACAGCTTATGTTTCATCCGCTTTCACTTAGATGACACATTTGTTTTGCAATAGTGTTAACATGAGCTTGACAGCGTTTCAAACTTCTTGTAATAAAGACATGTGCAGCTGTTTTCAAATATGTTGAAGAAGACTCCCGAGTTCAAGTGTTTCCAAACAGCTGCATCGGTTTCGCCGCAAGGTATCGATATTCTCCTCAAAACCTCCAGCGTTTGGTTTTGGCCCACAGATGATCGGACTAATGTTGAACTGCGGGTGCCGTTAATTGGTACTCAGTTTTCCATTAGCCGCCATTTGTATCCATCCTTCGCCGTCTACGTTTTGCATCGAGGCAATCCGGCTGTGGCTGAATGTGTTTTTGATCAAACATTATTGACTGCCTCTGTCGATAACCCTGGCAACAGTAGTTCCTCTCCTCAGTTAGATGTAATGAAAAGTAAAGGGGGGAGGCATTTTCTGAGTCGGTTTTAATACTGGCGGTCTCCGTAGGCGTTCATATGTGCGTCCATCCAGCTGCTGCTCTGTATTCTGCTGATCGCCTTCCATTTCCAAGAGCAATGAGTCCTCTCACCTTGCCGTCCATTAGCTTTACATTCTCCAAACCCTTTCACTGTGTTCTAGCCCTCTTTCAAAACGTCGCCCTCCTTTGCATTTCCAGTGGAATTAATCAACCATATTCATCTGAGGCTTGGCTTCATTATACAGTAATGAAGTTTAGCCTCAGGTGCAGTGAAGGAAATGGGTTAGCCCAGAGTAGCCTCGTACACCATTATCAGGAACCACACAAACAGACCATTCAAGGGTGGAAATGTCCTTCTCTTTCTTATCTGGTTTCCGTTCCATCGAAGTTTTAATAAAACATTGAAATATTAGAATAATACACCGTCATCTTCCCTCTGTCCTTTTTGTCATTTAGACCCTCCAGTAAAACGCCATACTGCGATCGCAGAATTTACCGCATAATCAGCAAAATGGCGCAGATTTTTAAAAGGCCGCATAATCCCCGCATTTTTCCACACAAAGTTGAGAAGAAAAAAAAGTTAACTCGTCTTGACGCGACGTCATCAGCTCGCGCATCACAGAAGGTAAACAACACCGTAGAGTGAACGTGTGGAGCTCACACGAGAGAGAAAACACCAAGATGAACAAATCTAATCCATCTCATTTACCAACAAACATTTCTGCTAAAGACCGGGCAAAGCAGTTCCCCGATGTCTTGCACGAAAGTGGGGGGAAACTATTCTGCACCCCGTGCAACTGTGTTGGAGCATAAGAGAACATCGACGGTGACGACCCACTTTGATTCATTCAAAGATTTGAAAATGCTTTCTGCTGCTGCGGACAAGAACGCCAAACAACTCACGTTCACCGAGGCTTCGACCTCCAAAACCCTTTCGAGGGCTACAAGAAACGAGGTGAGAAGCCTACAAGATTGAAGCTGGTCAGATAACGAACGAGTAAATGAAAACAGAATGAGGCGGAGAAGTGTGTGTGTGTGTGTGTGTGTGTGTGTGTGTGTGTGTGTGTGTGTGTGTGTGTGTGTGTGTGTGTGTGTGTGTGTGTGTGTGTGTGTGTGTGTGTGTGTGTGTGTGTGTGTGTGTGTGTGTGTGTGTGTGTGTGTGTGTGTGTGTGTGTGTGTGTGTGTGTGTGTGTGTGTGTGTGTGTGTGTGTGTGTGTGTGTGTGTGTGTGTGTGTGTGTGTGTGTGTGTGTGTGTGTGTGTGTGTGTGTGTGTGTGTGTGTGTGTGTGTGTGTGTGTGTGTGTGTGTGTGTGTGTGTGTGTGTGTGTGTGTGTGTGTGTGTGTGTGTGTGTGTGTGTGTGTGTGTGTGTGTGTGTGGTCTCGTCATTCTGTTTTAAGCCAACACGGGGGCTTCATCCTGAGCCAGTAACGAGCCATTTTGCGGCTCTTAACATCTGCCAAACTTGGAACATTTTGAATGCGAGACTCATCTCCCATGCACGAGGAGTCAGGCATCCTTTGATTCGCCCTCTTTTCTTTTCCTCTCCTTCCAAGCACTCGCCGCACTACTTTGTAGACCGAGTGCGCTCAAAAACTTTCTTACCCCTGTTTTGGCAGCGGCTGTTTATGTTGAGAGGTTGTTTTACTCTAAGCAGGGTTTTCCTCTTCGTGTCGTGCATCCCTCTTCCTCCTCTTCCTCATCACCGCAGAGGAGAGGCACCGTGGGGGAGGACTGGAAGAGGGAGGCTAATTGAAAGCATAAGTTTTCAGTGCGGTTTGTCCAAGAGAAAACACTGCTTGACATTTCACCGCTCTTGCATCTGTGTTTTACCACAAAACATCTGGGTTTGATTTTAAATGTCTAAGTGAACTTTCACCTTGTCAAAAACCTGAGTAGGCAACCTTGAGCTCTGTACAGTCGGCCTTCCTCTCTGCCTGTCTCTTTAAACAACTCAGACAATGGCTGGCATACAGAAATACACATTGAGGAAGTTAAATAAATGATTTTGCAGGTGTTTGATTCACAAGAAGAACGGGTAATTACCAAGGGCAACATGTTCCTGTCTTAAATGACCATGCAGCTGTTCCACACTCCGTCTCAGCAGCTTCATTTAAAAAGCACTAGTAGCATTTTAATTCCTATACCCTCCTGCTTCATGCTTAACAAAATAACCGGATCAAGAATAAGCCATCAGGGGCCGATCGGTGCATCTCACTGACAACATTTCAGACAATTGAACACCTTGGTTGCCTCTCATTAACAGAAACTAAATGCAGCGTGTGGCTTATCCTTTCGCTTTGGCAATTAGTACGGTCATCGACATAATCCAGGTAACGCACTCAAGGTAATTGAGGCCTAACGGTTTCTCTGCAGAGGAGGAGGAGGAGGAGGAGGAAGAAGCCATGTATCCTCGCCATGTTAGCCGCCAGCTTGTGCCACATTACAGGTCTTTTTCCAGTTTGCCCGGGCTCTCCGTTGCTTTTCCTTACGGGTGAAGATGTGATCATCCCCACATCCTGGATCAGGATATGTTTTGTCCCCTTAGAGCCCTTTTCTGATCCCTAAAAGCTCAGATCTGCTCCCAAAGTCTTGCAGCCACGTCTGTGCTGCGACTGGATGCTAAATGCTACTTGAATTTAGATCTAAGCAATCGGCTTCCTCTCAATCCCTTTCGAAGAAGGCACATACTTTTAGCTCCTATTGTTGTTTTTGGAGAGTTCTCCACATACAGACTTCTTTTTCCATCTCCCAAAGCGTCTTACTTTCCCAATTCAATATGGATGTATCGCAGAATCTAAATGAACTGTTCCCAGGCTCTATTAAATCAAAGTATTGCTGGCAGTGTTTCCGTCAGACCAGGGCTGAGAGGGCGAACATAATCCCACCAGACTCCTTTGCCCCTCCCTCAGAGGGATGTCCTTGTCCTTTTTCCGTTTCGTCATTTTTTTTGTTTTGTCAAATGACGGCAGGACGCCCCCCTGGCGGAAACGCTGATTGCTGTTTTTTTTTAAGCTCATTCTGAGGGGATATTTGTTATTCATTTATCAAACTGGAGGCATTTTGTTCAAGTCAGCTCAAAGTTGTCCAACGAAATGCAGATTCACACAAAATGCATAAAGACTCATCGTTTCCTTACGTGCTTTGCTTCTGCAATAATATCTCATTCTACGTGGGCTACTATGTGAAATATTAAGTAGTATTTAATAACCGTCTTCTAAAAAGATTAATTCAGAAAGCGTAAAATTACCAATATCAGTGTGCTGTTCATTACGATGATAACATTAATAATGAAATAAATGCCGACTCATATCTTGGGGAAATTGTAACACATTACCATAAAGATTTACAGTAGCTATTTGTTTTAACACGGAGAATGATTTAAGATTGATTCTATTTAAAAGGATGTAAATGAACATTATCCCCATCTTATTTATAGTGCAGAGAAGAAGAGCATATGCTCACCGTTGAGACATAGATGGATGGAGAGGTAGAGAGATGGATGGATGATTAGGTGGATAGAGAGATGGATAGATCAGTAAATAGAGAGAGAGATGGATAGATGGATGGATGGACAGATAGATGGAGAGGTAGATGGAGAGGTAGAGAGATGGATGGAGAGGTAGGTAGATAGAGAGATGGATAGATCAGTAAATAGAGAGATGGATAGATAGGTAGAGAGATATATAGATAGATGGATGGATGGATAGATAGATGGAGAGGTAGAGAGATGGATGGAGAGGTAGATGGAGAGGTAGAGAGATGGATGGAGAGGTAGAGAGATGGATGGAGAGGTAGAGAGATGGATGGAGAGGTAGATGGAGAGGTAGAGAGATGGATGGAGAGGTAGAGACATGGATGGAGAGGTAGAGAGATGGATGGAGAGGTAGATGGAGAGGTAGAGAGATGGATGGAGAGGTAGATGGAGAGGTAGAGACATGGATGGATAGATAGATGGAGAGGTAGAGAGATGGATGGAGAGGTAGATGGAGAGGTAGAGAGATGGATGGATAGATAGATGGAGAGGTAGAGAGATGGATGGAGAGGTAGATGGAGAGGTAGAGACATGGATGGATAGATAGATGGAGAGGTAGAGAGATGGATGGAGAGGTAGAGAGATAGATGGAGAGGTAGATGGAGAGGTAGAGACATGGATGGATAGATAGATGGAGAGGTAGAGAGATGGATGGAGAGGTAGAGAGATGGATGGATAGATAGATGGAGAGGTAGAGAGATGGATGGAGAGGTAGATGGAGAGGTAGAGACATGGATGGAGAGGTAGATGGAGAGGTAGAGACATGGATGGAGAGGTAGATGGAGAGGTAGAGACATGGATGGAGAGGTAGGTAGATAGAGAGATGGATAGATCAATAAATAGAGAGATGGATAGATCAATAAATAGAGAGATAGATAGGTAGAGAGATGGATGGATAGAGAGAGAGAGATGGATGGATAGATAGGTAGAGAGATGGATGGATGGATAGGTAGGTAGGTAGAGAGATAGATACTTTATTGATCCCAAATTGGAAACTCCTTTTTGTTACAGCAGCATTGTGTTCAGGCATTAACATATTTAAAAGGTTGAATAAAGTACAACATAATAAACAGCAAATATCTACAGTAGAAAAGACAAGTTAGAATATTCTATAAAATACTAAAACACAACAGCATCAGAAATAGACGTATGCTCTGAGTCACATTGCTGGAGTTTTAGATTTGAGGCGAGGAAAAAGCATTAATCATATTTTCCTATTCCTTAAAAATACATTTAGTTCCCAAATTTGGATACGCTCAATGTTTGCCTGATCTGCTCGAGGTGTTTTCTGACAGAGGTGTGAGCTACTGTACTTCTTATCTGACGCTCTGCAGACGCACATCTCTTAGAAACGCTGCTCTCTTTCCGCCTAGGGCTCCCGTCTCTTCCTAGATCTCAACCACTTTCGATGTGAAAGCAAAATGCGAGGCACCCATCGACACGGGCGCTAATCACACCAGTGTGGCTGCTTGTTAGCCATGCCCTCTCAAGTCAGCTGTCCTAATAAGCATGTCCTAATGAGCTCAAATTGAGGATTGCTAATTTGCATGGCCCGAGTCATTGTCTTGTCTTAAAGCGACTTACAAGACTCATTGCTAAAAAGCTGATTGGGGGGTCTAACATGGCTTCATCACAGAGTAATGTTCTTATACTGAGAGCCGGATTGTTTCTTTCTTTCAAACTTCTCATCTCGGCTGACATCAATACGTCTAATGGCGCGTTTCCACTGCAGCGCGGAGCTCGCTTTAAGCGTGCCGAGCCGTGCGGGGCCCGTTTTTGGTTGCGTTTCCACTTGGCCTAGTACCGGCTAGCGGGTCCTAATTCACAGTTTTTCTGACCCCATAAAATCGTGGTTCTAGGGCCAGGAACAACCAGGCTGAGTATGCTAAACTAGAGAGAGAATCGCTGGCAAGGGGGCTACAACTACAACAAGATGAACATATTTGACCGTGATTAAATTGTAATACACGTTTCAAAATGATGCCGAAGTAACAACATACTGATACCAGTTAGTAAAAACCATGAATTAACGCTTTGACAAGTCTGCAGACAGACGGCAGGCGAGACACCCTTTTTAGAATGCGTGCTTTCTAAATGGAGCTTGGCTAAGCTAACGTTATATATGCTCCGACCGTCCACACTCACAACAACGGCCTACAGACATAAATAAACCAGCGACTGTATTCGCCATGACTCAGGCAGTCTGTGGTTTGTACTTGTTTCACTTCTGTCTAGTTTCTGAACAGATATGAGGAACTGTGAGCTCTGAGTGCTAAGAGCTAACGGCTGTGTTGTTTTTCTGGGGCTCTCATTGAAGATGACGTCACGACTCCGCCTACACTGCGTTACTATAGTAACTACCCCAGTTCCTAAACTGTAATGGAAGCGCAGCATTAAAGTGAGCCGGGCCTAATAAGGCCTAACCAAACAGAGCGAGGCCGAGCGAGGCCTGCAGTGGAAACGCACCATAATAGAGGTATTCAGATTCCCCCTCACCCAAGACTTTATTTTAGTGACACCAGCCATTTTCAAAGAAACGACTTCAAAGCCAGAATAAAACGAAGCAGGGCATCTCTGATCAAAGGTTAAACTAGGCACAGCGTGACTTCTCTTCACAATGCAAAGCGTGATTTCTCCATTTGAAGCGAGATGGGGGAATAAATGAAGATTTCTGCGCTCAGTGTAACTGTTGAGGAATGCAGACGGCGTGTTATTTCGCTGTGCCTTGGAAGAAAAAGTGATGGATACTTCACCTCTGAGGAAGGTCCGCTGAGGAATCATCCTCACAGAGCACGTCTTATTTACACTAGGAGAGTATGTTGTTCACTTGCTCTTACTTTGATCACTTGACACTTTATTTTCCCCTTTCCCCATACTTTTATTTATCTCTGTTGTTTTCACCAGAGTATACAAGAAATGATTTCCCAAAGAGAAAGGTCTCAAACCGGCACAGGCAGGTTTATTGCATTGGCTGTGGGCCATCTCATTTCTGCTCAAAACTCTCAAATGACCCAAGCAATTCAAATGTGTGAGACAATTTCTATGTGCCAGAGTGGGCTTTTTGGTTTTATAGGAGGTATTGGATGTTAGGACTTCAGTAAAGGAGTTGCAGAACTTGCAAAATAACCTTTTCACTTGTAATCCATCTTTTTCCGTGTTATGAAATGTGGGTTTTTGGATTTTTCCCATGTAATGAGTTTCCTTCTCCTTTTCTCTTCTTGGTTTCAGGCCTGCTGGCTGGAGGTTGCACACAAGTACCAGGAAGGGAGAACATGACTCACTTGCCTCTGCCAGAGATTGGCACGGGGCAGCTGTGCCAACCTCGCCCCTGTCTGCCGATCTAGAAGCTAACGTGCTACATCATGACGGAGAGGCATTGAAGTTATCTCCCTGACGTCTGAAAACCTCCCCCATCATGCTGCGCTTCCTGCCCCTCAAAGTTGGCCGCCTGTACCGCTGTCTGAAGCTCTTACTGGTCGTGGGGTTGTTTGTCATCCTGTTGATGAACACCCACAGCCTGTTCGCCTCCTTCCAGAAGAACGAGCTCACCGACAGACGCTTCATCAACCTCAACAAGTGTCCCGCCTGCTTTGGCACGAGCTGGTGCCGCAAGTTCATGAACGGCCAGGTGTCCTTCGAAACGTGGGGTCGCCTGCGATTCCTGGACGTTTTCAATGTGAAGAATGTTTATTTCGCTCAGTACGGGGAGCCCAGGGAGGGAACTCGACGAGTGGTGCTCAAACGGCTCGGGTCAAATCAAGAACTCGCCGAGATAGACCAGAAAATCTGCAAGAGAGCGACGGGGCGACCGCGCTGTGATCTGATCCAGGCCATGTACAAGACTGAGTTCGCCCGGATCAACGGAGATGTGCGCCTGCTCACTCCTGAGGTGGTGGAGGGCTGGTCCGACCTGGTGCACTGCCCCTCTCAGAGGCTGCTGGACAGGGTGGTCCGCAGGTACGCTGAGACCAAAGACTCAGGCAGCTTCCTGCTAAAGAACCTCAAAGACACGGAGAGAATGCAGCTGCTCATGACCTTGGCATTCAACCCGGAGCCGCTCGTACTGCAGGTAACGTCTGTTTTAACTTAAAGGCCCCCTATTATACTGTCTCTAATCAATATCTTATAGGTCTCAGATATATACAGACATGTCTCTGAAGTGAATTTGATGCTTTCTTGTTGATAGATGTTTGACTCGAACTGTCTTTGAAGAAAATATTGCACCGTGATAAAAAGGTGTCTGTCGGCTAATCTGTGGTCGCAGGTGTTGTTGATAAGGCTCCTGGATTTACTACAGAGACGATAGCGTATCCATCAGTGCAAAGTGAGTCAGGGTGTCTCCCCTCAAAGCCCCCAGTAAATGACAGGGTGGGAATCCTCCTTTTCCTTCCTCTTCCGTAGATCTGAGGGCAGCCGTTACTCCCTCCCATAAACTCTCGGCTGCATCAGACGACATGTCCGCCGCTATCTGGAGCACGAATCGTCCTCTGCTTAGAATAGAGGAGCTGTGGCTTCCCGAAAGAGAGAGATTTTGTCTCGCTGCATATTTAACACTATATGTAGGGCAGTTTTGAATAATTCAAGAATGCATCTGTAAATGGTCCAAGTTGTTTTTAATTTTGATATCCACTGGACTCTCTTGGTTTGTGGTAGAAGACACGTGGAGAGATATCTATGTGATGCTATTAGTGCTAATAATCTTGATCCTTTGCTAACCTTCAAAATAAAAGCTTTGGTTGAAACGTTAAAGGAGCCGACAAAAACCCAGTTCTTTGAGCAGATTGAGCATTTTATGTTTGATAAAGTTGTTCTTATAATAATATGGTTCAGAAACATTACAAACCTCTTATCTGACATTGACTAAATGGTCATACTTCATGTCAAAGCGTTGCATTTCATATATGTCCCTTTTCTCTCTCTGGTTTACAAGCAAGCAATTTCAGCCTGACATTGACCGCGTCAGAACAACAATGGTCATGGCCTGTGCCGACATTCAATAACCTATGCTGACCTCCAACCCCCCTCCCCTCTTACACATAACGCCGGACACCTCCAGGCATTCAGAGGACAAAAGGCGCGATCAGCCTTTTAGTCCAGACGATCTATACAATCTGATTAGCCTTGTGTGGTCGCATGTCCCCCCCTTCCCTTTTTCATTTTGCCTTTCTTCTGTCTGAGTCATTCTCTGCGATATTATCCTGTGCGCTCCACAAACTCCAGCCAGATAATTCCATCAGTGTTTTGAATGCCATTATGCCCCAGTTCAGAGGCTTCGGTGAATCACCCTCCCCCCTTTAACCCTCATCTTTATCTCACACACTAACAAATGATGCGCACACATTGTCCACGGCTCTCTTAGCCTTTGCATGTTTACAGGGACTCATGAATTGTTGATCTCACGCTGAACTTGTGACCCGCGGGTATGAGAAACAACTGGAGGGTGTGTGTTTGCAGCAGGTCAGGGGGAATGGAGAGGTAACATTCAAAGACAGACATCTCAGAGATTCAGAGCGCCTTCATCGGCATCACTGAACTCGAAATATGAGGATACAATTTGCAGAGAGACCCTCTCCTATCCACAAGGTTTGGCAGCAGTGGACCATAAAGAATGAATGAGATTGAGCAGGAGACGTGCTGTACTACCTTGCAGTGAGTGATACTTGAACCAAAAGGTAGAATGTATAACCAATTGAATTAATCCTTATTTCAACTGTATGTCGAGCGCAGATTCCTAGTTAAACCACCTCTGAAGAGACCAGTATCACTAGGTGCTATATTTAGTACATTTACTTAATGTGTTTGGCTGCCAGCGCTGTGGCTTTGGGTTTCTTCCTCCCATCTCTTCCTTTTGGCTTCATACAGTCGAAAACATGTCAATAACGTTCTGTGCCGTCTGCTCAGCGAGCTGCACTCTCTCTTAGAATCGCTTCTGTTTCCAGCCTTCTTCAGAAGCCACGGGCAGTCAATCGCCCCTGTTTTCACTATGAGAAAGCAGACCTCCTTTGTCAGTGGGAAACAATCTGCTGTGTTGTTGTGGGTCCGTCCAACAATGCGTTTTCTGTGTGCTCTGCAGTACACACACACACACACACACACACACCCTCACTACTGTGTCACGTGGAATACAATTTGGCTTTGTGGAATATTGTTTTTGGAAGACAGAATGACGACGGACAAACAAGAAAATCCTTGTGCAATGAGAGGCTTCATCTGGTATCTCTCTTATTTCTCCTTAACCAATTCAGTTTTTTTACAAGATAAGTTGGCCTGGAAAGCTCTTTCTGTTACTGTGATAAATCTCCCTGTGTCAAGCAAGCGGTTGTCTCTTTTCCAACCAGAGGAATGACATGATGCCGTTTAATTTCACCTCTCATTCGACGGTAACTTTGTTTGCATGAAAATTGAGCAATTAATCTTCCCCGGCTCCAACCTGATTTTCCATCCTTGGCTTCTCCCCCTCGGCTGATTCATCAGGTGATGGTGGGGTGTTGATGGAGTACATCTGGCCCCCAACTTTAAATTAGTTCGATTTAGCAGAGTCCTCCCTTCCAGATCATTAAGCTCGGCGAGCCTGCCAGGAGCATGTGACTGAGCCGAAACATTTTTGGTCCTTAGCCATATCTTGCTCAGTGAAGCTGAGCATAGGATATGACAGGCCTGTGAGGTTAACTCAGTCATCTCCTCCAGACTCAGATCTCCAGATGCCCGTCCCCCCCTTTTTTTATTACCGTCTCACCCCACAGTCTAGTCGCCAGCAGAGTGAACCCAGAAATGATGAGAACCCCACGATTTTATGTTAGAAATGTATAGTATGGGTCCCTAGAACGTAGAAACGGCCAGATGCTAACGTGCATATGTTGGGCATTTTGCACAGTTGGCATAAGTAACCTTAATTCAAATGAATGGCATAATAGCCTGTTAATAATTAAAAAAAAGACTTTTGGAGGTTAATTGAGGATGCTCAATATATCGCTGACATTTTCAGGATAAAAAATGCCGGTTTTAACCAGAAAGTGGACACATACAGAAAAAGGCAATCTGTCCGATCCAATGTTCCCTAAATCTTCCAAATCGACCCAAATGTATACAAATCAGCCCACGGAGTACAACTATTTGCATTTTATGGTTAAAACTGCATTTTTAACACAGAAAATGTCGCCAAAAACCACTCCATAATTGTCCAAGTCGGCCATTTTCTTTTTAACGACTGTTGCCATAGGCTATAATGGTAATTCATGCTAATAAACAATGTATGCCTATTGTGCAAATTGCCCAACATATGCAAGTTAGCCTGCAGCAGTTTCTATGTTCTGGGGACTCGTACTATACATTTCTATCATAGAACTTTGGGGTATTCAACATTTCTGGGTTCACTATGCTGACATCTAAACTATTATCTACCTTTCTATTCACAACAGCACCCTCACCTGACACAAAGACACACACCTCTCACGTAACACCGTCTGTTCTCTCCCCGAACACACACTGATACTAAATCAGAGATGGATGACCTTATCTCCCGTTCCTTTCTAAGATGTGTTGACGGCAGCATAATGTGAGTGTACATATTCACAGTGCTTTGAGCAAACACACCAGCAGCTTGTTTGAATTTTTCTAAAATGTAGGGGGGACGCCTCTCTTTGCTGTTGATTTAATGAGGCTCTACTTAATCTATTACGATGCTTATCCGCTTTGGGAAGCCGAGCCAAAGTAAATGTTATCAATTCTTGGCACAAAGTTAAGGTGGTAACTCTCCTCCACCATGACCTACTGAACCTTCATTCATATTTAATAGGAAAATACAATTAAACAAGTCGTAAACAGAACCAGGCTACATTAGCTAGGAGTACAATTGGGGATGGAGGGTGTCAAGAAGTGTTTAAATAAGAAAAAGAAAGAGGCTGGATGATAAAGAATCGTTTTTACACATCTGCAACACAAAAGCAAATATTTCCAGAGTATGATGCATGCATTTCATGACTGTGTCAGAGGCAGTAGTTTGTGGGACTGTGCACACAATTCATAATACAACTTGTCTATAGAGGTTACATCTTTGTGCAAACTGAGACTTTTGCAAGCTAAGATGGATGGAACAAAATGTCTGTCATAAAACTCTCATGGGCATGTTCTGACAACGGTTGCTCACGTCTCCAAATCGTCTGTGCAGGAAACAAACTCTGCAACCTTACGATCGGACTTTCTGGGTCATGCCTCCTTGCAAAGCGGATCAAAGCCTGTTTTTGTTGGTTTTATTTATTTATTTCCATTTAATCACAGACACGGCATGCTATCCCGGCTTAAGTGCGGCCTTGTGTCTCTGCGGCCGCTCAGTGGCTGAGATCCACCGGTAAATAGTGTTTAAGTTGCTGCTCTGTGATTAGGACCTTTTGTTTTTGGGTCTGGGGGATTGGGACGCTCTCAGCGCAGAAGAGAGGAGGTTGTGTACGCCGCTTAACCCTGCGTCAAGTGCTCCCAAACCCCCTTTCATTATTCTTATAGGCCTTTGTGTACAGACTGAATCCTGTTAGGATAAGACAGGGAGTTATCTGGGCCTGACTCCCCTCTCTTGGCTTCCCTCGCTGGACGGAGGCCCCGGTGGAAAGGGGAGAGAGAGGAGGAGGAGGGTTTGTGCGAGTGTGTGTTGTACAAACCAGAGCCTTGTGGTGTTTTCCCCCATTTGAATGAGCCAGACTGCTTGTGTTACCATAATCCTTTCTCCCGCTCTACAAACACACACACACACACGAATGACAGCTGTGTTTGGTTAGGTAAATGCCTGTGGCTGAACCCCCCTCTCTCAATACCGAGCTCCTTTTTTAGATGTCTCCCCCCACCCCCCAGCTTCCTACTGTTACAGCCTAACCCACCCAAACTCCTGAAGAAGACGCAGCTTTGAAACGAGTCCGGCTCCATTCACAACTCTCTTAAGAGGGCCAATACGGATCAGGAACAAGTCGTTCTTTACTGTGCTGCCGAGCCCCCGCGAGAGCAGAGAGCTTAATGTCGTTAGAGCAAGAATATGCTTTTTAGCACATCAGCTCGTCCGCAGTAATAAAATCGTCCACTGCATTAAAACGTCAGGCACCTTAAGAGAAAATGTGAGAGGTCAGGGATACGCTGAAGCATCTTAAAGTGGATTTAACTGCGCTTGTTTTGGTCATAGACGGACGCCTCTTATTAGGTTACCTTTTTAGTTGTAATTGCTGCTTGTCGGGGAAGTTGTGTGTGTTCTGCAGAGAGGTTAGAGTGCAGGGTCAGTGGCAGCAGGATCACTACACCCCCCCCCCCTCGACTTCCTCCAACATAATTGGCACAGGCTCTGAAACACACCACCCTTGATGTAGGCCTCAAACCCGCAGCCCTTCAGGTCTGAGGCCAAGCTTCTCTCGGGTTCCTCCCCTGCCATGTGGGCGGCGATACCACCTAGACTGAGTCAACACCACCGCCAACTGTGACTCCACGCATTCCTCCTCTTCCAGTGGGGGGGCTTTATGAAGTGGCTCCAGTTCAGGTCGGCAAAGGGTTTCAGTTAGCAGCATAGCTTGTAGTAGCAGAGATGGCAAAAGTACACACGTCCTTTACTCAAGTAGAAGTACAGATACTCGTGTTTAAAAATACTCTTGTAGAAGTACTGACTAAACTTCTTTACTCAAGTGAAAGTAAAGGGGGCTTTGAAATGTACTTAAAACGTAAAAAGTACCCATAACTAGCAGCTGTTTTAAAGAGTACCTGACCTCCCTTTATATTAATAGAACAATAATGTCATTGTTAGCTAATGAATGTTTCCATGCTGAACAACGGCAACATGACAACGTTTCCATTGGTCCCTCTTCTTTAGAGAAGACCAGGAAATGATGGATACACGGATCGTGTTCAAATCAATAGGCACGCAGTGACTCTAAAGAATAATGATCACGCCACCAAACACACATTCAGACTAAAGGAACCAGCTGTTTGGAAAATGAGAGAAGTAGAAAGTTCAGGTATTTGGGTTCAACATGTAAGAAGTAGAAAGTACAGGTATTTGAGTTCAACATGTAAGAAGTAGAAAGTACAGGTATTTGTGTTCAACATGTAAGAAGTAGAAAGTACAGGTATTTGAGTTCAACATGAGAGAAGTAGAAAGTACAGGTATTTGAGTTCAACATGAGAGAAGTAGAAAGTACAGGTATTTGTGTTCAACATGTAAGAAGTAGAAAGTACAGGTATTTGGGTTCAACATGTAAGAAGTAGAAAGTACAGGTATTTGAGTTCAACATGTAAGAAGTAGAAAGTACAGGTATTTGAGTTCAACATGAGAGAAGTAGAAAGTACAGGTATTTGGGTTCAACATGTAAGAAGTAGAAAGTACAGGTATTTGGGTTCAACATGTGAGAAGTAGAAAGTACAGGTATTTGTGTTCAACATGTAAGAAGTCAAAGTAAAAAGTCGTCAGAAAAATAAGTAGTGGAGTAAAGTACTGATACCAGAAACATGTACTTAAGTACAGTAACAAAGTATGTGTACTCCACTTCTTCCCACCTCTGTGTAGCAGCATGTCTGTGCTCTCATTCTCCCTCTAAGACTTAGCTAACCCATTTCTATCACTGCATGCAAACTCACTGAATCCTGTGCAGGCTCTTTCGCAGTATTTACCCCTGGGAATTGTTCGAGCACCGGTGCTGAAGTTTAGTTTTTGATACTTAGTGTGTGTGTGCTGACACGACACTGCTTTAGACAAGTATCTGCACACGGTTGTAGATGTCGAATTAAGTTTAATAAAAGGGCTTCAAGAGTGCTCTGTCTCTCTGCTGTCCTCCCCTCACCTCTCTTTGCAGACTCAGCCGTACAACCTGTCATCCTGTCCGATAATTAAGTACATGAAGTAAAGTACTTCATTAAGCATTGAGCAAGAATTAAATCCAATAACTCCTGCTTGGCATGTTCACATTTCACATACAGTAGACACAATATCCAGCTTCTTCATAGCCCTCATCCTACTTTGACTAACAACTACGTACTAAGTGCATCGATTCACAAGTCTGAAAGTCTGTCAAAATGTGCCACAAATGACATAAATTGAAGTCAATTCACATGTTGAAATGTATTAAAATGTCTTATGTGTTTAATGAACATGTGTCAAAAACTAGTGGAGATTATGGATGTCCCAAATGTTAGTTGGATGCAGTTTAACCAAACAATTATTATATTATTAACCAGTCGTTATAGAAAACGTAACCTATTCAAGACTCACACTACATTACATTAATTAATTAAATTACTAATGATATTTCTACTCTTCCTCAAGACTCATCTGTTCCATACTCTCTTAACTAGGGATGTCCCGATCACATTTTTTTGCTCCCGATCCGATTCCGATCATTTGATTTTGACAATCTGCCGATACCGATTTTTCCTGATCCGATCTTTATGCATTAAGAGAAAAAAAAAGGTAACAGATAACGGCTGGTCATCCAACGCGATGAGTTCAGCTATCTTGGCTGTTATTCTTTTGGCCTTTTCACTGTTCTGGGGCAGTTTCTCTTTCCTTTTAAAAGTCTCTGAAAGTGTCGGTTGTTTCAGTGCCGTTACCTGAGTGGCCGCTGTGTACTCGTCGTGTTGTTGTTGGTGTTTGTTTCTCAGGTGGGGTATTAGATTGGTCGTGTTGAACGTAGCTCTGTTCTTTCCACCACGCGGAACCTCCGCCTTGCAAACATTGCATCTGGCTGTTACACTGCCTTCGCTTTCAATGTTATAATACTTCCAAACTCCTGACATTTTCTCTGTCCCGAGTCCCGAGTCACCAGCTGAACGTAGCCTCTCGTTAGCTTACTGCTAGACACTGCGCCCACTCTGTTGCCAGCTTTGAGAGAAATAAGCAACCAGGTCTGAAAACAAGCCCAAAAGAAGCAACACATACATGATGTTGTGTCATTTCAAACCAAAACTAAGGCCTCAGGATGACTTTAAGACGTGAACATGGTAATTTTTGTTTTGTAACATTAAATAAAATGTAAAAAAATTATTAAAAAAAAAAAAATTCCCGATCCCCGATTTTTTTTTCTCCCGATCTTTTGAAAATCACGTGATCGGCTCCGATCCCCGATCACGTGATCGGATCGGGACATCTTTACTCTTAACGTATTTGCCATATTTGAAATAGCCAGCTCCACATTTTTGAAGTAGAAAGTGCAGATTAATGCATTCGGGAGGGTTGTATGTAGCAGTTGCTCTGTTGAATGCATATCGAGGAACACTGCATGGTCTTGGTATTCTAAGTGACCTCCAGATGTTGATTTCTCATCTGAGCTTCTTAGTGTTCACACACACACATGCACAAACACACACACACACCCACCAGCGGTCCTTTCTACTCTCCGTCTTCTTCATTCAACGATTTTCCCAAGACTGCTGCCAGCTCTACAGACTGACTTTGCACTCGTTGAACCACATGTCTGCAAAACCAAGGGGCCGGGCCTATTCCAGATTGAGATGCAAACAGTCTCCATCGCTCCCTTCTCGGCTTTCTCCTACACACACACACACACACACACACACACACACACACACACACACATACACATACACATACACATACACATACACATACACATACACACACACACACTCTCCTCAGCTCGCTGCTCTGACTAGGCATTTCTTGGCTTGCATGTCTGGAACGGACAGCATCACTGCCCTGTATTGCAGGTTTTTGGGGGTGGAACAAAGCGAGGGAGAGAAAGCGGGGTTAGCAGGAGAAACGGCAGCATACGGGAAGAAAGGGATAGCGCCATGTGTGCCAGAACCAGGAGTTAGAGTCGGCTACCCTGTGGGGCCTGAGCTCTCGCTGCAAACTAACCAACTGGATTTTAAACTCAAATGGCCAGCAGAATGCCAGACGGGGCTCGCCTCCATCCTCCAGACACACAAGGTCAGCAGGAGAGCCGCACAGAAAGCAGCGTTTCAAGCCTCGCGCAGCAGATGTGACTCCTTCTTAGCGCTAAGCCCCTTTTGATAAACAGTGATGTTCATTTTGCAGCATCGGGATTGAAAGGCTTTTTCTTTGCTGTGCTGTTGTTGTTGTGTCTCAGTGAACGTAGCATCTGTCCGCCACGCTGCCTCAACTTTTACCGTTTGATCCCTGCACTCTTGTCGAGTCCTGTCCCAACTTGTTTGCTGTGATGCAGTGGGATTTTGAAGAGGACAGAAAATGTTGAGAATTTTCCACCACACCCTGCTCAAAGCTTTAACAAGCCTCACACATGAAACACCTCTGTGGGAAACTACTAATTTCCCTGCTGCTGTGAGGAGTTGTGGTTGAAGGATGAAGCCAACTCGTTCTTTATAAATCTTGCATAAACACCGCTGTGTGTGTGTGTGTGTGTGTGTGTGTGTGTGTGTGTGTGTGTGTGTGTGTGTGTGTGTGTGTGTGTGTGTGTGTGTGTGTGTGTGTGTGTGTGTGTGTGTGTGTGTGTGTGTGTGTGTGTGTGTGTGTGTGTGTGTGTGTGTGTGTGTGTGTGTGTGTGTGTGTGTGTGTGTGTGTGTGTGTGTGTGTGTGTGTGTGTGTGTGTGTGTGTGTGTGTGTGTGTGTGTGTGTGTGTGTGTGTGTGTGTGTGTGTGTGTGTGTGTGTGTGTGTGTGTGTGTGTGTGTGTGTGTGTGTGTGTCTGCATTTGACGGACCAGTGTTCTTTGCAAACCAGCCAAGGCAATATCTTGGGAGCCGCTCATGTTTACTCGACCACTGAATGGAGGTTGTTATCAGCCCTGGTCACGTTGCATGTTCTCATTCACATGCACTTGGATACAGTTTCACACAGACACACAAAGAGCCCCTTTTTGAACTCTCTCACACACACGCACACACGCCCTCCTCCGAGTGGCTGAGTAGAAGGGCATGCCTTTGTCAGCAGATGTCAGGACGCAGGTGTGTGTGTTCCTGTGCCGCTCGCTCCATTCGTTTCATCCTCTACTCCAGAGGCTGCCCATTTGTCTGTGGCCCTGTTTCATTTCAGCCCTCTCCAATCTCCCCCCAAGAGGATGCCTGTGTGTCTGTTCTATTACATTGAGGGGAGTGGGAAAAACAGCCCCCCTCCTTACCAGTCATGGCTACTCTAGTGCACTGACACAACCTTTAAGATTAGATTAGTCAGACTTGAACCTGGAAGTCACTGTGAGGTCGTCTGTAATGACTATCCTGTTTTCCCACTCTCACTTTCCTCGTCTTTTTCTCTGTAACACTGCAAGAAATGCCATAAAACGTACAAAATAAATGAGGTTCTATAAGTCAAAGGTTTTGCTAAGCTGGAGATAAAAGGTTTTTTATCCAGTGACAGGAACAAGAAGTGATAAGACCTTTTTTAAAGCCGTAAAAGTCGCTGAGATGTGACTTTGGCAGATTTGCACCATCAGCATTTGTGAATCACATGGAGAGAGACGATTGTAAAAATCCCTACCTGTGAGGCCACACACATGCAAGCTCACACGCATGCAAGCTCACACACATGCAAGCTCACACACATGCAAGCTCACACACATGCAAGCTCACACACATGCAAGCTCACACACATGCAAGCTCTCACGCATGCAAGCTCACACACATGCAAGCTCTCACGCATGCAAGCTCACACACATGCAAGCTCACACACATGCAAGCTCACACACATGCATGGAGACTGGGCTTTCCAATTTATTTCCTCCACCCCCAGCCCCCCCTCCTCAACGCCTCATTGCGGACGTTAATGACTTCTGCGGAGTAACCGTTTAAAGCGCACTAAGGGAGAATGATTGGTTGGACTTGTGGAATATTTATCAAGCTCTGCATTGGGCCATTTTAAATCCGAATGCTGCTCAAGATGCCCACTTCCATGTGCCTGCTTACGCTGTCAAATCAAAGTTTATTTAAATAGCACAACATTGGTGTGCTTTACAGATTAACACACATAGATAACAGTGCTAACAGATGCAAGAAAATTATAAATAAGTAATGTGAAATACAAGTCAAATAGATACAAAATACAACAAAAAGACAGTAAAAATACAATTAAGACCTACCATAAAATGTAGGGCTCAGGAGGACAAACATAGGGTCATCTTTAAAAAAGGAAGGTTTTCTACACACTTATCATTTTGGACACTGTCTGCCTGTTGAGTAGCTCTGACTTTTTAGACTTTGGGCATATTAAATATAGGAGGCTCATAAAAATAGGTATGAGTTGTCAAGACCTCGCTAATTGAGTGACATCTTTGTTAAGACCCGCGGACGAGGGCCGGACAGACATGAAGGCATTCTCATAACAGCCGTTGACAGTGTCTGAAAGTAGCCTCAGGGCATTCATCCTTCCCCTCCCTCCCCCATCTGCCTTCTCTCTACTTTTCCTCCCATTCAGGCAGCAACCTGACAACAAAGAGAGAGATGTGTTTAGCAGGCAGGTCTTTGCTGGTTTATTCCTTCTGTCCACTGGAGCGAGGAAGTGAAAGACAGTCTTGTTTGTCTCTTCTGTTTGTCGTTCTCTTTTCTCTTCTCCTCTCCCAACACATTTACCCATCCAGGGGAGAAGGAGAGGGAGAGAGAGAGGATGGCTTTTTATTTTTGACAAAGCCGAAACATTGGACAGGCTAAGTTTTGTCAACAAGACCGAGAGCCGCTTAGATTGGCCCAGAACATAAAGCGATCCGAAGGTTTGAATCTGGGTCAAAGGGAAGCGGGCCTAATAGGGATCCAGCTGATCCAGCCTAATCTGTGTATACTTAAAAAAAAAATAGAAAGCCATTTTAGATATTTAGCCTGTTAATTCACTAATCCTAAAATCTCCTGTGTAGGAATGCCCATTGGCAGGATACACGTACGCTCAGTATTTAGGAGTGCAGTCAGTCAGCCCACCATTCTCCTTTAAAAAAAAAAAAATGTTCGAGACATATCTGCTTCCTCAGATTCCCCTTCCTGTCAAGTTTGCTATATCAGAAAATGTAGAGGTAGGCTATTAGACAAGAGGTTTTTCTGAGTAGGTTGAGGTGAGTTATTGCCAAGTGTAAGTACGACAGACTCAGACAGACAGACAGGCTTCTGGAAGACGGCAGCGCTTCCTGGAAAGACTTTTGTCTGGCCTGCAATTGATTGGGTCACCTCAGGGAAATGGACTCAGCCAAGACTGTAACTTATAATTGTCCCTCCCCCTTCTCTTGGTGGAGGATCTAAGAGCCACCTATGGTATAGACACAGTGTGAAAGTATTGTTTTCCAAGGTTGTTGTCCATCTAAGGCCCCCTTGCAATGCCTTAATTGGGTTTAGGTGTTCGATAGCACAGGTGGGATCCTATGCTTTGGTGTTCAAGCAGTGGTTAAAGTAACTAAGTACATTTCAAGATCTGAGTACTTCTCCCAACTCTGGCACTCAGAAAATTAAATCCCAGTCAAGAGATGTAATCAAGAAGCTTAAGAGCAGCGTGGTTTGAGACAAAATGTCCAAACACTACTCAATGTGGCTTTAATTTCATTTCACAGCATATCCGTGGTGATTTCTGTCACATTTTGCACCACCGCCTCTATGTGGCAGAGGTCCAGCTGTTGTCTTTGAGATACAGCAGCTGGTTGGCCAGCGGGTGGGTTAAAATGTATGTTTTTAAATAATTTGTATTGCATTAAAATTTAAAAGGGAGTTAAGGCAGCCATGCATATTTAAAACCCCCCTCTGGACATGAATTGAAGGCTGGCGAAGTATTGAATTACCTCCATGTGTAAAGTGAGACTCAACAGTCATAGTAGTTCACACCTTACCTGCAGTGACACGGTGCGTTCGCTGCCTTATCTCCGATGCAACCCGAGTTTTCGGAAAGGGAGGGTGGGTAGTGAGGCTCCTGTGAAACATGAACTCCTGATTCTGTCTGTGCGGCAGCTGCCTGCCAGAAACAGCAGCCTAGGAGAGATTTGTTACATAGAAATTGCCGGCTATCATTAAACTAGCATATGGCCGGGTGTTTATGGAGAGAGATAGGGGGCCTATGGCAGGGGGGTTTATTGTAAAAGATGGGAGCTTATCACTTGTGGGCTGCCAGAAAGGGGGATTTGGAGCGGCAGAAAAAGAAAGTGATGTATGGAGGGTGTGAGTCACCTGAGCTCATGAGAGGGAGGGAAGCAGCAGACATACAGAAAGCAGTCCCTTAGCAACGCAGCTGCCTCACAGCCTACTCATTTAAGTTTTCCATTTGACTTTGAGCGATGGCACATAATGGCAGCCTGTGTTTGTTTGAGCTTAAAAACAGTGAATCGGAGAGAGATTAGGGTCTGCAGCGGTGATGCCACTACCTTGTTATTATTAATCCGTTTTCACCTTGTACTACACGGTGTTTTCTCGTCAACACGCCCAAACTGCATTAACTCTGTTGGAAACATCATGTTTAAATCGCCCCGCTGCTGCATCACAACACATGAGGCTTTCCTGCTAACTGCTGCTACCACAAATCACTTCCCATCACTTCTCTGGAAGCACTGAGTGTATCAGCTCATAGCTGGGGGGGGTTAACACAAACTGGCTCTTTTCTTTTATTAAATCTAATCCGTTATAACCTGTGATTGCTCGGATTCATGTGATCCTTTGGCAGATTCTCCACCGTTGTGCTTAGCATTGTGTTTTAAACATCCCCCACGGCTGCCCACAGCTCTCAGTGTTTGATGTCTGGGGTTTCTTTTCTTTTCCTTCTCTTTATTTAGATACTGTGCAAGTCAAACAAATGTTTTCTGACACTGCAAAGGTCCTCGCACTTCATGTGTTTTTAAAAATCCAACAGGGTATTTCTGTTTTTTCTTTCAGCCAACGCTACATTACAGAGCTTCTTTTATCTATTTCTAAAAACAACATTCTCCTCCTGCAGAGCTTCCCCTCAGACGAAGGGTGGCCGTTCGCCAAGTACCTGGGAGCGTGTGGGCGCATGGTGGCTGTCAACTACGTGGGCGAGGAGCTGTGGAGCTTCTACAACGCGCCCTGGGAGAAGAGGGTAGACTTGGCGCGTCAGCTCATGGACATCGCCGAGCAGCTCACCAACAACGACTTTGAGTTCGCCCTCTACCTGCTCGACGTCAGCTTCGATAACTTTGCGGTCGGCCCACGCGACGGGAAGGTCATCGTCGTCGACGCGGAGAACGTTCTGGTGGCAGACAAAAGGCTGATCAAGCAGAGTGAGTACCAACACCTCCTGTACTGTATGTGTGGGTGTTTACATCCATATGTCTGCCAGTGATTCCTTATTTCCCCAGTTGCTATGACAATTCCATGAGGGTTACACCTTTAGGCGTCACCGCAGCTGGAGATGCAGAGGAAGTAAATGCTGCTTTTTCCAGGACAGTATTTACATTACACTAAAACTACATCTTATACAAATTGCTAGGGCTGTACCCAAATATCCGAA
Organism: Pogonophryne albipinna; assembly: GCA_028583405.1. Lineage (NCBI taxonomy): Eukaryota > Metazoa > Chordata > Actinopteri > Perciformes > Artedidraconidae > Pogonophryne > Pogonophryne albipinna. The sequence continues at coordinate 125,536 of JAPTMU010000337.1, read as the reverse complement.
TATTCGTTCGTTGGAGTACTATTCGAGTTGCGGCTGCCAAATTGAATTTATTGAAATCTCCAATATCAACGTAAGAGCTTGTGCCTCTTCGGGGGGTGCCAACACTTAACCATAAACGTTATCGTTTACTTTCTCCGTCTTTATATGTAGATATTACTTTTTCTCCGTTAATCTCCGTCACGTTGTTTCCATAGCAACAACAACTTCCTGTCAACAGCGCTACCTCTCCTTCAAAATAAAAGCATGTTCATACAAAATAGAAAGCCAAGCCAAATTACACTTAAGACATATATACAACTGCAACGCAAGTAACAAACACAATGCGATATCCTTTTCAATTTCAAAGAACACAAATTGGGTTACATTAACAAATAACTATAAAACAACAATACTGTAGAATAACAAAATGAATGCGGTGAATACACCGAAATACTCGTGTTGAAGCGGTTCGCTGCTGAAACCCCCCCCCCCCCCCCCCCGCGCGGGCCGAATATTCGCTGCTGATTACTACCGGAGCCCGAAAAAGGGTATTCAGGACACCCCTACAAATAACTGCAGCAGAGGTGGAAGAAGTACTCAGATCTTGTACTTGAGTAAAAGTAGAAGTACTCAGATCTTGTAGTAAAAGTACTCAAATCTTGTACTTGAGTAGAAGTACTCAGATCTTGTACTTGAGTAAAAGTAGAAGTACTCAGAACTTGTATTTGAGTAAAAGTAGAAGTACTCAAATCTTGTACTTGAGTAAAAGTAGAAGTACTCAAATCTTGTACTTGAGTAAAAGTAGAAGTACTCAGGTCTTGTACTTGAGTAAAAGTAGAAGTACTCAGGTCTTGTACTTGAGTAAAAGTAGAAGTACTCAGGTCTTGTACTTGAGTAAAAGTAGAAGTACTCAGGTCTTGTACTTGAGTAAAAGTAGAAGTACTCAGATCTTGTTCTTGAGTAAAAGTAGAAGTACTCAGGTCTTGTACTTGAGTAAAAGTAGAAGTACCAGAGTGTAGGAATACTCTGTTACAGTAAAAGTCCTGCATTCAAAATGTTCCTCAAGTGAAAGTAGAAAAGTATTCTCATCAAAATATAGTGAAAGACAGTGAAAGTAGTCGTTGTGCAGATTGGTGCATTTCAGAATAATATATATGATATGTTTTATAATGATTGATCATGAAAGTGTTCTCAAAGCTGGTGAAGGTGCAGCTAGTTTGAATGACTTTGTAGACTGCAGGGTAGCTGGTGGATTTACTCCAGGTGGAACTAAAGTCTGATTCCACACTTGGTTATATTTCACATCATTCATCCAGATCTGTGAAGTAACTAAAGGGATTAAATACATGGAGTGGAGTAGAAGTACAAAGTAGCAGAAAATGGAGATCTCTAGTACAGTAATTGAGTAAATGTACGTATAACTTGACACCACCGGTTCTTCGCTTGTCTTCTCATGCAGTAGTTGTTCCTCAAAAGCCTCGCTTTGATTCAAACACTGACCACATGTTGAACTCTGTAGAAAACACTGCACTGTATGTCTCAACCATCAACTGCACTTTATGATGCAAGGTTCGAGGAAAGGTCTCGGGGGACTGAAAGGCCGTGTGCAAATGTACACATGCTCAAATTCTCCCTCTTCTTCGAAGAATACACTCCTCCAGCAACCCCTCCGACACGCGTCCCAATCAAAGCAAAGTTCGGATAACAAGCCATCTCTGCTGCCCTAGTTTTCCTCTCAGAATAAACCTCATAACAAGAAGGAGTAAGCTATACATCACACCCTCAGCATGGCAGTGTGCTACTTCCTGGGGGCTACTTCACAAGGACCACCCAGTCAGGCCTTTAGATGTATCCCCTCCTGCAGAAATCCTATTACAGTGATAAACTGTTGTGTCGCCAGGGTATCCACCAGTGTGTGTGGAATTTATCCTGAGATGAAGTGCCACTTTGCCAAATTACACGATCAGTCAGCAGAAAACAAATTTAGGAGTGTGAAAAGTCAAGGCACTCCCCTGTAGTTTTTCTCTGTGATTAAGCCGGTGTGTGTGTGTGTGTGCCGTGTTTTAAAACTGTGTATTTATATTCATCTTATTGCCAGTGGCTGCAATTTTCCACCCCCATTACAGTAGCCCTTTGAACGTCCAGAAGCACAATCCAGGTTGAGACTCTCTTTGTCTGGCCGACACATTTAGAGCCCGGCGACTCAAGCTGCTTACCCCGGCCATTCAGAGTCTAATCCGAGAGAATGTTTACGTGCCTACCGCCTGTGTGTGTGTGTGTGTGTGTGTGTGTGTGTGTGTGTGTGTGTGTGTGTGTGTGTGTGTGTGTGTGTGTGTGTGTGTGTGTGTGTGTGTGTGTGTGTGTGTGTCTGTGTGTGTGTGTGTGTGTGTGTGTGTGTGTGTGTGTGTGTGTGTGTGTGTGTGTGTGTGTGTGTGTGTGTGTGTGTGTGTGTGTGTGTGTGTGTGTGTGTGTGTGTGTGTGTGTGTGTGTGTGTGTGTGTGTGTGTGTGTGTGTGTGTGTGTGTGTGTGTGTGTGTGTGTGTGTGTGTGTGTGTGTGTGTGTGTGTGTGTGTGTGTGTGTGTGTGTGTGTGTGTGTGTGTGTGTGTGTGTGTGTGTGTGTGTGTGTGTGTGTGTGTGTGTGTGTGTGTGTGTGTGTGTGGGTTTGCCCAGCACAAAGGAGAGGGTGGTAATGATGAATATTACGAGGTCACGGCCACGTGTCGGACAGGAAATAGGCGCCGTAACCTCCCCGAGGCTCCACAAGCAGAAAATCCAATCCCTTACAATTAGAGGCCGAGATTGAAGGCGAGTTAAAGTGTGTGTGATCTCGTCAGTCGTAACCGAGGCCAATGATCTGCAAACACGCAGAGAGACACGAAAACACACACCCCTCTTGTCCGGGGCCTTCATATGGATGCAGCGAGATAAAACTCTGTGTTTCCAAGTTGTGTTTGCACAGTCCAGTGGTGCGGAAGAACCCATTCCCCATCATTGAGTTTATAGTGTTTGAGGATGGTCTCACCCCCAGTGAATGTTTTTTTTTTGGAGACACATGCTGTATAATGTAACACACACGTCACTCATTCTCTCCGCTCCCTGGCACATGCAAACAAACTTCACAGACTCGCTCTTCTTTCTTCCTCCCACATTCAATAATGCACTCTAACAAAACATGCTCGTACTCCTGAATGCAAGTAAGGCCGCGCTAACAAGCATTTCAGACCGGTGTCCCTCCTCGCTGCAGACAGGAGAAGAAGTGTGAGGTGAATGTATGCAAGTCTGACTGAGCTCCTTAACATGGAAGGTGCAGGAGGCGAGAGAGGTGGCTTGGTGGCCCCCGCTCATTTGAATTGGAAATGATTTCATTTGCTTTGGAAATATTCCGGCTTCGTTAGGCCAGCTGTAAGAGCGGAGCAGAGGGGATCGGGGTGCAAGTAAATAGACCTCTTGCAGTTGAAAGTACTTTTTCTGCTGTGCTGCTCATCGTCGTCCTTGAGTTTGAACCTTCCCCTCCCGTGTGTGTGTGTGTGTGTGTGTTCTCTCTCTCTCTCCCGATGCCATCTGTCAATCAGTGCTGCGGTTAGATGCATGGCCAGCTCTGAAACATTAATTGCTTTCACCTCACCTTGCTGCTGCCGCGCTAACGTCTCTATTTGCGTGTGTGCGCGCTCGTGTTCATGCACACGCACTCAGATCCATCTCCATCACCTCCACTGATTGAGGTTGATGTGCCCCTCCTCTTCGGGGGCCACAGGGGCCCCTTGCTAACAGGGCAGCGCTGGATGTTTGATTGAGTTGTCCCGATGAGCCGGAGGAGAAGTGCATTACAAACGCTGATTCGCTGATTACGTCTCTGCGTCCTCTGGGTCCCGCCCCCTCCTCTCCCGCCCGACAACACTATCGATCTGCGTTTAAAGCACAAACCGATCACTCTCTCATCATTCCTAGCTTCTAGGCTCTCTCCTTTTCACGGTACAATCCCCTAAAGAAAAAGCTGTGGGAAATGAGCTTGAGAAAGAATCTTTATTTGCCCAATAAATCTGGAAAGTGGTTCATTTCTGTCAAATGAAAGTGCAGATGAATTGTTTGGCTGTGTGTGGGGAGAAAAGAATTTCCCGTTAGTGCCCTTGGGTTGTCGAATATGGCACCTTACCCTTCAAGAGACGTTGATTTCTTGGCTAATAATTTGCACAAACCTTTACTAGAATAGTTCTTCTTACTAATCATATGCTGTCCAACAGTTGGGTGTATTCTTTCAAGATCAGTTTTGAACCTATAGCTGTTTGACATTTTAATAACAGTTAAATAAAAGGAATATCTGAGAAGAAGAACTTGTAAACTGCAGGTTGGTTATATGTCCCATGTGCTCTGTGTTAGAACCAGGACATTCATTTTGATCATTGTGTTTTAATTGACCCTCCTCTCCTGCCTCCTTGCAGATAAGCCGGAGAACTTCGACGTGTGGTACGAGAGTCGCTTCGAGGAGTGCGACCGCGAGGCCTGCCTGTCCTTCTCCAAAGACTCGCTCTGCACCCGGGTCACCGTGGACCACAACTACTACGCCGTGTGCCAGAACCTGCTGTCGCGCTACGCTACGTGGCGGGGCACCACAGGGGGTCTCCTCCACGACCCCCCCGCCCACATAGCCAAAGACGGACAGCTGGAGAGCCTGTTGGACGAGTGCACCAGACCCAAAAAGCGATACGGACGCTTCCAGGCGGCCAAAGAGCTGCGGGAATACCTCACCCAGCTGGCCGCCTCGTCCTCCTCCGTCACGGCCAGGTAATGAACGTAGTCGGCGTTCGCCCCAGAGAGACTGTGCTCTTCATCTCCGAACTCTCACGCTCCTGGTTCTCCTACATGATGTCATTCCCTCCCCTTTGTGCAGTCAGAGGGTCTTGCATCAGGGAGTGTAAGAATCCAAACATGAAAAGCAGATTAAGTTTAGCTTTCACCTGACTGTGGTGAAGAGGAGTGTGGCCTCTTCAGAACCAGGGCAGAGAGGGGGTGAGGCGACCTCTCCTCTCCCAGGGTGGGCTGCCATCCGTGGGTTGGGGGAAAGGGGCTCTGGTACTCACGCTACATTGGACTCGAGCTACCGCAAACCAGAGTATCCTAGCAACAAGGGCAGCGACGTCGCACAGACCACATCCCCCCCTGAACTGCTGTTTTATAACATTGAGTCTGTTTTATTTCGCACCCAGGATCTCTCTATTGTATTCAGGGCTGAGTTTAAGCATACTGGTGCGTGAACATTTCTGCTGTGCCGTGGCTTTTTCTTTCGTTGTAGCATGGCTGCAGGGAAGGCGGAGCAGCATGAATCTCCTGCTGTCAGGCGGCAGGTCGAGAGGAGAGGCAGGGGGTCGGGATGTGGGGGGGGGGTTGGTTTTTTCATGCAGGAGCAAAAGAAAACCCTTGACAGCTATACAAGTCTAATTTCCTGCTACTCCAATCAATCACTTGATTTCCAGGTTCCAGTTGGCAATCATCTCTTTGAGTGTTTTTTTGTCCCTTTCCAATAGGAAGAGTGAGACAGCTGCACATAGGAAAAGGAAGGGAAATATTGGACAGTGGTCCCTTGATGCAGATGTGCCTATACCAAAGAGGCTATATGTAATATGAAGAACCTGAGCAGTACAGAGTGACAGCACCTCTCCCTCCAGTTGTTCCCCAGTAGAGCTGTCCAAAGCAATGTGTACACAATCCTATAAAAGATGGCAGGCTGATTTCAAAGACGTTGCATAATAACCCCCTCTGCTTTGTTGACCTCCCATATGATAAACTAATGATGGATGCTTTTTCTTTTTTCTAAAACACATCTCGACTTAATGAAAGAGGGAAATGAAGTGATTCTTAAGAGGTCCAGAAAACACAATAAAAGCAAAGCAGCGGCCTCCAGTGTCGAGTTCTCCTTAAATGTGTTTAATTGATAAATGAATCCCACTGTCAAACGCCTCCCGCTGGTGTTGAGCGCACTAACCTCCATCAAGTCAATGTTACAAAAGGGATCCCAAATGATTCCCTGCTCCAGAAACAGCTTCTGACCTGCGCTTTTAAAATGTTGCAGCCCAGAAATCTCTGCTTTAATATTTAAACGCTCAGCACCACTTAGCGGTTTTGGATGATGTTACACTCCGTGGACCGAACGAATTAAATCCCAAATACAGGCTTGTTTGGTAATGGAGTATGAGAGGTCTTAAAGAAAACCCCTCTTCGGCTTGGTGTGTTTTGTATTTCATCTGTTTTAGATGTTGTGAATCAGGCCCAGTGGAGTTGTGTGGAGCTCGGTCAACAGATAATCAAGTAACTATGAGCCACTCCATGTTCGGGGGAAACTGGAAAGCACAGCGGTTGCTTTTTTGCAATGTGCGAGACCCTGGGAGCTGACGTTAAACTTGTCAATGAGGAAAAGCAATAAGGACAAGTTTGGCTAATGGATTTCTGGTTTTGAACCCCCCCCCCCCCCCCCTCCTTTTGTTGTGTCAGAAATATTTCCTGGACCTGGAGGGATTTGTACGTGCGTAACTAACTGTCCACTTTTGTACTGTAATTTCTTTGTTTTCTTTGAGTATTATTTCAGCATTGTCTGATTTTTCCTGTGCCTTTCATTCAAAAGTTGTATTGACAACTTTTAGTGGGTTTAAATATTAAAATAAATGAAGATATATATAGATATATACACTTACTCTGTGTGTGGGCTCTTTCTTGATTCTTCTCATTATTTCCCCGAGTACGTTGCAGGTGATTTTTGCCTCGAGTCGACATCGCCTTTACAATTTGATTCAGTGAGGCTCAGCTGGATGTCAGCGTTCGCCAATTCCTCTCCCTTTTTTCTCATTCCTCATCTCGGGCTTGATCTTTTCATATCTTCATCTTTCCTCTAATTTGGATCCAAGCCCGGGCTTCCTTTGTTGTGCTCTCCACTCAACTAGGATCCTTCTCTTTTATCCATATTTGGGAGATGATTTTAGAACTGTTTTACTACGGCAGTGTGAGATGTTTTGTGACAATGAGATTTTTTTCATTTGGAAGAGCTTTCATTATAAAATACACAACATAAACACTAAAGAGGACATTATGTTAATTTCCAGCTTCATATCAGTATGTAGTGTCTCTACTTTAAAGAGTCCTCTCCTGCTGATGTGCAGGTGTATATCAGTATGTAGTGTCTCTACTTTAAAGAGTCCTCTCCTGCTGATGTTCAGGTGTATATCAGTGTGTAGTGACTCTACTTTAAAGAGTCCTCTCCTGCTGATGTTCAGGTGTATATCAGTATGGAGTGTCTCTACTTTAAAGAGTCCTCTCCTGCTGATGTTCAGGTGTATATCAGTATGTAGTGTCTCTACTTTAAAGAGTCCTCTCCTGCTGATGTTCAGGTGTATATCAGTATGTAGTGTCTCTACTTTAAAGAGTCCCCTCCTGCTGATGTTCAGGTGTATATCAGTATGTAGTGTCTCTACTTTAAAGAGTCCTCTCCTGCTGATGTTCAGGTGTATATCAGTATGTAGTGTCTCTACTTTAAAGAGTCCTCTCCTGCTGATGTTCAGGTGTATATCAATATGTAGTGTCTCTACTTTAAAGAGTCCTCTCCTGTTGATGTTCAGGTGTATATCAGTATGTAGTGTCTCTACTTTAAAGAGTCCTCTCCTGCTGATGTTCAGGTGTATATCAGTATGTAGTGTCCCTACTTTAAAGAGTCCTCTCCTGCTGATGTTCAGGTGTATATCAGTATGTAGTGTCTCTACTTTAAAGAGTCCTCTCCCGCTGATGTTCAGGTGTATATCAGTATGTAGTGTCTCTACTTTAAAGAGTCATCTCCTGCTGATGTTCATGTGTATATCAGTATGTAGTGTCTCTACTTTAAAGAGTCCTCTCCTGCTGATGTTCAGGTGTATATCAGTATGTAGTGTCTCTACTTTAAAGAGTCCTCTCCTGCTGATGTTCAGGTGTATATCAGTATGTAGTGTCTCTACTTTAAAGAGTCCTCTCCTGCTGATGTTCAGGTGTATATCAGTATGTAGTGTCTCTACTTTAAAGAGTCCTCTCCTGCTGATGTTCAGGTGTATATCAGTATGTAGTGTCTCTACTTTAAAGAGTCCTCTCCTGCTGATGTTCAGGTGTATATCAGTATGTAGTGTCTCTACTTTAAAGAGTCCTCTCCTGCTGATGTTTAGGTGTATATCAGTATGTAGTGTCTCTACTTTAAAGAGTCCTCTCCTGCTGATGTTCATGTGTATATCAGTATGTAGTGTCTCTACTTTAAAGAGTCCTCTCCTGCTGATGTTCAGGTGTATATCAGTATGTAGTGTCTCTACTTTAAAGAGTCCTCTCCTGCTGATGTTCAGGTGTATATCAGTATGTAGTGTCTCTACTTTAAAGAGTCCTCTCCTGCTGATGTTCAGGTGTATATCAGTATGTAGTGTCTCTACTTTAAAGAGTCCTCTCCTGCTGATGTTCAGGTGTATATCAGTATGTAGTGTCTATACTTTAAAGAGTCCTCTCCTGCTGATATTCAGGTGTATATCAGTACGTAGTGTCTCTACTTTAAAGAGTCCTCTCCTGCTGATGTTCAGGTGTATATCAGTATGTAGTGTCTCTACTTTAAAGAGTCCTCACCTGCTGATGTTCAGGTGTATATCAGTATGTAGTGTCTCTACTTTAAAGAGTCCTCACCTGCTGATGTTCAGGTGTATATCAGTATGTAGTGTCTCTACTTTAAAGAGTCCTCTCCTGCTGATGTTCAGGTGTATATCAGTATGTAGTGTCTCTACTTTAAAGAGTCCTCACCTGCTGATGTTCAGGTGTATATCAGTATGTAGTGTCTCTACATGTCTCCATGCTTTAATGTTCAAAAAGCTCTTTATTTTTCTCATACTGCCTGTGCTGCAGCACCTCTTTTAACCCTCTGTCTGAAACCAGAGCCCAGTCTGCTCTGATTGGTTAGCTGGCCGTCTCTGTCATGTACATACAAATACCAAGTGCTAGCCAATAGCAGCGTGAGTGTCCCATAGTGATGTCATTATGTTCAGGAACTTTTTTATTTCACCCTTACAGACCATTAAACCTTTCTAACACACTGGGAAACCCCCCAAACAAGTTGAAGAGGGCCTCCTTTACTAAACTTCCCTGTGTGTGTGCTTGGTATTTTCTAGTGTGATCTTTGCTAATTCAGTAGCTCTTCTGTCCGTCGGTCTTGCTGGTAGCATGAAAGCCTTTGGTGGAACAAAGTAGTCCTCGAGCCACAACCAAAATTAGAAGCTACACTTCCTTCTCCCCGTTCTTGGCCGTTTCTCCACCTCTTCCCTTCTCTTCCTCTGTAATTGTGCTTCTCTTTGACACGCCCGCTGGTTTGTGCGGAGAGCTGATGTCACACTCCTTGTGGTGAAGCCCTTTCTGTGTTGTAGCTACACTTAGCCCGGCTGATGAATGGCTCCGAGGTTGGCTGGCTAAAAGAAAAACACCGCAGAAATAAAGGGAACGGGGCAGCGGGCGCTTCAACCGCCGCCTTCTGAGTTTAAATAAACATGAGGCCATTTCAAGGGACAGTCACCAGGGAATGTATGCATTGGACATAGTAGGAGGTGGAAAATTAAAAACTGAAATGATATGGTTGTGAAGGAAAGAGCATCTGGAAATGTGTTAAAATCTACAGCTAATGTCCTCACTGCATTATCCAATTTGCTGCAAGTGAGCATGCCTCCATAAATTGCGTTGTCAAAAACCACAATGGAGGCAAGAGCAGCTTATTTTTGCATATTGTGTTCTGGAGCCACTACCCAAAGTAAGAGTGGATTTTGCAATTAATCTGCGACTGGTTGAGGGGACAGGCAGCATTTTAAACAGGTAAGTAATTGTGCTGTCTATCATGTGACTGCCTTCGCCATATCAGCATGCACTTTGCAAATCCGAAGCGTTTTTGAAATCCACCCCCGAATTCCTGCTTATCAGCGTAGAGGGAAGTCTGGAAGGCAGAGGTGGGAACCATTGTAAAGTGTTCCCGAGACCATATTATCTAAATCTCTACATGACTTTTGCCTCGCCTGTCATATTCCAAACCTGGCAAACTGCTGATATCTTATTCAGGTCATAAACTGGGAGAGTGAGAGAAGCGCCATATGTTAGATTACAGCAACAAAAGGGGGATGAAAAATGAGCAACCACCCCAAAAAAAGGGAACGTTTCCTGGTTTGCCGTTGCTTGGCTAACGTGATGTAAAGTCTATTTCATGCTCTGGCAAGCCCCAGGGAGAGGCAGCCATTTTTAGAACCGGAATGACCTATATATTTTTGTGAAGGGGGGAAATAGATTTGGCCCGGGTTGAGGGCGGGTTATGAATAACAACACGAGGCGGTGTCGGGGCCTTGTGCACATGGCCTGTTGTTTTGGGGCTTTTCCGGGTTGGGCTGTGGCTCAGGAGCTATTAGACATCCATGCTCAGGAGTCGCTCTGAAGACTCTTTGTGAGCGCCTCCTGGAAAACCATCACTAATGCAACACAGGAGTTGCTAGAAGCAATGTTCCTGTCAGGCTGCTTACATCCCTTCAACATGGTTATGTCACTCTCACATCTATTATGCCTCATTTAGATACCGCGCAGCTGGTTTTAAAGAGTCTTTTTTGCTTCTTAAAGCTGTCGCACACTTCAAGCCAGCACAGAAATCCACGGGTGAAGTTTGAAAGTAGTATGCCTGACAGGAACTAAAAGGGAGCAAGGTTGTTTGAATGTTTAGGTAATCTGGTTTTAGTGTGATCTAAACCTGCCGACAAGTGAAAATAAGCTACAACGGCCCAAAACATTCCACATAGGAGAAACATGCTGCAGCTTCAGACGATGCATATATAAAAAAACACAACGGAAACCAGGTAGCTAGCTAGTTTACAGCAGATCTGCATGAGAAGTGTCATGTGATCACATTGTTAAAATAAGCCCATAAAACAGAGTTTCCAACAACAGACAGACAGTGGCCGTTTCTCAATCTCGAGGATACTGGCTTCCAAGCCAATATTTCAAGGATGCTACGTCATCAAGTGGTGCAGGACCGTTCCAATGTCCAGCATACTTGAAATTCCACCGAGGCCGCGTTCTTGGTTTGGGGGAAATTTCGAGGCTGCATATGGGTAGACTTCGCGTCCTTAAAATCCCCACAATGCTTTGCGCACGGACCAAGATCTCTTTTTCCTTCAAATTTGTTATTATTTGCATTGCTTTTAAAATCGTTTTGTGTGACACGAAAAAAATGTGAAAATCGTGTTGGTGAACACGAATCAATAGATTAATTTTGTGACTATAACACGAAATGCCGTGAGACTGTGTTGAGAATGTAGTGGCGTAGAACATGTGTTGGTAAATATGTTACTTTGTCACATTTGTTATCACCAAAAATGTGTTCCGTGAAAGTAAAGCAAGTTCATAATTAGATAGACATCGTGAGGTATTTATTTTCGGTACAGTTTATGTTGAAACCGTTAGAGAGAGTGGCACACTTGTTAGCCTGTTCCATTCGTCTTCGTTTTCCGAAGCCGTGGCTTGGAAGCATACTTGCTTCGTTTCTGAAGGAAGTGACTTGGAAGTACCAAGCCAGTATCCTCGAGATTGAGAAACGGCCAGTTGTTCAGCTTTATAATTCTGAACATCACCAAGCACTCCGTCCCAGCTGTGTGCGTCACTTTTTAGTGTCCCCTGGTCTCCCAGCTGTGTGCGTCACTTTTTAGTGTCCCCTGGTCTCCCAGCTGTGTGCGTCACTTTTTAGTGTCCCCTGGTCTCCCAGCTGTGTGCGTCACTCTTCACTATCCCCTGGTCTGCCAGCTGTGTGCGTCACTCTTCAGTGTCCCCTGGTCTCCCAGCTGTGTGCGTCACTCTTCAGTGTCCCCTGGTCTCTCAGCTGTGTGCGTCACTTTTTAGTGTCCCCTGGTCTCTCAGCTGTGTGCGTCACTCTTCAGTGTCCCCTGGTCTCTCAGCTGTGTGCGTCACTCTTTAGTGTCCCCTGGTCTCCCAGCTGTGTGCGTCACTTTTTAGTGTCCCCTGGTCTCCGTTGTGTTTTGAGCTTCTTGCAGAGTTTCGTTTATGCAGCGCGTTTCTCATAATGGAAGTGTTTTGGGCCGTTGCAGCGTGTTTCACCTGTTTCAGCAGATCTACATTTTGACATCAGAAGGTGATGTCAAAGACAGAATTTATGTGAAAAACTGCAATGTGTGAAAGCAATCTTGTCAGTAAAGGCCAAGGGCGCTCAGGACGAGCCACACCTCCGTCACAGTTTCCCTTCAAAGTGCCGATCGGGAAGATCTTTATTACAGGGGTGTGAACGCTTCTCTGCTGGAGCGAGTCAGCCAGTTATCATCAAAGCTTTGGGCTGAATTTGATGATTATGATACAAATCAAACTTCATATACATACACACGCATTGGCAGTCTTCACTTTATGACCTTTTAAGTTCATCTTTGAATTAATTTCAAAGGTGCGTCATATTCAGTTGAATGCTTATATGTCAGCCACATGTCAGTTTGCAGTTTTCAAAGAAACACCAGGCAGCAAACAGAGGACAAATCTTCCGTGTCCAAATCTGAAAATTGCTCAATATGTCAAGAGGAACCATCTGGATAACAGTTGCAACATGGACCAGCGCACACAAACTGCCTCCAGAAAGAGGAACAAGGGTCACGGGTTGAAACTAGCTTTTATTACACAGTTTAAATGGTTATTCTGCTGGAATATTTGAGCCTACTTCTTCCTGTAGTTGCTAGAACAAGAGTCCTCCTTGAACTTTAGACCTAATATCTGACAAATCTAATCCCAGGAAATATAACCCGTCCTGAGCTTTCTTTCCCAACCCGGCCATCCTTAATTTTATTTGTTCTTCCCCTATACTTTCCGCCCGGGGAAATGTACACACCTCCTCTTCACCTTCCCCACCGGCCCACCTACAGTTGCCCTTTTGTCTCCTATATTCAACCTAAACACACACACACATGTATCTGCCTCCCTCTGTGTGTCAGGGAAGAGGTCAGGGGAGCTTATCCAGCAGGACAGCAGCATGCACACAGCCCATTACCCACCCGTGCTGCAGTTTAGCCCCACATTATCATCTGCCTTGGAGGGGCTTGCTTGGACAGATGATTGGAAACTCTTCATCCCCCACCCTCGTCTCCCCGGGCATATTAGCTGACACCCAGGGCTATGATTATAAACATCATTTATTCAGCAGACTCTCTTATCCGGGCTTGTATTCATCCCCGCTAAAGACAGCATATTATCCGGCGTGCACGCAGACCAGTGTACGAGCACCGGCAGTCGGGATGTAGCAGAGAATGCCAATTCTGGCCCGATGAATCACATTTTGATGTGCACATCTGTTCAGAATCGAGGCTCTATTTCAATGCGTTTCTCAGAGCGAGGCTGGGATGCAGTTTTTTTTTTAATTCAAAATCTTAGCATTCACCATATGGTGCGCTGTGACTCAGACAAGATGTAATAAGCATTTAGCAAGTTGGAGATGATATGAGGTGACACTTGAACTGATTGTGGTAACATGCTTCTGATTCAGAGGCTGGATGACAAGACTATCAGCAGAGATGGCAAAAGTACACACATCCTTTACTCAAGTAGAAGTACAGATACTCGTGTTTAAACATACTCTGGTGAAAGTAGAAGTACTGACTAAACTTCTTTACTCAAGTGAAAGTAAAGAACTTTGAAATGTCCTTCAGTAAAAAGTACCCATAACTAGCAGCTGTTTTAAAGAGTACCTGACCTCCCTTTATATTAATAGAACAATAATGTCATTGTTAGCTAATGAATGTTTCCATGCTGAACAACGGCAACATGACAACGTTTCCATTGGTCCCTCTTCTTTAGAGAAGAGCAGGAAATGATGGATACACGGATCGTGTTCAAATCAATAGGCACGCAATGACTCTAAAGAATAATGATCACGCCACCAAACACACATTCAGACTAAAGGAACCAGCTGTTTGGGAAATGAGAGAAGTAGAAAGTTCAGGTATTTGGGTTCAACATGTAAGAAGTAGAAAGTACAGGTATTTGGGTTCAACATGTAAGAAGTAGAAAGTACAGGTATTTGGGTTCAACATGTGAGAAGTAGAAAGTTCAGATATTTGTGTTCAACATGTAAGAAGTAGAAAGTACAGGTATTTGGGTTCAACATGTAAGAAGTAGAAAGTACAGGTATTTGTGTTCAACATGTAAGAAGTAGAAAGTACAGGTATTTGGGTTCAACATGTAAGAAGTAGAAAGTACAGGTATTTGGGTTCAACATGTAAGAAGTAGAAAGTACAGGTATTTGGGTTCAACATGTAAGAAATAGAAAGTACAGGTACTTGTGTTCAACATGTAAGAAGTAGAAAGTACAGGTATTTGTGTTCAACATGTAAGAAGTAGAAAGTACAGGTATTTGGGTTCAACATGTAAGAAGTAGAAAGTACAGGTATCTGTGTTCAACATGTAAGAAGTAGAAAGTACAGGTATTTGAGTTCAACATGTGAGAAGTAGAAAGTACAGGTATTTGAGTTCAACATGTAAGAAGTAGAAAGTACAGGTATTTGGGTTCAACATGTAAGAAGTAGAAAGTACAGGTATTTGTGTTCAACATGTAAGAAGTAGAAAGTACAGGTATTTGTGTTCAACATGTAAGAAGTAGAAAGTACAGGTATTTGTGTTCAACATGTAAGAAGTAGAAAGTACAGGTATTTGAGTTCAACATGTAAGAAGTAGAAAGTACAGGTATTTGTGTTCAACATGTAAGAAGTAGAAAGTACAGGTATTTGTGTTCAAAATGTAAGAAGTCAAAGTAAAAAGTCGTAAGTAGTGGAGTAAAGTACTGATACCAGAACAATTTACTTACGTACAGTAACAAAGTATTTGTACTCCACTACTTCCCACTTCTGACTACCACAGACAACTCATACATAGGGCTGAAAAATCCCATAATTCACTGCAGCATCAGGTCAGTGGCTCGCCCTTCACCTGTCCTATCCTCGACGCTGCACCCAAATTATATGCTTGGTTTCCCCGGCCTCCAGAGCCAGGAGAGGATCTGAACACTCGGGCCGAGGTCCTTAACACTCTCGGGGTGATATCTGCTCCTCTGTGACCTCACATGGCGTCTCCTCGCTGCCTGTGAAAAGCAGTGCTAAAATCCTCCCTGCTTTTCACATTTGCTCCGCAGGCAGCTGCACTCTGGAGACTTCCATCACTTAGAGACACTCCAGTGGACAAAATGGAACATTTTCTGTGATGACTGGCGCCGTCATTGAGTGACATGTGGGTTAGACTGATAATACGAGGGAAAGTTTTACCAGGAGTTTTGCTGACTATCCCACAAGGCCTTGTACATTACATACATTGCAAAACCTCACCATGCAACATGAATGAGATGCTGGTTATTATTTATGTTGGCCGACCCAACGCGCTACAACATGTGTGTTTTGGCACATTTGTGTTTTTGTATTTGCAGCATTTGTCGGCAACCGTAATTATTATTTTAGAGGTACAATTTGACATCATGCATCTTCTGTTTTTTCTACTAATGTGCATTTGTTTCATGAACAATAGTCCCTCTTTGACGAGTGCATGGATGAAGAAAATAATTCAAAGATTCCCACCTCTCTTCATATTGGATTTTTTAAAGCTAAAAAGGCGTAAACATTGCAGAAACTATGCTCAAATAAACACTACACACACACATCCATACTTACGGTGGATTTTAGACCTCTGAGGTAATTTCCCAGAATTATTTTGACTTCTGCTTGAGCAGTGGCGAGCCGTCAGGGCCCTCTGTGAGGGCCTAAGATATTCTAAAAAATAATATTTGAAAACATTAAAAAAAAATATATATTTTTTTGTTGTTACATTTTTCATTAGTTTTACCAAAATAACTTGATTTAATTGTATTTAAAATAATATTTCCAAAGAAATAAATCCTTCGAATCTGCCTGTTCAGTTTCTGTTGGAATGTGAAGGGTTAAATGCCGTCTCTGCGAGTTATGTGAAGACGGGAGAGCTTGTTGGTCCCTCTCTCCATTCACAGAGGGCCCGCTATAGTAACTCAATGAGAGAGTAATGTCAAATGACAGTACAATTGACCAATCATATCTTCCCTCTAAATGGGCGGGCTTTATGACAAGTTCCGCCCGCTGTGAGGTCTATGCAAGTGGTGCAGTGACGCGTCCTAAAACCCGGAAGTAAGCTGCGCTCGGATTCTCTCGACAGAAAGCAACAGGATTTCTCCACAGGATTTTGGAAAATAGCTGGAAATAAGGTCTGTGTAAAACTAACCTGTTAGAGAAATGCACATTTTGTTCAGCCGGATAATATCCACATGTCTACCCTACTTTTATTATTTCGAATCATAAATCTAATCGATAGATTTATGATCGATATATTTATAATTACCAAATGTTCGTTCATGATGGCTCACTTCAGTGATAGTGATGATATCGTTGCGAAATTATTCATTTTCAAGATTGAGTTCCAATGATAAACTGGAGTGGCAAAGGATCAGCTGAATGACCCGCCATCAAGTGCTTCATCCAAAAGGACAGGAGGATGGACTTTGTGTTTCAGTGATTGATCATCAAAGGTAGGCCTAAGTCATTTTCAATGTGGGCCGCCGTTCCGATTTAATTCATTTGTAACTGTTACTTGGCTGTGGGTGCCCTGTCATGATAGGTGTTTATATAAATGGTGTTGTTCTGTGTGGTAGAGGGTCGCTGTCATTGATGCGTTTTGCACCCGGGCCGCTGTTTTGATATTCCGCTGAAGTATACGCTGTGACGTAATATCTCTTCTTTTTTTTTCGGGGGGGGGGGGTCAGAGGGCCTAGGTATAAAAGTCACGGCTCGCCACTGTGCTTGAGATATGTTTACTCCAACGATAAAACTGAAAAGAAGAAGTGAAAATCCAGTCTAAAACACCACCATACACACAGTCAGAGCCTTTTGCACATATGCAATTGATCAAAACGGAACACAATGCTCACTGTGTCCAACATCAAGCTGCAGGTTTCACACTCTAAATGCATGAGAGGACAACGCAGCTTTCTATTGTCTGGGCGTTCGGCCGGTTTTGGAAAGAAAGTGGATGATGATATTTAAAAATAATAATAATAATCTCCATTCAGAAGCTGTCTTGTCCATCTGCCGGGGTCATGGGGCTATTATGCTCAGCCTGTTCTCGCCTCCAACCTCTCATCTGCCCACCAGACAGTCTGACACTGTGTGGATGCTGGAATTCAACAAACTAGCATGTAGCTCACATCGCGCCGTGCCACTTCCTAACACACTGACTCCAAACAACTGTGTTAGTGCACCACAAAGAGACTCGCCAGACGTCAAAGCAGCCAACGAGGAATGACAGACAATTATTTCCACGGTTTCCCTAGTCAGCTGCTGCTGCTCGGAGATTGTGGCGTGCATGTGCAAGCGTAGCACTCCAGAGAAAGTGCATAATAAGCTATTTGAAGCTGTCGTTCGAATGCTGAGACATGATGCACACAGGCCAACAGCAGGCCGGACAGCAATTTGTTGAGTAGTTACGGTGTCTGACTGCCAAGTTCTTGTGCGTAAGTGTGTGTGAGGGAAAGAGAGAGTGTATGTGAGTGCATACACGTTAAGACAGAACATGATCTAATTTGCGGCTTCCTTAAAAATAAATCCTGTGAACTCTTTCCTTCTGAAACCATTTAGTCTTAAAGTCCATAATAGACCCTAAGATATATATGTTTAGATAGTTGCTAATTGCTTGTCTCTGGTCAAATGTGAGTTCCAGAAGATCAAATTGGTGTTTAATTCTGCAGGTTTTTTACAAGTCGGTTTTTCAGAACAGCAGGGCACTTAGAGTCAAGGGAAATTAAATTTGAGCACAAAGGGGCAAAGTGCGAAATTGTGACCGTGGAAGTGAGATACCGGGTAAATTGGATCTTGACCGGCGAATCAGAGACTTTGAAGCGAGGAAAAGAAAAAGAAAAAGGTGTGGGCAGTAACTGCAGACTTTGCCGAGGTGAATAATTACTCCCTGCAGCAGGAGGATCGCACTATGGGTTGTATTTACACCCTGTACTAAATCTGTTCACTGTTCACGCTGTTTCATTTTAAATGTTATGACTCCTTCTACTGGGTTCAATTATACAGGTGACAACTTAGAGACAAGTTTCACACCTGAGAAAGTGCTATGTTGAAAATAACACATGGGTTCATCCTCATTATGAAAAGCCTTTTCTCCTATCATCAAACCATGGAACAAACTAGTAGTATGTAGTGTCTCTACTTTAAAGAGTCCTCTCCTGCTGATGTTCAGGTGTATATCAGTATGTAGTGTCTCTACTTTAAAGAGTCCTCTCCTGCTGATGTCCAGGTGGATATCAGTATGTAGTGTCTCTACTTTAAAGAGTCCTCTCCTGCTGATGTTCAGGTGTATATCAGTATGTAGTGTCTCTACTTTAAAGAGTCCTCTCCTGCTGATGTTCAGGTGTATATCAGTATGTAGTGTCTCTACTTTAAAGAGTCCTCTCCTGCTGATGTTCAGGTGTATATCAGTATAGTGTCTCTACTTTAAAGAGTCCTCTCCTGCTGATGTTCAGGTGTATATCAGTATAGTGTCTCTACTTTAAAGAGTCCTCTCCTGCTGATGTTCAGGTGTATATCAGTATGTAGTGTCTCTACTTTAAAGAGTCCTCTCCTGCTGATGTTCAGGTGTATATCAGTATAGTGTCTCTACTTTAAAGAGTCCTCTCCTGCTGATGTTCAGGTGTATATCAGTATAGTGTCTCTACTTTAAAGAGTCCTCTCCTGCTGATGTTCAGGTGTATATCAGTATAGTGTCTCTACTTTAAAGAGTCCTCTCCTGCTGATGTTCAGGTGTATATCAGTATAATAATAATACGTTTTATTTCGAGGCGCCTTTCAGGACACCCAAGGTCGCCTTACAGTGCATTTAAAAGTTAAAACAGCTAAAACAAAAACGGAACACAATGTAATCGAACCGACAAGGCAATACAGCAGCATAAAAGCATAAGACAGGCAAGACAAGAGTGTGGAGTGACGGAGTGAGAGGAGGATCTGTGATGGCAGGTTGAATGTGTTTTAGAGTGAGTAGGCCAGTTTAAACAGGTGGGTTTTGAGGTGGGATTTGAATGTCGTGATCTAGTCAGACTGTTTGATGTGTGGAGGCAGAGAGTTTCATAGCCTGGGCGCGGTGCAGCTAAAAGCCCTGGCTCCCATGGTGCTAAGGCGGTAGGTGGGGACAGTCAGGAGTCCGGCTGAGGATGAGCGCAGGGAGCGGGAGGGGGTGTATTCCTGGAGGAGGTTTGAGAGATAGGTGGGGGTGAGGTTGTTGAGGGCTTTGTATGTAAGCAGAAGGTTTTTGTAGTCAATCCGGTGCTGAACAGGGAGCCAGTGAAGTTGGATGAGGATTGGGGTGATGTGGTCAGACGATTTGGTACAGGTAATGATCCGGGCAGCCGAGTTTTGAATGATTTGGAGTCTGTTGAGTAGTTTTGTGGGTAGGCCAGAGAGGATAGCATTACAGTGGTCAATCCGGGATGTGACAAATGCATTAACCAGGATTTCGGTGCTGGATTGTGAAAGGGATGGGCGGAGTCTGGAAATGTTGCGGATATGGAAGAAGGCAGTCCGGGTGATGTTTTTTATGTGGGGTGCAAACGAAAGGGTGCTGTCCAGGATGACGCCAAGGCTTTTGACTTGGCTGGTGAAGGATACAGGGAAGCCGTCAATCATGATGCTTGGGGGTGGGGTGGTTAGGATTTTGGAGAGGGTGTTTTTTGAGCCGATGAGCAGGGCCTCAGTTTTACTACCATTTAGCTTCAGGAAGTTCCTGCTCATCCAGCTCCTGATATCCTGGAGGCAGGTGGTGAGTGAGGTGGGCGGGAGGGCGGTGTTGGGTTTGGTTGAGATATAGACTTGCGTGTCGTCAGCATAGCAGTGAAAGTGGATGCCATGGTGACGGAGGATTGTGCCTAGTGGGAGGAGGTAAATGATGAATAGGAGTGGACCCAATACTGACCCCTGGGGGACACCCAGTGAAACAGGAGAACACCCTGACCTGTGGTTCCCCAGCTGGACAAACTGTTGTCTGTTGGTAAGGTAGGAGGAGAACCAGGAGAGTGCAACACCAGTGATACCAATGTCAGCCAAGCGTTCCAGGAGTAGTGGGTGGGAAATTGTGTCGAAGGCAGCGGTGAGGTCGAGGAGGATGAGGATGGTGAGCAGTCCAGAGTCAGCTGCACGGAGGAGGTCGTTGGTGATTTTAACCAGAGCTGTTTCGGTACTGTGCATTGAGCGGAAACCAGATTGGAAGGGTTCATGGAGGTTGTTTGAGTCGAGGTGGGACTGGAGTTGAGCGGCAACCACCCTTTCAAGGGTTTTTGAAATGAAGGGAAGGTTGGAGATGGGCCTGTAGTGGTTAAGGTCAGCTGGGTCAGCATTGGGTTTTTTGAGGGTGGGTGTGATTGCAGCCATTTTGAGGGTGGGGGGTACAGTTCCAGAAATGAGGGAGGAGTTAATTATTTTTGTGATCATGGGGGAAATGGACGGCAGACAGGCTTTGATGAGGGTAGTGGGGAGGGGATCAAGCTGGCAGGTGGTGCATTTGGCTTTGCAGATGAGCTTGGAGATGGTGGCTTCTGATGCTGGAGTGAAGTTGGAGAGGGTGCTGGTGGGTGGTTGGACCGTGGTGGCCATCCAGAGTGGGTCCGTTGAGGGGGCGCCTGATGAGGCCAGCTGTAGGTGGATATTGCTTACTTTGGAGCTGAAAAATTGCAGAAAGTCAGTGCAGCGTTCAGGGGAGATATTAGGAGGGAGGGTTCTGGGGGGCTGAAGTAGGTGGCTAACTGTTGAGAAAAGGGCTCTCGTGTTACCGGTGCCAGTGCTGATGAGGTTGGAGTAGTAGGTGGATTTGGCAGTGGAGAGGGCGTTCTTGTAGTGATGTAGGTGATCAGCAAAGATTTGTGTGTGTACTGATAGTCCGGTCTTTTTACACAGCCGTTCAAGTCGACGACCAGTTGTTTTGAGCCGTCGAAGGTCGGAGGTGAACCAAGGAGCGGTGTGGGCAAAGGAGACTGTGCGGGTTTTGACAGGGGCCAGGGCGTCAAGCGAGGAGGACAGACAGTCATTGTAGTGACTCACCAAGTCAGCAGGGGAAGAGGATGCAAGAGGGATGGGGTAGGAGTTGATCAGGGTGGTGAGATCTGTGGGGTCGATGTGTTTGATATTTCTGAAGGAGATGATCTGTTCTTCTTTAGCTTTTGATCGGGGGGCGTGAACCTCAAAGAGCACAACTTTGTGGTCAGAGATAGGAAACTCGGCATCGGTGACATTACAAGGAGTAATGCCAGTGGAGCAGATCAAGTCCAGTATGTGACCTTTATTATGGGTAGGAAAGTTAACATGTTGTGTGATACTAAGACAGTCGAGGAGTGAGATGAAATCATTGGCAAAAACACTGGATGGGTCGTCAATGTGGATGTTAAAGTCTCCAGTGAGAATAACAGTGGGGGACATTGCACATACAGATGTTAATAATGAGGAAAATTCAGTGAGAAAAACAGCAGAGGGTTTTGGTGGTCTGTCGATGGTGACAATAATGATGGGTTTGGGGCCTGAGAGTTTAACAGCTAGACATTCAAAGGAAGAGTGATGGGGGACAGTGACAGCAGTGACTTTGATGTCCTTACGGTAGAGCAAGGCGAGACCACCCCCTCTCCCGGTGTTGCGGGGTTTACACATATAGGCAAAGCCCGGTGGAACGGCTTCATTTAACTGGGAGAAGTCATTAGGCTGATGCCAAGTCTCAGTGAGGCATAAAAAGTCAAGCTTTCTGTCCACAATGAGCTCAGAAACCAGCAGGGCCTTACTGGTGAGAGATCTTACATTGAAAATAGCTAATTTCAAGTAATCAAATGGCATATAGGTGGCTGCTTTGGGCAGTGGGGATAACACAGTGTGATTGACAGTGCAGGTGACAGTGCGAGGGGGGCGGGGCTTAGTGGACCAGAAGGAGCGAATGTTTGTGTTATTGTTGTGTTGTGTGTCCAGCGAGTTTCGACCAGATCCACGATGGACATATCTTGGTATGTAGTGTCTCTACTTTAAAGAGTCCTCTCCTGCTGATGTCCAGGTGGATATCAGTATGTAGTGTCTCTACTTTAAAGAGTCCTCTCCTGCTGATGTTCAGGTGTATATCAGTATGTAGTGTCTCTACTTTAAAGAGTCCTCTCCTGCTGATGTCCAGGTGGATATCAGTATGTAGTGTCTCTACTTTAAAGAGTCCTCTCCTGCTGATGTCCAGGTGGATATCAGTATGTAGTGTCTCTACTTTAAAGAGTCCTCTCCTGCTGATGTCCAGGTGTGTATCAGTATGTAGTGTCTCTACTTTAAAGAGTCCTCTCCTGCTGATGTTCAGGTGTATATCAGTATGTAGTGTCTCTACTTTAAAGAGTCCTCTCCTGCTGATGTTCAGGTGTATATCAGTATGTAGTGTCTCTACTTTAAAGAGTCCTCTCCTGCTGATGTTCAGGTGTATATCAGTATGTAGTGTCTCTACTTTAAAGAGTCCTCTCCTGCTGATGTTCAGGTGTATATCAGTATGTAGTGTCTCTACTTTAAAGAGTCCTCTCCTGCTGATGTTCAGGTGTATATCAGCATGTAGTGTCTCTACTTTAAAGAGTCCTCTCCTGCTGATGTTCCAGGTGTATATCAGTATGTAGTGTCTCTACTTTAAAGAGTCCTCTCCTGCTGATGTTCAGGTGTATATCAGTATAGTGTCTCTACTTTAAAGAGTCCTCTCCTGCTGATGTTCAGGTGTATATCAGTATAGTGTCTCTACTTTAAAGAGTCCTCTCCTGCTGATGTTCAGGTGTATATCAGTATAGTGTCTCTACTTTAAAGAGTCCTCTCCTGCTGATGTCCAGGTGGATATCAGTATGTAGTGTCTCTACTTTAAAGAGTCCTCTCCTGCTGATGTCCAGGTGTATATCAGTATGTAGTGTCTCTACTTTAAAGAGTCCTCTCCTGCTGATGTCCAGGTGTATATCAGTATATAGTGTCTCTACTTTAAAGAGTCCTCTCCTGCTGATGTTCAGGTGTATATCAGTATGTAGTGTCTCTACTTTAAAGAGTCCTCTCCTGCTGATGTCCAGGTGTATATCAGTATGTAGTGTCTCTACTGGGACATGTCTCCATGCTTTAATGTTCAAAAAGCTCTTTATGTTTCTCATACTGCCTCTTTTCACCCTCTGTCTGAAAGCCTATACATGCTCACAAATCCATAGAAAACACTGCAGAAAAGGGAAAACCCAAATAGCAAATTCATAATTAAGGGCGTGGTTGCCTTAAATTACAGGTGGGTGCCCAGCTAGTTGTTTGCTCTGATGAGAGTTTGTCCGTGTTAGCATTTCCAAGATCGCGCATCCACTTTGTTCTCCACAACATCTCCATAGAAAACCTTTTGTGAGTCACAGAGAATATGTACATCACATGTCACTTGTTAGACGCTTTTATCCAAAGTGACTTACATACTGTGGGCAATCCCCACAGGTGCACTTTGAACCTGTGACCCCCTGATCCAAACACCTACGGACAACCCACTGCGCCACACAAACATATGGACATGTATTATAGAGTCTATAGTTGGTTGCCATCAAATGAAATGCTTTTATGGGGTTTGCCAAGTAAAAGGTCGCCAAGAGACAACATTTTCAACTTAGCCTTCTTCAGTGAATAGAAAATCCCCAACCTGCATTATGCACATGTTTTATATGTAGCACACTGTATACAGTACGTTTGTACAAGACAAGGATCCATTAGCCCCATTGTAGATCCCATGGAGACAAAGCTAACACATGCTGTTATGGTGAACCAGGAACTAGACCAGTTGTAGGGGAAAGGGAAAAAGGCGCTTTTAATAGTATAATATACATTTAATCAAGAGAGAGATAATGTCAGAGGAGTTTGCCTCACTGCCATTGGTCATGAAAGGTACAGGAAATTAGGTGATAAGAGGACGAGATAACAGAGCAAATAGAGAACATCTGAGCAATTCAGAGGGCGATAAAGGTATGGTTTGCATTTAATTGTCATGTATTTGCAGTGAGAAGCGTATCTGTGGAGGAAGGTGCCCATTGTTATTATTACAGTCTTTACTTCTAGTTTCACATAATTGTTTAAGACTCAGTTACGTTAGCGTAATGTACATTTGCTTCCGCCATACATTTTTCTTCAGTTGAATACATGGCTTTGTCTTCTTCATATGTCCATATCGTATACTGTATATCCATGCATAATGCAGGAAGCTTTATTTATTTATTATGGAAGATACTGGGTTAGCTGTTGAGGGGCTCCTACTGGCTCAAGTGGCTCCGACCAATTTACTATTGTGTGTGTAAATAGACCTCAGACTTCTTGCAGTTGAAAGTACTTTTTCTGCTGTGCTCATCGTCGTCCTTGAGTTTGAACCTTCCCCTCCCTTCTGTTCACTAGGCCCTCTGTCAGTGTGTGTGTGTGTGTGTGTGTGTGTGTGTGTGGCCTAGCATTACCATCCTTGTGGGGACCTACATCTGTTTACAGTCACGTGTGGGGACTCGCCCCCCTTATGGGGACAAAATGGAGGTCCCCATGAAGGGAATCATTAATTTTAGGGTGAAGACTTGGTTAGGTTTAGGATTAGGGTTAGGGTTAGGCATGTGTTGGTTATGGTTAAGGTTAGGATAAGTCTCCGTGTGTGTGTGTGTGTGTGTTTGTGTTTGTTTGTTTGTTTGTGTGTGTGTCTCTCAGTGTGTGTGTGTGTGTGTGTGTGTGTGTGTGTGTGTGTGTGTGTGTGTGTGTGTGTGTGTGTGTGTGTGTGTGTGTGTGTGTGTGTGTGTGTGTGTGTGTTGTGTGTGTGTGTGTGTGTGTGTGTGTGTGTGTGTGTGTGTGTGTGTGTGTGTGTGTGGTGTGTGTGTGTGTGTGTGTGTGTGTGTGTGTGTGTGTGTGTGTGTGTGTGTGTGTGTGTGTGTGTGTGTGTGTGTGTGTGTGTGTGTGTGTGTGTGTGTGTGTGTGTGTGTGTGTGTGTGTGTGTGTGTGTGCCTAAGTGTCAGTCTGCGTGGGCGCGAGATGAGAATATAAATATGGCAGATTCCCTTTGTTATGTCATTAAAAATACATTAAAGAAAAACATTAAAACATGAAAGCCACCATGATTTGAATCACCATCAGAGATTGTGAAATCCAGTCAGGGTTCGTGTTGCAAAAATGTTTTCCCCTATTTCATCCCCCAACTTGCCCTTTCACAAGGAGGAATAGAAATGTCAATATTGATGTTTCACACTGTTTTAACCGTTGTATTGATCTGATCAATCAACTGTTTGTGGTTGCTGTAGTGAGCAATATTCACCCTGACACTGTCTGGAGTTTGTTGGAATCACAATAGAAGATCGTTAAAAAAACCGATGTGGTGACAAGTTTTAAAGAGGCCCTATTATGCTTTTGGGGGTTTCACTTTCCTGTAGTGTATTACATAGGTTTTTGTGCATGTCAATGGTCTGCAAAGGCTAAAATCCCTGTGTTCCCTCAATAGGGAATCTCTATGTAACATCACTATGTAACACTCTCTGGTTTCAGACAGAGGGTGAAAAGAGGGGCTGAACATCAACAGGAGAGGACTCTTTAAAGTAGAGACACTACATACTGATATACACCTGAACATCAGCAGGAGAGGACTCTTTAAAGTAGAGACAATACATACTGATATACACCTGAACATCAGCAGGAGAGGACTCTTTAAAGTAGAGACACTACATACTGATATACACCTGAACATCATCAGGAGAGGACTCTTTAAAGTAGAGACACTACATACTGATATACACCTGAACATCAGCAGGAGAGGACTCTTTAAAGTAGAGACACTACATACTGATATACACCTGAACATCATCAGGAGAGGACTCTTTAAAGTAGAGACACTACATACTGATATACACCTGAACATCAGCAGGAGAGGACTCTTTAAAGTAGAGACACTACATACTGATATACACCTGAACATCAGCAGGAGAGGACTCTTTAAAGTAGAGCCACTACATACTGATATACACCTGAACATCAGCAGGAGAGGACTTTTTAAAGCAGAGACACTACATACTGATATACACCTGAACATCAGCAGGAGAGGACTCTTTAAAATAGAGACACTACATACTGATATACACCTGAACATCAGCAGGAGAGGACTCTTTAAAGTAGAGACACTACATACTGATATACACCTGAACATCAGCAGGAGAGAACTCTTTAAAGTAGAGACACTACATACTGATATACACCTGAACATCAGCAGGAGAGGACTCTTTAAAGTAGAGACACTACATACTGATATACACCTGAACATCAGCAGGAGAGGACTCTTTAAAGTAGAGACACTACATACTGATATACACCTGAACATCAGCAGGAGAGGACTCTTTAAAGTAGAGACACTACATACTGATATACACCTGAACATCAGCAGGAGAGGACTCTTTAAAGTAGAGACACTACATACTGATATACACCTGAACATCAGCAGGAGAGGACTCTTTAAAGTAGAGACACTACATACTGATATACACCTGAACATCAGCAGGAGAGGACTCTTTAAAGTAGAGACACTACATACTGATATACACCTGAACATCAGCAGGAGAGGACTCTTTAAAGTAGAGACACTACATACTGATATACACCTGAACATCAGCAGGAGAGGACTCTTTAAAGTAGAGCCACTACATACTGATATACACCTGAACATCAGCAGGAGAGGACTTTTTAAAGCAGAGACACTACATACTGATATACACCTGAACATCAGCAGGAGAGGACTCTTTAAAATAGAGACACTACATACTGATATACACCTGAACATCAGCAGGAGAGGACTCTTTAAAGTAGAGACACTACATACTGATATACACCTGAACATCAGCAGGAGAGAACTCTTTAAAGTAGAGACACTACATACTGATATACACCTGAACATCAGCAGGAGAGGACTCTTTAAAGTAGAGACACTACATACTGATATACACCTGAACATCAGCAGGAGAGGACTCTTTAAAGTAGAGACACTACATACTGATATACACCTGAACATCAGCAGGAGAGGACTCTTTAAAGTAGAGACACTACATACTGATATACACCTGAACATCAGCAGGAGAGGACTCTTTAAAGTAGAGACACTACATACTGATATACACCTGAACATCAGCAGGAGAGGACTCTTTAAAGTAGAGACACTACATACTGATATACACCTGAACATCAGCAGGAGAGGACTCTTTAAAGTAGAGACACTACATACTGATATACACCTGAACATCAGCAGGAGAGGACTCTTTAAAGTAGAGACACTACATACTGATATACACCTGAACATCAGCAGGAGAGGACTCTTTAAAGTAGAGACACTACATACTGATATACACCTGAACATCAGCAGGAGAGGACTCTTTAAAGTAGAGACACTACATACTGATATACACCTGAACATCAGCAGGAGAGGACTCCTTAAAGTAGAGACACTACATACTGATATACACCTGAACATCAGCAGGAGAGGACTCTTTAAAGTAGAGACACTACATACTGATATACACCTGAACATCAGCAGGAGAGGACTCTTTAAAGTAGAGACACTACATACTGATATACACCTGAACATCAGCAGGAGAGGACTCTTTAAAGGGGAACATATTAACAGTCGTCTGCTCTTGCATAGTGTTGTGTGTAAACAGCATACAGTGAGTAATTCCAGTGTTTCATGCAGGGTAATAATTCATTGTCCACTAATCTGATGCGCTTTGGATGCAAAGTAGGATAAAATCAGAACATAACACTATAAATCACCAGAACTCCTCTCCTTTTTATCCGAACCCGTGGCAAATAGAGATTCAATGCACATCCAAAACCAATTGATGAAGGGAATGAAGGGTATCGGGAAGACTGCTCGGATGAGATGAAATCTAACTCTGGAATAAAGCAGCACAAAGGATTAGATGTGGCTAGGTACTCAGAAATGGTAGAAACAAAAGGATTAGCCGGAGAGAGAGGGATGTGGGTCACACCCGGCAGATAGTGAAACCAGCCATCCAGCCTGTCCCGAGGCCATCCCATAATCCATCATGGATCGCCAGGGAGACTGCGAGAAGAGGGGGAGGAGGAGTAGTGGAGGTCACATTTTAGATTTACAGGGAAATATGTGTCGAATTATTCGTCTAAATTACACTTTTTGAGTAATTTCGAGTGTCTTAGAGTGGGATGCATTACCTGGGCTTTGACCTTTGACCCCTGGTTCGAGGGATAAGTCACTAAGAGGGCGGTTTGCCAGACAGCCGCCCGGTGAGGATTACTCCATTAAGCTCTTTGTTAACCCTGTGGCACGAAACATAACTAAGAGTCACGATAGGTGCTTACAGGGACGCATGCTAAGGATTCCCTAATAGCGTCTGAGATCAGTTTGAGCAATATCCCATCAACCAAGCGTCTCATCCCCCGATTTATTCTGCGAGTCATTCATAGAAATCATACTTATTTCCTAAATAAAATCCTGTCACATTGAGGGATAAGCCAGCGCTACAATACGGGGATCTAGCTGTTTATTGCCATGAGAGGATAAGTGGGGGTAGATGATATCGTGGTGCTGTAATTACTCTGACATGCCCTCAACAGCAGTCTCAAAAGACATGGATTTCCCTCGAACACAGGAAGTAAGACGGGGCTACAGATCTGATAGGGCTTCATGGCGGGAAGCAGCCTTAGAAGTAACCTCCTCTTTATCGGCGGGATCAGTGGCAGCGCAGGAAACTCAGTGACCTACATATCCTTCAGACAGACATCTGTTACCTTCCTTTGCACACCCTGGGCCAACGTGAAAGGCACCAATTACTTTGATAAACCACTTTCACGGCGGCGCCCTCGCAGCCAGTGTAGCTTTGAATGTTCAGGCGGTGTATTACATTCTGTTGTCCGTAGAAATGGGCACAAAGCGTGATTTTTGGAAAAACTTTAATCGAATTTTGCCATCTGTGGGCACGGGGATAATTACAAAGATATATGGCGGCATGTGTTGCAGGCAGGGGCCTCGGACAGAAGGAGGAGAGATTATGATTATTATATCATCTGAATAAGAGTGGTGTGTTCAGTGTATTCTAAGCCCTGGAGGTCAGAGTATAAGAAAGAGGATTACAACCTCAGGAGCCAAGTAGATTAAACAGACGCTGACTCCTCGGTACCGTACGGTCACACTGATTACTACATTTTGAAGGAGTTGAAGAGTATGAAAGTGTGTGTGTGTGTGTGTGAACTCACTCTGCAGCAATCAAAAGCAATAATCAAAGAGAACAATCAACCAATGCAGTTCAAAGGCCTGATTGTGCCCCAGTGATCACGCAATCATCGGTTATAAATAGACATCGGTCATTGCTGGAATGCATTTCTAAAAATATATCAAAAGATGGGACTAATTTTTCATTAGGAGAAGCATTTCCAAGAGGGGTGGATGAGCAGTGTGAGATTTAAATGTTTTGTATGTTAAATCACGCTGAGTAATGAGAGGATATCGTGTGTGTAAACAAAGTACAGGCATGTTTCCAAACCTTTCCTCCTGCTCACTTGAAACGAAAAAATTGAATTAATGAACAACTAACAGGCTTCGTTTTGTCCGTGCACTTTGCTCCTCTAAACAAACCAAATGCCATCGCGGCGAGCTCTGTATTCACGTGGGAGTCGGAGAGCAGGAGAAGTCGCTGCATCTGAAATTGGAGGTGGATCCGGCCTCTCGGAGGACACGAGAATCTCACTACGGTTGACATTTTCTGCTTTCCATCATGCACATAAGCAACTCACAGTGCAGTATAGCTGATGAGTTGGGCTCTGCACAATTGAACAGGCTATGATGAAATGGCAGCAAGGCCTACGGGCAACATAAACAGAGTGCGACTGCATGCCAAGCAGCTGATAACAACCCTTCAATCTTTCCTTAGGTCATTCCTTAAGTGCGACCCTGAATCCCTCTGAATGACCGACCTAAATGCTGGCTATGACCTGAATTCATCCGTTATATGAAACATGCCGTAACTAAAGGGAATTCTAGCAGAAACCGTGAATTTCTAATGCTGTTTTGTTACAAATTAGAATCGCTGGCAGGAAAATGAATGGGTTAAGACATTTGGAGGGGTATTGCGTGTAAGGAAGGCAAGTCTGAGCCATGGTAAACACTTCAACACACTCAAGCGACTCCTTATCGGAGCATGGCAAGTGTGAGGGTTCATCTTATTAGACTTTCAGTAATAGACGGGAGTGAATCTCTCCCCTCATATGGAGAGATTGGCAGTGCAGTCAGGGAAGTGATTTCAGCGTGGCACAGAATTGAATTGCTGCGGGGGGAGGTTTCTTAAGCAAGAGGTTTAATGTATTCTCATACTGATATGCCAACATGTAATTGGAGTCGGTACAAGAGCTGGTCGTTTCCATTTGAGATTTGCGGGGGTTCATTTGCGGCTTGGGATTTATTTTTCCAAGTGAATTGTGTCGTCTAAACAGGCTATTCTAAATCAGTGGGGTGCAATAGTGGCGAAATGTAGATTTATCTTGTAGTTGTGTTTTTAAAGAGAACATTTCTACAGGTGCAACACACATTACAACGGCCCAAAACATTTCCATTAGGAGAACCACGCTGCAGTTTCAAACTACGGTGAGAATATAAAAACACGTTTGCACCTGTCGGCCACCGTACATTCCTGATTTGTTGATAGGCTGGGCTCGTGACATATGGAGATGAATGCCAGTAAACACTGGAGCACACTGGTGAGTCACATCCCATTCCCACAGCTCCCAGTATGGTCTCTGTGTAATGATCCGGGGAGTCTGGACAGACGTCTGCTTAACTATGCCGCGCGGGGGAGCTGAGTGGGAAGAGGAGGAGGAGGAGGAGGAGGAGGAAGGGGGGGACGAGACAGGAGGAGATGGCTTCCCTTTTTTTCAACGCTCGCCATCCTGTGCAGAGATGTGAGAAATTAACAAACCAAACCTCCTGTGGAGACTGAAAAAAAGAATGGTTGGAATAAAAAATCATATGAAATGACGGGAAACCAGCGAAGATAAGAAACCACAAAGCATCTTCTTGCTGTGACTTCATTTGGAACAGAAGTAAAGCCGATGGTGTTTGCAGCTTGAAGCAGATACTGTCACGATCTGTCTGTGTTGTGTTTTGTCTTTTTCTGTCTTTGATTTCATGTTTTATTTTGAAAAGTCTTCACCCCCTGTCTTGCCTGTTGCTTTCTGTCTGTTTTCCCTCCTCCCTGAGTACCCGATTGTGTTCACCTGGTGCCCCTGTGTTTTCTCCTCCCTCCTCACCTGTGTCTTGTTTGTGTGATTAGTCTTGTGTGTAAGTTCTGTTTTTTCTGTCTGTCATTGTTGGTTCGTTGTTTGTCTTTGACTGTGTCACGGGGTAGAGTTCTGTTTCTTACGCTTTGGCCTTGAAAGAAAGGTATTTTTTCGTTCCTTGGAATAAAGGTTTTTCGTTGAAATCTGCATTTGGGTCCTGCCTGCTTCACTCAACCCTGACAGACACATTATGATCTGGAGGAAAACAAAGGAAATTCCTGGAGTCTAGTGATGCATGAACGGCTCAGTGCCTCTATGAATATTTCTAATGCATTCTTTCAGAAAAAAACACACACATTCATGATGAAAAGAGATCAAGTTGATATTTTTCTAGTGAGGTCTGGACCCTTTTAGACAGTGAGCTTTAAAAGCCAAGTCTTTCTGGAAGTTGCAGTTTTAAAATCAGTCAAACAGAAGCACATCAAACTGCCGGCTTAAGTAGGCCACTCCTGCTGAGCTATCGCTTTATTTCCGTGCTCTGGCCTCACACACGTGCTACTGAAGCTGTTGATTTAGCAGAGATTGTGCTTCCGTTTGGCGAGGCTAAATGCTGAAGTGTAACCGCTGATAAATGTGCGTGACAGTCGTAGAAATACCCCGAGGAGTCTGAGATCTCCAACACGACCCGAGGGTGCAAAGAGATAGAAACAGTTTGAGTGCTATGGATTATTTCTGCTGTATACCGTGAACTTATTGCTCAATTGTGAACAGAGAAAGATGGAGGTGAGGAATGGGAGTAAGAGGCTTATTGGGAAGACTATCTCAGGAGGAAAAATAAGAGAAGGAGGGGAGGATAAAGAAAAAGTTTAAAGAGGCATAAGAGCGGGGTGCAGAAAGCAAAAAACAACAAACCCTTGAGGGGTCTATAATCCAAAAATGAGAGAGCTGTGACTCGGAGACACTCAATCTGACGAGACGCATTAAAGCGATGGAAGAAAGGGAAGAGGCAAAGCCAGATAAGAGGGCTGCTTCCAGGAAAAGAGAGACACAGAGAGAGAGATGGGATGATGAGCTGCAGATGTGACAAAGAAGATTGTGCTGGAAACCAGCCATCAACAGATCCATGAAACAATGAGCTCCATCCCGGGCACCATCACTGGGATTATGCTGCGTGACACACTTTCATATGGTTCATGTGTTTACTACCAACCTTAAAGGAACATGTAGTGTCTCTCCATTACAGCCTATGAATGCTAGATCCACGACGATACAATAGATACCAAGACAACCAAGACACAAGGAAACAGATATTTAACAGATATGTTAAAAACCCCTTTAATGTACATTTGATCTGGGATTTAACTCTGAACTCATCAAACCATAAAACCACAATTTCATTAACTAATAATTAGTAAATTTAAGAGGTGTTGGTCAGTAGATTTTCTTTACCCCCTGTCAGTTGTTGCTTCATGGTTTTTATGCTATGCTATGCTATGCTAGGCTAAACGGCTGCTTTCTAAAGCTTTATTGATATGCATTTGAGTGGTACATTTTGTCATCGTACCCTCAGGAAGAAAGTAATTAACAATATTTCTGAAGATGTCAAACTATTTTTTAAACTCTGAATAGGGTGATTTTATGCTTTACCAACAACATAATCTACTTCCTCTGTATGTTGCTGAAGTACTTAGACCATTAATTACAGCTTTTAACTAAGACTTCTTCTTGGAAGGCAAGTCAAGGTCATTGCAAATGAAAGATAAACAGTACAGACTTTCCTGCACATACCTTTTCAACGATTCTCCACAGAGAGGGAGAGTAATTAGTGTGTTGAAAGATGTGGTCCATTTCTTTGCTCCTTATTAATCCAGTAACTTCCTTTAGAAAAATGTTGAACATTCAAGTTTTGTAACTCAGGAGCTCATCCTTAACGCTTACAATTCTGTTAAATTAAATCAGAATGTGCATAGCATAATCAAATCCTATGAATAGAAACCACAGTAGTGATGTCATTATTGTGTCAATACAAATATTTGGAGGGTTTTTTGGTCCGTCTCCCAAAAGGGAGCCTGTGCACTGTTAACAGGATATCACAAAAACAAATTAGTTTGCTTTGGTTTTATGTTAATTCTAGATTTGGAAAAACCCACACATGCAACAGGAAGCTGACAAACCAAACCTACACAAATGTTTTACAGGACAGGAAAACAAGCACGCTGGGGTTGAGGGTCAGGGTAAGAAAGCATATCACTGTGTGGTTTTATTCACCCTGCCCACATGGTGAGAGCTGTTGATGTTTAAGTGGGAGCAGAAGGGTTTTGTAGTCCCTGTGAAGAGATGACAGCAGAGACTCGTTGCCCCGAGAGCACTGTCTGTTTATTCCAGATAAATCTTGCCCACCCTCCAGGCATCATCCTTTATTAATTTGAAGCTGTGAATTTTTACAAAAACATATTGAGACAGAATGCTGATATTAAATTGCTGAATATTTAATGTCTTGTGCCGGACGTTCCAATTTATTAAAGCAATTATTTGATATGAAGACTTTGAGTATTTTATTTCATTATAGTACCGAGTGCAGCGCGTTCTTGTATCGGATCCAACATCTTATTACACTTCTCTTAAATGATAGGTTTTGGAAGGAAAGTTTCAAGGGATGTCTGAAGTGTTTTCACTCATATATATATTTAAAACTACAAATGCATCTTTTTTACAATCTTGTAATCAGACAGATGGAATGGGAACATTTTGGGGAGAAATGAGGCCAGAAAACCCGCTAAAAGTAACAAACTGTTGTGATGACTACACTCGCATCATCAGTGTAATCTTCTC
This sequence comes from Pogonophryne albipinna, assembly GCA_028583405.1. NCBI lineage: Eukaryota > Metazoa > Chordata > Actinopteri > Perciformes > Artedidraconidae > Pogonophryne > Pogonophryne albipinna. Next base: position 91,358 of record JAPTMU010000337.1, on the reverse strand, counting down.
CCCATCACATTGTTGTTGAAGCAGATCTGCCTGTCGGTGACAAGCAGAGAGAATGTTCTGCATTCATTCCTGCGTGAATTGGTGTCAAAAAGCCTCCGAGGTTTCTTAATCCTTCTACATCAAAATAGGACACGTTTCCCATTAATTACAATGGTGTACTCGCATAATTACGGCGGCCCCCGCTCGACATAAACAACTGGGTGGAAGTCTTACTTTATGGTGGATTCTGAGGGGTTTTGTAAGAATATATCTGATGACAATAAGCTCGCCGTGAGCTCATTACACTTATGGGACTTAATGTAATGAAAACACTTTCTTGAAGAGGTCCTATTATGCTGTTTGGGTTTGTCTTTTCCTGTGGGGGGTTATATGGGTTTTTGTGCATGTTATCGGTCTGCAAAGGCTACAATAATATGTGCTCTTTAACACTTCTGTGTGTTATAGATTCCCAACACTAGAGACATTCTTCAGATAGCTAGTTAACACAGTGGACCTTTTAGCCAATACAATTAGAGACCCTTGAATTAGGAGACAAGCAGAGCAAAAAAAAAACAAGATTTATTCATAATTCATGGCTAACAAGTTCACCACATGTGCTTTAACCATGTCTTGAACCATATCTGGGAGCAACGACATCTAAGGTTGCCAAGCAACTGGAAAGCAGCCCTTTGAAGCCCCCCATTAAAGACCACCTTTTATCACGAGACCAGATTACCAGAAAAACATCTCCATTAGCCGAGCAAGGCCACAGGAAGTGCTGGAAACACAAAGTAAGTTGGCCTTGTCTTGAAAGCATTCTTCTAACCATTCACACATTTCACACGGTGCAACAGGTCGTATTCCCGCCTGAATTTGCACAATTCATGTCTGTACCGATGGCATCTGTGCTTGTATCTGTTTTATCCAAATTGGAGGAGTTTGTAGCAGCACAGTGTTCATGTCAGAGCACAGCTGGAGCTTTTTGAGATAAAGTCACGCTCAAAGGCGTTTTTTGGATGATCTTGTGCAGTGACATACGCAGCCAGTCACAGTCACTTCTTATTAATGTAATAACCACCAAGGTGACATCATTTGCAGATTAATTTATGTCAAGCAGAAATGAGTCCACTGCAGAAGAACATGGAGGATATTCCCCTTTAGAGAAGTCAGGCTCCAGGGATTGATCTGTTTTATTCCTGATGTATTCCCCTAACCTTACAGCAGCTGGTATTATGGTATTATACGTTACTGTCATTATTACATGATTAATTTATGCAGTGTTGCGTCTTGCCAGCGATGTCAATCCTCAGACTTTCCCGGGGACCTGAAAGGTGTCCGTCCTTCCCTCGCAGGCGTTATGAAACCAAGTATATGCAAAGCAGAACAGCATGACAACTGTTTGCAGGGAGAATCCAGAAATGTCTGGCATGCATCATTAGCTGCACAAACACGGATACAATCTCTGATCCTAATTTGCTGTAATAATGCTCATCAAAGATGTTTTATGGTTTCATTTCCCCATTTTATGTCATTTTAATCAGCGTTTTTGGATGAAATATCTAATATGAAGAGCATAGGGTGATAATATATCTGAAATGTGTATGACAGCCTGCTTTATAGTCAATATCAATACAATAATATATCAGATAGATCAAGTATGACTTCCTTAAGTCATTTTAATAACAAATGTGCTGTGTCTTTACTTAAAGCTCCCATGGCCATTTCTACTGATCATAGTTCCATTGTTGAGGTCGACTAGAATAGATTCACATTGTTCAATGTTCCAAACTCACATTGGTCTCTCAAACAGCATCTCTGTAAAGTCTGTGTATTCACTCTCTGTCCTAAACGGCTGTTGGAGCTCCCAAACACTCATCAAAACACTCATCTGCAAGAAGAGGCCATACATTATGTGTCGGCAACACACACACACACACACACACACACACACACACACACACACACACACACACACACACACACACACACACACACACACACACACACACACACACACACACACACACACACACACACACACACACACACACACACACACACACACACACACACACACACTGTTTTTGCGATGTGCTAAATTGTAAGCACTTTATTTATATCCATCAAGCTAATTAGTGTGCACAGGATCCAAATACTGAGAGGTTCTTACAATGTTTGGACAATTATAAATACATAACGCGCCATCTGCTCCACTCTGCCAGGCTACCAGTGGCAGCTGAGATGAAGCACATTTTTGCCAACTACTTAGATCTGAGTTATCATCATATAGTATGAATTTATTGGCTACAGCAAAATACACTGAATCATGTCAACTCAACCTCGGAAGATACAGAATCCAGAAATAAATGTGAGGATAGTTTTTGCTTTTAAACTTTAACGAGCTGTATTTTCTGGTTATTAAACCATGGAAAATGACTAAGTACACACCAGAGCTCCCTTTGTGCTTATTAGTTCTCTCATTGAATAATGTGTTGAAGCATTTTGTAACAACACGTTTTCTGTAAAAGCGCAAATTAACAACAGTTTTTAAATTACAGATAATATGTGCTTGTCTTTTTCAGCTATCAGTTTACAAAGTGGGCTATGCCATATTACTGCTGTTAATTAAAATAATGTGTGCAATACTGTACCACTGCTCAGTGCAATTAACGCTTTATTTGTACAATACATGTGACAATTTTCAATACTTTTAATTATGTTCACTTTTTCACCATGGTGTACTTACTTGTTTTATATTCTTCAGGATGTTTGCCTGATTTCTAATTTAATTTGCAAGTCTATTCTTTATCCTTTGCCTTTTATCCATCTGTAAATTGCTGCTGTGACGTTGTACATAAAAAAATTGGGACGAATAAAGGCTCTTTGATTTCTGATGTTGTCATCAAAGTTGATTTTGTGTGTTTACTGTCCTTTTTAACTTCTTGAAATTCTACTGTATGCTATAATGTACACAGGTGGTGGATAGTAACAACGTACATCTACTCAAGTACTGTTCTTAAGTACAATTTTGAGGTACATGTACCTTAGTATTCTCAGTTTATGCTACTTCAACTCCACCACATTTTAGAAGCCAATATTGTACGTTTTATGTCCACTTCATGTATTTAAAAGCTTCTGTTACTTGTTCTTTTTAGGTTTAGATTATCAGCTAGTACAAATCTATTAGCAATTTAACATGTATTTAAAGGTAAAGATATCCAGCGGCAGAATATAAAGTTATTTACTTAAGTTATATTAGCTCTACATGTACCAGATGGGATACAAACACATGAATAATCATAATAGTAACCCAGTAACTCAATATATACAGTATATATGATTTTGGGGCCATTACGCATAAGGAGTACTTTTACTTTTGGGTGTTTATTGTTGTAATGTAGCTCTCGGCCTGCAGGGGGCAGCACACAACACACCGCACATAAACAGAGAAGAAGAAAACGCCTTTTAATTCGACAGGTGTTTTGGTTTACCTGTGTGGAGTCTCTTGGTAAAAATCTATTTTATTCTTACTTAACCAACATCTTTCATCAATGTCAACCTAGCCAAATTGTTGCAAACACATAGACATGTCTTTTTATAGGCTCCTATTGTCAACATTTGTCCAATTAGCAACTTAGCTAGCTCAAAACAATGATGCGTCACTCGACTTGTCAGCAAGAGCGATGGTGGGTAATATTAATGATATAAAGACATTTTTTTTTTAGTCTAGAAGTCAACAATGTGTAGTTAAAAACAACATGTTACAGGGGATGACTTGCATTCACAACGCTAAAAAGGCCGTGTTTGTGAACGAGGACTTCATGCAGACAGACTTCTCATAGTAAGTCATTTTATTAATTATGCTAATGCTAATGTGTTGTTTGGGCCGCCGTGCCACAGCTCTAAGTGTGAGTCTTTTAACTGTGGAGGTGTTATATGTATATACACACACACACACACACACACGCACGCACGCACACACACACACACACACACATACACATACACCATACCATGTGCCATACCTGTACTTATTAACCTGCAAATTTGCTCTCACTCTGTTCATTTCTTATTTTCAGCTTTTTCTGAATGGAGTTTGGTGGGAAGGCCGCAGCACATGTGGAGCTTTTACCTGCAGACATACTCTTAAACTGTTCTTATGGTCTGTTTTCTTTAACTAGTTTTAGTGGATTGTAGGGGTGTAACGGTTCACAAACATTTCGGTTCGGTATGTACCTCGGTTTTTAGGTCACGGTTCGGTACGTTTTCGGTACAGCTGATAATTTTTTTTTTTTTTTAATTATTATTATTATTATTACTCCATGTTTAATGGTACGTCCCATGTGACGTCATAAGCAAGTGCAGAGCGCTATATGTCTCATTGTTGTTGATTACGCAGCAAAGCCATGCTGGTTCATGACCCTGAATAAATGGATGAGAGAAGAACAATGACTGCGCATACTTTATTAGTTTAACAGGTTATGGGCCCAGGCAAAGTTGGACTCATGTTAGTTTTCCGGAAGAAGTTTAACGCAAAGTATTACACGGGACTTCTACAAACTATGTGGACCAATAAGTAAAGAAGTGGCGGGAGATATTACACTCGACGTATTACGTGAGAACCCAATGCTAACAAGCTAGTTTCGCAAGCTAATCGCTGTGCCAACAAGATGGCAAGCAGAGCAACGGGAGTTTTCGCGCCACAGCTTTTGTTCGATGGAACCGAGGATAAGTATGACCTTTGGGAAGCAAGATTCTTAGGCTGCCTACATATCCTGAAATTAAAAGAAACTATTCTCCATGAATCCACTGGAAATAGTCCTGAACAGCTAGCAGAAGACAGGAAAAGAATGCTGATTGCTATGCTGAGCTAATAAGACTGATAGATGATAAAAGCCTATCACTGATAAGACACGATGCCACTGATGATGGCAGGAAGGCTCTAAGAATATTGAAAGAACATTATTCTGGAAAAAGTAAACCACGGATAATAAACCTCTACACGTCGTTGACTACACATGACAAACAGCGAAAGTGTTACCGACTACCTTATACAGGCGGAGAACATTATCACGGCTTTGAGGGAAACAGGTGAGACCATGAGCGACGGACTCATAATCGCCATGATAATAGGAGGACTAGCAGACACCTTTAAGCCACTGGCTGTTCATGTAACGCAGAATGAAGATAACGTTACATTCATAGACTTTAAAAGGAGACTGCGTGTATACGAAGAGGCAGGCCCCGGCAGGATGTCTGCTAACAATAGAAGAGAAGAAGATGCTAACGTTATATGCTACACATGTGGAATAAGTGGGCATAAGGCAAGAACATGTTACAGAAAAGTGTGGTGTGGTTACTGCAAAAATAACACACACGAAGAATCCCTGTGCAAGAAAAAAAGGGGGGCAAGATGGTGTCAGAAAAGTGAAAGAGGATTAAAACGGCGAACAAGACCAATTCTTCAAGGCAAAGCACACGAAGAGCGGGAGACCTCCAGACAACGTAGAGATGAGAGGCATCATGGTGGACGCTGGAGCAACATCCCACATCGTGAACGATATTGAAAAGTTTGACAGCTGTGATGACTCATTCCTTTCAGGGACACATTCAGTGGAGTTAGCTGACGGGACCAAATGCAGCGGAATAGCACAACGCAGAGGAACAGCGATCGTGCATCTGCTAGACCAGTGATTCTCAAATGGGGGTACGCGGACCCCTAGGCCAGTGGCGGCTGGTGGAAAATATTTTTGGTGGGGCTGTTGATATAGTGAGTAAAAAAAAATTGTTTGGGAGAAATGACCCCTTAAATTAGGACTTCTGGTGATGTAATGGCGCGTTTCCAGTGCAGCGCGGAGCTCGCTTTAATGCTGCGTTCAGACCGGACGCGATGCGAATATTCGCTTCGCTCTAAACGCTCGTATCGCATCGCTCTAGTCGCTCGAGTTTCACTGCGGCTGCCAGCTGTGTTTACTCGCATCATTCAAACAAGATGCGCTCGGGAGCTACAACTACAACAAAATGAACATATTTTACCGTGATTAAATTGTAATACACGTTTCTAAATGATGCCGACGTAACAACATACTGATACCGGTTAGTAAAAACCATGAATTAATGCTTTGACAAGTCTGCAGACAGACGGCAGGCGAAAAACATTTTAGAATGCGTGTTTTCTAAATGGAGCTTGGCTAAGCTAACGTTATATATGCTCCGACCGTCCACACTCACAACAACGGCCTACAGACATAAATAAACCAGCGACTGTATTTGCCATGACACAGACAGTCTGTGGTTTGTACTTGTTTAACTTTTGTCTAGTTTCTGAACCGATCGTATCTGTCCCCGGCTGTTTGAAGAGCAAGCATGGGAAACAAAAGATAGCATTTACCTGTTTGCATCCAGCTAGCCATGCCTTTCTGGTGTACCAGCTATGTGAGAAGCCTCGTTGATACGTTTTGTCTTTTTCACGAGCTTGCTGTGATATATACAAATCGGGTTGGTCCGGTCCAAGGTCTTTAAGTATCAATTTATCTCCCAAACTTCTCCTTTCGAAAGGATTGGAGAGTAGCTCTTGCACGGAATTGGGTGCGGACCGAGGTCCGTCGACTCCACCTGCACACCATTCTCATCCAAATACTGCGTCACCTTGGTCACTCACAAGTCTAAAAAACAACTCACGTCAACGCACGTAAGCAACGTGGGCGCCAACGTGAGCGCCCTCGTGACCAAAATATTTGACGGTGCTGATTGGCTGAAATTATGTTTCGGCGGCACAGTTTACTATTGAGACTTTTGCAACGTGCTGGTTGCTGCCGTTTGGCTCGGGGGCTCCGCCCGGTAATGATAAACTAATGCCACGGGCAAGGCCAGGCAGGAAACATGTGACTTATCAGTAACTTTAGACATCGTAACACCATTTTAAACGAGATTTTATTGTAGATTATACATTTTACTGATACCAATTGTATGATATTTACCTTGTTCATTTAAAATAAAAATCTAAAATATATATATTTTTAAAAATTTATTTATTTATTTATTTTTTTTTATAAATTTAATATATTTAAAAAAAAAAATTTTTTGTTTGTGGGAAGAGGTGGGGTGGCGCCCCTAGCGCCCCTATGGGCTGGCCGCCACTGCCCTAAGGGTACGTTGGGGTACTGCAGGTATTACTTGCCAACTGTTAAAGAAAATGTTGAAAAATGTAAAGGGAAGCTAGACTCTAGATGTGAGAAAGGGGTTTTCATTGGATATGATAAAAACAGCCCAGCTTATCTGGTGTATTACCCAGAAACAGAGAGGGTGCAAGAGCACAGGTTGGTGAAATTCACAACCAAAAGCGCAAAAGAAAAGGAAACACAAACATCTGAATCACACATAGAATGTGGTCATAAGGATGCACACTCCAGGGCCATAGGCAATGATATAAATGTAGAAGATGTCAAGTCATGGTATTCAGATGTGTATGCCTGAGACTTTACTTGAAGAGACTGAATGTACACAGCCGAGTAAAGCCACAGAGACTGTAACCAAAAGGTATCCACAGACAAACCAAAGGAGACCAACTCATCTACGGGATTTTGAGACTGAGGATGCAGAGGACAAAGCACAAACATGCATGGATTTTTGCTACAGAGCAGTCTGTGATATCCCTCAAACCTACAATGATGCCATAGTGTCAGCAAAGTCAAGGCAGTGGAAGAATGCCATGGACGAGGAGATGCGATCTCTGGAGGAGAACGAGACCTTCCACTTCACCCAGTTGCCACCAGGTAAAAAGGCAGTGGGGGGAAGATGGGTCTATGCACTCAAAAGTGACATTGATGGATCAGATAAATACAAGGCAAGATTTGCAGCAAAAGGCTACAGTCAAAAATCAGGAACAGACTACAAAGAGACATTTTCTCCCACAGCTGATATGACAAGTGTAAGAGTACTCATGCAGAAAGCAGCACAAGAGGGACTCGTTTTACACCAGATGGATGTTAAGACACCCATTGATTGTGAAATCTATATGGAGCAACCAGAAGGCTATGAAGAAAAATCAATAACTGGAGAAAACCTAGTTTGTAAGTTGCAAAAGTCTCTCTATGGCCTTAAGCAAAATAGAAACTGGAATGCTATGTTACACACATGTCTGAGTGAGAACGGTTTCATACAGAATCCAGCTGATCATTGTGTGTATACAAGAGAGAAACATGATGAAAAGGTCATCATGATTCTATGGGTTGACGATCTGATCATAGCAGCAAGCAACACAAATGTACTGGAAGCTGTAAAGATTATGCTTTCTGACAGGTTTAAAATGAAGGACCTGGGAAAGTTGAAACATTTCCTGGGAATTGATTTTTACCAAACAGAAGGTGAAGTTAAAATGTCTCAAAAGAAATATATAGGCAAAATCTTAGAGGTTTGAAATGCAGGATTGCAAGGCCAGGGGGACCCCATGTGAGCCAAAACTTGAACAAACAGTTGATTCTGAGAAATTGACAGACCCAACTAAATACAGAGAGGCAGTGGGAAGTTTAATTTACTTGTCCACATGTACTAGACCCGATATAGGTTTTGTGGTCAGTAAACTATCTCAGCACTTTGCTGAACCAACAGAGGAACATTGGAATTATTCAGATATCTAAAAGGCACAACAGAACAGAAGTTATGCTTTAAGAGAAATGACAGAGAGGCACTAGGTCTAAAAGTGTACTGTGATGCTGACTGGGCATCAGATGCAACAGACAGGCGTAGCACATCAGGATATTGTGTCAGTCTAAGTAAAGGAAGCTCTCTGATCTCATAGAAAACAAAGAAACAACCAACAGTGGCATTATCCACCTGTGAGGCAGAATACATGTCTTTTGCATCAGCTATACAAGAATGTATCTATTTAGATCAGCTACTCAAAGGTATAGACACATACCAGTATGCACAAACAAAGGTGTACGAGGACAACCAAGGTACTATAGCCCTCGCCAAAAACCCAGTAAACAGGCAAAGGAGCAAACACATTGATATTAAGTACCATTTCATTAGGGAAACTGTAAATAACGGAAAGTTAACTTTGGAGTACTGCCCTACTGAGTTAATGATTGCTGATGTCATGACCAAGCCAGCTACAAAGCTACAACTAAAGAGGTTTGCTCAAGACATGTTTGGCACTTAAAAGTGCACGAGTGTATTCACATTGTTAAGGCAAAAGAGAAGCCTTATTATATTGTTGTTTTGTTTTCATGTAACCAATAGAGTTAAGGTTGAGTGGGAGTGTTAAGTATTACTTTGTAATAGCCCCCTTACTCCATGTTTAATGGTACGTCCCATTGTGCACCCTTACTCCATGTTTAATGGTATGTCCCATTGTGCACCCTTACTCCATGTTTAATGGTACGTCCCATGTGACGTCATAAGCAAGCGCGGAGCGCTATATGTTCTCTTGTTGTTGATTACGCAGCACAGCCATGCTGGTTCATGTCCCTGAATAAATGGATGAGAGAAGAACAATGACTGCGCATACTTTATTAGTTTAACATATTCACTCAAATAAATACAAAATATACTAAAATACACATTAAGGTGCAGCATTTCGATTAACTGAAATAATCTGTACTTTAACTGTACTGCACTAGTACTCACCTAAGCAGCCAGTTTGACATTAGGACTTGCTTGTCATTGTATTTTCATGTTTCTTTAAAGAAAAATGAACTTGTCCACATTGCTTGCCGAAAGGGCAGATCTGCTGTCACTAACAATGTCTCCTGCTGTGGAGAACACCCTCTCTAGGGACAGAGGTAGCAGATACAGCCAGGTAGCGCTTTGCTAACATGGCAACATAAGGATATTTGGCGTTTGTAATAGCTTTGGCCCGGTCTGAACTTTTTGCGAGTGGTGGAGGCTTAAATGCTAGCGGGAGTTGGGTTTGCACTTCAGTCTTTTTTCTTTTGGTACCGGTGATATTCACGTTCGGGTGATGCCTTTTCAAATGAGTGTGCAAGTTTGATGTATTGCCAGCCGCGTAACCAATTTTAGTTGAACAATGCCGACAAACAGCTTTGGTTCGGTCCACCTGTCTTTGTCCGTCATCCTTGTACGTAACTGCGAAACCAAAATGTTCCCAAACCGGAGACTTCAATGATGCTGGAGGATTTTCGAGCTCAACTTTATCTGCGTTCGCCATTTCGACAGTTCCTCAAATGACTGACTAAATTTGAACCCATCCCTCTGACCAGCTCTCATAGTATGCCTCTCGTCCAATGAAATGACTTGGTCGCTCTATGACGCGTTGAACCCAATGTGAGCAAATTACTCTGAATGCTGCGACGCAGCACCTGAGATTACTTCCAAGAAGTTGTTCACGTTCTCAATTTTTTACGTTTAACGTTATATTCGTTCGGTACACACGTGTACCGAACCGAAGGGCCCATACCTAGTGGATCGAGTGGTGAAGTCCCTCCCCTTCCGGTGGACCTCCATGGGACCTTATTTCGGAAACATTATGTATTGAAGTCAATGGAGAGAGAAAGATTATCTTTCGATCCCGTTTGCATTGTGCCACGAATTACACATATGATGTTTGTCAATTTAAAAGATAATTTTGCAAGTCAAAAAAAAAAAAAGTGTTGTAAAACTGTGAAGTAACACATTTGTTTGTGTGAAACGCTGAATGAACTACAACTCTGGTCTAGCAGAACAACACACGTCACCAAGATGGCCGTCACTACTGTCTTGTCAACAAAAGGATTGTCTACCCTCACTATCAACACAATGAAACACGTCCAGAAGAACGTCATGCAAAGCTGCCTGCCTGCCTTCCTTTGATTCTCTCTGAACTGCCTGGTCTTTTTAATGTTTAATGTCAACCATTTGTGCAGATAGCGTGAAGTAGAAAAGATCGCAGATGCTAATGTAGCGTTAGCATTTCTCCCCCGGGCTTAAATGGTGTATTATAGAATGATCACATCAATGTGACAGTACTCTTCAAAGGGTTCACGAAATATGACTACTACTCTTACTGTTTAATATGTTGGGTTACTTAATGTTACTTCATGTTAAGGCTAATAAAAATGACAAGGCTGTAATGCTAACTAACGTGCTAGCTACTAGCTAGGTAGCTAACTTGATCCAGCCACTCCTGGTCCTTTTATCAGACGGGAAGCGAAAGAACGAGCAAGACCCATTGCTGGTATGATAACAACCTGGTACTAAGCACACAGGCATCTTGTTAAAGTTATCTTAGCCAGCGCCATATAGATATATTCTATCTCTATGGCGCTGATCTTAGCTATCTCTTAGTGGAGGAAAACAGTTGTGACATCACTTACGCGACTCTGGGATTTGTAGTCTTTCTAGTTGCGTATTTTTCATAGTCTTATATTTCAACAGTTTTACGACAAACTCTGACTTTTTTTACATGGAAATGATTTTTTAGGATTGACAAACATATGTGTAATTCATGGCACAATTCAAACGGGATCGGAAGATAAGTTTTCTCTCTCCATTGACTTCAATGCATAATTTTTCCGAAATAAGGTCCCATGGACCGGAAGTAGATGGGCGTGACTTCGCCACTCTATTGGCTTCCATGCTTGTGCAACATCTGTACAATGTTGACCCACTTGTGTCTATGGAGCTACAAGTGCTATTTGATTATAAAATAATTGGTAGTTCTTAGGGGTGTAACGGTACACGTACCCGTACCGAAATCATTCGGTACGGGCCCTTCGGTTCGGTACACGTGTGTACCGAAGTGTACCGAACGAATACAACGTTAAACATAAAAAATTGAGAACGTGAACAACTTCTTGGAAGTAATCTCAGGTGCTGCGTCGCAGCATTCAGAGTAATTTGCTCACATTGGGTTCAACGCGTCATAGAGCGAGCAAGTCATTTCATTGGACGAGAGGCATACTATGAGAGCTGGTCACAGGGATGGGTTCAAATGTAGTCAGTCATTTGAGGAACTGTTGAAATGGCGAACGCAGATAAAGTTGAGCTCGAAAATCCTCCAGCATCATTGAAGTCTCCGGTTTGGGAACATTTTGGTTTCGCAGTTACGTACAAGGATGACGGACAAAGACAGGTGGACCGAACCAAAGCTGTTTGTCGGCATTGTTCAACTAACATTGGTTACGCGGCTGGCAATACATCAAACTTGCACACTCATTTGAAAAGGCATCACCGAACGTGAATATCACCGGTACCAAAAGACTGAAGTGCAAACCCAACTCCCGCTAGCATTTAAGCCTCCACCACTCGCAAAAAGTTCAGACCAAGCCAAAGCTATTACAAACGCCAAATATCCTTATGTTGCCATGTTAGCAAAGCGCTACCTGGCTGTATCTGCTACCTCTGTCCCTAGAGAGGGTGTTCTCCACAGCAGGAGACATTGTTAGTGCCAGCAGATCTGCCCTTTCGGCAAGCAATGTGGACAAGTTCATCTTTCTTTAAAACAACATGAAAATACAATGACAAGCAAGTCATAATGTCAAACTGGCTGCTTAGGTACTAGTACAGTACAGTTCAAATACAGATTATTTCAGTTCATCGAAAAGCTGCACCTTAATGTTTATTTTATTATATTTTATATTTATTTAAAAACATGCATGACTCAAGAGGATTGAAATGAAATGTGTTGCGGTAACATTTGAAGACTCGAGCACCGTGAACTCGGGAACATGGTCACGAATATAATGAAAAGGAAAATATGCACTACTCTTATCAACATATAAAAGAAATGATCCATTCATAGAAACATATGGAGATACTCAAATCCTTGAATATGAATAAGTCCTTGTGATCGTTGAATGAGTTCCAACTTATTAATGTAAATGTGTTATGGTACAAAGGTGATTGGTGTTCAGCTTCAATTATTTCTTTGCTTGCTCTATTTGAAACAAGACGACTCTCTCCAGGCATCAAAGCTGAACATTATCACTGTAGTGTTAGGCCAAGTAGAGTATTCATTTGTAATTTTACAAGTGGTTAAAATGGACAAAATGGTTTCACTCGCATGGATGTTGCTCTGTAGTTTGCCTTTGTTGAATAACCGTGCAAAGTCCAGATTATCTAGAGCGACCACATGAACTTCTCTCGGCACAGACATGTTGTTGTTAAGCTCTTTAAATGTCATTTGAAAGCTTTGAGCACCGCAGACGCCAAACATGCCAACCCGACACCGGGATGTTCTGGGGTAAAGGGGGTTATAGTAATCTCATTTTCAGGTTTATATGTGTATCTTGTAGGGGTGTAACGGTACACGTACCCGTACCGAAATTATTCGTTACGGGCCCTTCGGTTCGGTACACGTGTGTACCGAAGTGTACCGAACGAATATAACGTTAAACGTAAAAAATTGAGAACGTGAACAACTTCTTGGACGTAATCTCAGGTGCTGCGTCGCAGCATTCAGAGTAATTTGCTCACATTGGGTCCAACGCGTCATAGAGCGAGCAAGTCATTTCATTGGACGAGCTGGTCAGAGGGATGCGTTCAAATGTAGTCAGTAATTTGAGGAACTGTCGAAATGGCGAACGCAGATAAAGTTGAGCTCGAAAATCCTCCAGCATCATTGAAGTCTCCGGTTTGGGAACATTTTGGTTTCGCAGTTACGTACAAGGATGAGGGACAAAGACAGGTAGACCGAACCAAAGCTGTTTGTCGGCATTGGTTACGCGGCTGGCAATACATCAAACTTGCACACTCATTTGAAAAGGCATCACCCGAACGTGAATATCACCGGTACCAAAAGAAAAAAGACTGAAGTGCAAACCCAACTCCCACTAGCATTTAAGCCTCCACCACTCGCAAAAAGTTCAGACCGAGCCAAAGCTATTACAAACGCCAAATATCCTTATGTTGCCATGTTAGCAAAGCGCTACCTGGCTGTATCTGCTACTACCTCTGTCCCTAGCGAGAGGGTGTTCTCCACAGCAGGAGACATTGTTAGTGCCAGCAGATCTGCCCTTTCGGCAAGCAATGTGGACAAGTTCATCTTTCTTTAAAAAAACATGAAAATACAATGACAAGCAAGTCCTAATGTCAAGCTGGCTGCTTAGGTACTAGTACAGTACAGTTCAAATACAGATTATTTCAGTTAATCGAAATGCTGCACCTTAATGTGTATTTTATTATATTTTGTATTTATTTGAGTGAATACATTATTTACAGTTTAATAATAATTAAAAAAAACCGTGACCTAAAAACCGAGGTCCGTACCGAACCGAAATGTTTGTGAACCGTTACACCCCTCGTAGTTCTAGTAATGAATTTGCATTACACTAGTTGTTTGTGGTTGCATCCTTGCACCAGAGCTTGTGTTGTTTTGGCTGATTACAAAGGAACGGAAGATGTGTTGTATAATATTTTCTATGATGGTTTTACTCAAGTCGTCTTGTATGCATTTGGTTTCAAAGGGTCATTTCAAGTGCCATCTTGGACGGGTTGATAGTTGCTTTTTACTCTGAAGCGCTCATTTCAAAGTAATGAGTGTTTCTCTCTGAAGCAGCCATTTCATAGTGACTTGTAGAATTGAAAGGACATTCAAAGGAATAAAGAAGTTCTGCAACAAAGTAGAAAAAAGGCTGTAGCGGTCAGGGAAGAGTTTATTTTTTTGCTTTCAAACAGATTGAAACATCTCTACTGCCAACATGGAAATGTCCACAACTAAGGATGGATGCATGGTGGACTTCGCTCTCAATGAGACCTTCAAAAGTAAGTGCAAGTTATTTTTGTTGCCGGTTTGTCTGTTGGCCGCCGTGCCATCGCTGCATGTGACCTCTCTTTGGAGCTGCAGATCTTCACAGGAAACTGTGTTCTTGTTTGTGTCGCTGTAATTTCCTGCCTTGAATGCTTTTGACCCAGTGGAGTGTGTTGGGTTGATGCACAGGAAACCACATGTGGCACACACACACACACCACACCACACAACACACACACTGTCATTTTCTGTTGTATTGTGTTTTCTTGGACTAGCTATAGTGGGATTAAGGCCGTGTCTGTGCCATACCTGTACTTATTAACCTGCAAACTTACTCTCACTCTGTTCATTTCTTATTTTCTGCTTTTTCTGAATGGAGTTTGGTGGGAAGGCCGCAGCACCTGTGGAGCTTTTACCTGCAGACATACTCTTAAACTGTTCTTATTGTCTGTTTTCTTTAACTAGTTTTAGTGGATTGGCTGCCATGCTTGTGCAACATCTGTATAATGTTGACCCACTTGTGTCTCTTGAACTATAAGTGCTATTTAACTATAAAATAATTGGTAGTTCTAGTAATGAATTTGCATTACACTAGTTGTGGTTGCATCCTTGAGTGTTATCTGTCTTACTCTCATGTTAAGCAGTTAGGTGTAACGGAAAGAAACACAGAGTATAAAGTGCGTCCATAGATGTCTTTTTTACGCATATCAAGCTGCTTTTTCTCATATCCTTATAGAGTCCTATACAGCAACTTTTGTACTTGCACAAACTTCCCTTTTGTTGGCTCTCAGCGCTACACAACAGTGCTACAAATGTGTAGAGGAATAGAAATCCTGCCACCTGATATATTGAAACATTGTGATTGTGCCAAAATGTCCAGGCTTGGCCAAACAAAGAAGAAGTGGAAGCTGATTCCACCGGGGATAATTGGGGTTGTCTTGTTGAAGAGGTGCAAAAAGCTTTTCTGATAGCACCAACACTACTACTGGGTTTGTTTTGCAGGCACGCATGCTGAGAGCTGTGAGATTGCCAAAGTGGACACAAGGCACGTCTTGCAATCCAACCATATGGTCGAGTCTCAGCCCACATGTCCACTTATGAAGCACTTGACATGGCTTCACTCAATTCAAGGAGTAACAGCAGCATGTTAGAAGAGCACACATTAAATCATGCATGCATGCAATTTTATATTTTGATACTGTAGACTTTGCATGGAAGTGGGACAGGGACGTTTTATGAGTAGATGTCAATCAAAAAGACACCTGGGAGTTCATTAGTCCGCGGTTCTTTCAGTCTGCTTACATTTGCATAGACAACTCGAGCTCTCCTTTCAACGCGCCTCTCTCGCCGCTTTGCTTGCAAATGTTAAACGCACACCTTCCCACAAGCCTTTGCAACATAAGTACATGTGTCCTTGTCCAAATGAATAGAGGTTGTTACTTTGCATGTGATTTTTCTTCTAGTTTACTTTCACTGTCGAGTCTCCATGGATTTAACCTCTTAAACCCTGCTCCACCCACCAAGAGGGGGTTATCATTAAAATGCATGGAGCAAGGACAAGCTCTGTTGAAACCCACAGAAGTTTCTTTCAGATTCTAGTCACGACACGAGCGTTTACAAATACTCCAAATATGTCAGGCTGAATTACAGGGAAACGGGTGAAAAAAGGAGGCAGCCAGAGTTGAAATGTGTCACTCAACGTGAGCGTCAGTGACATGGAACAGATTCAGCATCTTACAGCAACAAGTCTTTTTTTTTAACCTCGCAGCTACTAAACAAAAATGGTAAAGTAAAAAGTAAGAATTCATGCAGTTCGAGCGCATAAAAAGCGGCGGTGGAATCAATCATACGTTGAGTTTTGGTAGATTAATTGGGACATTAGGTGGAGGTGGGTACATTAAGCACAGTCCTTTTCTTAAAGAACATGGTTTATTGAACACGAGTAAAAGGAGGCATAATACAAATGGCCTTCAATATATCATCCACAGGAAGCAGGAAAACAAAAGGCGTCTGAATCTCGTCTAAATGGCAGTGTATATATAACAAAAAATAAGCAAAATACCGTGGAAATTCTTAACTTCAGGGGACTTTTAACAGTCTAACAACAACAGTGTGTGTGCCTTAATGCAACACCTGATAATGATGGAGTTTGGTAATGCAACCAGTGTTTCCGCCGGACCAGGGCTGAGAGGGCGTCCACCCGAGAGCGGGGGCGGGGGGGGGGGGGGGGGGGAAGCTCGCTCGCTCGCTCGCTCGCTTTAAGCGTGCCGAGCCGTGCGGGGCCCGTTTTTGGTTGCGTTTCCACTTGGCCTAGTTTTGGCCCGGGGCTACTTTTTCACCTTTTTTCTGGCCCGACTAAATCGTGGTTCTAGGGCCAGGAACAACCAGGCTGAGTCGGGCTGAGTATGCTAAACTAGAGAGAGAATCGCTGGCAAGGGGGCTACAACTACAACAAGATGAACATATTTTACCGTGATTTAATTGTTATACATGTTTCAAAATGATGCCGAAGTAACAACATACTGATACCGGTTAGTAAAAACCATGAATTAATGCTTTGACAAGTCTGCAGACAGACGGCAGGCGAAGCACTCTTTTAAAATGCGTGTTTTCTAAATGGAGCTTGGCTAAGCTAACGTTATATATGCTCCGACCGTCCACACTCACAACAACGGCATACAGACATAAATAAACCAGCGACTGTATTCTCCATGACACAGACAGTCTGTGGTTTGGACTTGTTTAACTTTTGTCTAGTTTCTGAACAGATATGAGGAGCTGTGAGCTCTGAGTGCTAACAGCTAACGGCTGTGTTGTTTTCTGGGGCGCTCATTGAAGATGACGTCACGGCTCCGCCTACACTGCGTTACTATAGTAACTACCCCAGTTCCTAAACTGTAATGGAAGCGCAGCATTAAAGTGAGCCGGGCCTAACAAGGCCTAACCAAACCGAGCGAGGCCTGCAGTGGAAACGCGCCATTAAAGCGCCGGCTGTTTCGGCTCCCAAGCGGCTCTTCATGTTGCCACAGTTTACCACGGAGCCTCAGTTTCGCCGCTGCGAGGCTCTGGCGCTCGCGCGTGCTCCACTAAAAACCCCCCGCTCATCGCGGCCAAATCGCGTACGTTCCGTGTTGTCCCGTAGCAGGCACCTTCGAAGTCGGGGAAACGATCTTCAATACTCCGAAAATAATCCCACCAGACTCCTTTGCCCCTCCAACAGAGGGATGTCCTTGTCCTTTTTCCCTCGGCTCGAGTTCAGGGCGTCCCGAGCTGAATAAGGGCGTCAAATGACGGCAAGACGGCCCCCTGGCGGAAACGCTGAATGCAACTATTGTTTTTTAGATTAGTTTTGATATATTTATTCAGAGCACAATGAGGTCACAAAGCATGTTGCGCTTGTTAATATTAAAAGCTTATACTGTATGTTTGTCATATCAAACACCAAATAAATACACTATTTGCCCATTACCTTACAAAGGTATGAAACAGATATACTTGAATTCTCCAAGGGAAATTGGTTTTGGTGGTAGTTGTTTTAATCTTAATGAATAAAGTAAAATATGTTTATTTTATTGCAATAAAAGCATAAAATCAGGTCTATTAAAATGTCCAATGAAGTGCGCATTTCCACCCTTGTACTGAAACTAGTCAAATAAAATGTTATTAAAGAGTGCATCATAGTGTATAACATTACATATGCATATTACTACAATTGTGTCAGAAAAGCATTTAACACACTTTTTGTGATACAATAGAAAATGACGATGATGATGATGATGATGCTGGGGCCTCATTTTTCCGCTCGTTAAGGAAAGCCCTGAGGATTATGGCTTTAATGTGAAAGATTGCAGCTGGAATAAGCTTAGATGTGAAGATTCACAAGTTCAAATACGTTTGCTATGATAATATGACCTTTCCTTCTTTATTCTAATTCCTTCCCTCAATCCTTTTAACGGAGCTTGATCAGAGAGAGGAGTTTCAACATCCAAAATGTCTCCTCTTGACAAGCTGACCTTTGTTTAACTCTTGAATATGTCGGGAGTGCGGGGTACATCGACTTGTTTCGGGACTGTTTTCAAACACAGAAGTGTGAAAAGCTTCGGGTGTAAGAGGATTTTAGTGTGTGTGTGTGGAAATGTGTGTGTGTGTGGAAATGTATGTGTGTGTGTAAGGAAATGTGTGTGTGTGTAAGGAAATGTGTGTAATGAAATGTGTGTGTGTGTGTAAGGAAATGTGTGTAAGGAAATGTGTGTGTGTGTAAGGAAATGTGTGTGTGTGTGTGTGTGTGTGTAAGGAAGTGTGTGTGTGTGTGTGTGTGTGTAAGGAAATGTGTGTGTGTGTGTGTGTGTGTAAGGAAATGTGTGTGTGTGTGTGTGTGTGTGTGTAAGGAAGTGTGTGTGTGTGTGTGTGTAAGGAAATGTGTGTGTGTAAAGAAATGTGTGTGTGTGTGTAAAGAAGTGTGTGTGTGTGTGGAAGTGTGTGTGGGGAAGTGTGTGTGTGTGTGTGTGTAAGGAAGTGTGTGTGTGTGTGTGTAAGGAAGTGTGTGTGTGTGTGTAAGGAAGTGTGTGTGTGTGTGTGGACCCTTTAAGGCACATTTTCTGGTGCATTTTGTTACATAAAAAGCTAGCTAGCCAAGACTGACAAATGCTCCGTTGAAGAGACAGCTGCCAGCACTCAATCCAGCAACTAGGTCAAGTCCTTCTGACATCCGTGACAAGTCCCAGCATCGAGGGCCACTGTCCCCTCGGGCTCCACGACTTACCCACGTGTCACCTGTGTTCCCAGGAGGAGGCCTTTTTTGGAGGGGACCAAATGTACGCTTCTGATTCTGCGCTCACGTGCCCATGGACAGAAGTAGAAGCTCTCGTTATAATTAGGCTCTGTGGCATCCAGGGGCATGCAACCTCCGTCTGCCGTTTAGGCATGAAGATGACTCCTCCTTTCCCATCCTCACTGCATTATTAAGGCCGACAGGACTCGTTGCAGAGTGTCTCTACCATTCTCTTTGTACTGCTTCCCTCTTATACCCGCTGCACCCCATCCAAACCTCCCCCCGGTCCTCCTCGACATCCCACCACCACATGTGTTCTCTGTGAAATGGAAATGCCGCCCCATTAAAAACCGTCAACCTGAAGCAGATCACTGCTGCACTTATGCTAATGTTGACACAGGAAAATATCACACAAGGAGAGGAGGAAGGAGGAAAAAAGAAGTTGGAGAGGGATACTAAAATATACAAAATTACCAGTTTCACTTGAGAGATGAAAGTATAGAGTCTCTAATTGGAAATGAATACGGGTGTAAGTTAGGATATATTCACAATTGTGCAGAAGTTGGGTGGGTTTAAGGTGAGAGTTCATAACAGAGGACGAGAGACGGGAAACATGCAACAGCAAACTGGGATTGATGATAATTAGGACCACAGTTTGCCTCTGCAATGATTGAATTGTCATCAACATTTAAGTCTGTCGCAGCCTGGATTTACAGCTTTGTATACACTTTTATGATGTGTGTTTATTTCAAGTTTTCACAGTCAAAGTGATTCCCGGATAGGTGTCCCCTGCTGTAAAATCCTGCCGTGGCTGCTGAGGAAAAACGCCTCACAATCGCTAAACAATTAAAATATGTGTACAAGCGATGCATAAAATTACAGCAGAAAATAAGGGTCCTTTTACTAATCTGTTTGGTTGCGTCTCGGTGTCTTGGGATCAGCCCCCTCTGTCACCGTGGAGAGTGACAGTAATGATCAACTCTAATCAAATCTGCTCCCACGAGGGTCTGCCTCATTCCTCAATCCTCTCTGCACATAATGGGGAGAGAGGAGGAAAATTAAGTGTCCCTTTGATCCATGCGGCTGAATACTGAGCATGTAGCAAATTAAAAAGAGAAGCCTGGAGGATTGCTGCCAAACAATTCAGCTTTTTAATTTTTTAAATACTGGGACATTGTTAGTCTCAGACCTTCATTTTCTTAACGAGAGGGGGTCCACTGGCATTTGTGTGCATTATCAATAAGTTAGTACGACAAACAATAGCACACGTCTCTCTGGAGAAGTTCAAGTTTCAAGGCTTTTATTGTCATGTGTGCATAGCTATACAGTGTAGTTATGACAATGACAATCTTAGGTCACAGGCTCTTCCTCCGACAGAGCAACACAATAAAACAGATACAATAGTACAAGTAAAACAAATAAAATAGAATATGATAGAAACAGAATATGATAGAAACTGTGCAGAATAGTCTACGGTCTGGCAGTGAGTAGGGGCTTGGACTGGGAGCTGTAGGGTCGCCGGTTCAAGTCCCAGACCAGACCTAAAATATGGAGTGTGGACTGCTACTTAATGCCCCTTTCACACCAACGCGTTTTCAGCTCCGGCTCGGAGCTGGAGCCTGAAAAGTGCCGGTTTTTCCTGTTCACACCGCAGAGGCGCCGCCTCTTAGCTCCGGAATCTGGTTCACTTCCAGCTCCAAAAAATTGTCGGTCTAGAGGCAAGAGCTTCGGAGCTAAGAGGCGGCATCGCTTACATCTCTCTTAGGTCGAGGCGGGGGCAGGGACAAATTCGTCGTTGATGCTGAAGACCACAAAGAAGTCTTGCATTTCGCATGTGATGTTTGTAAAGTTCCAAGTAAAGTCGTCCGAACAGCGCTTCAATACAATCGGCCATTGTTGTTGTTGTCGATGTGAGGGATTTCCGCGCAGTTTGGATTTTATGAAGCAGGCACGTAAACGGTGACGTCATGACGCAGCAGCGGCAGCTCTGGGCGGTGTGAGCAGAGCGGGAGCAGAAAAGGGAAACCTGAGCTGAACCAGAAAAGCTCCCGCTCGGAGCTAGAAAGGGAAAAGCGCTGGTGTGAAAGCCGCATTGGAGAGGTCCCAGTTCACCTCCTGCCCTGCCGTGGTGCCCTTGAACACCCCCCTTCCCCCCTCACTCCCATAGCTGCCCACTGCTCCTAGTACTAGACTCCTGGTGCTAGGATGGGTTAAATGCAGAGAACAAATGTCACTGTGTGCTCTGCATGTGTGATCAATTTTAATTCTATATACAGTAATTGGAATATTGATATGAGTTGCAAACAGATAAATGTTATGTGTTCTTAAAGTTGTATACGGTAATAATGTTGTGTTTCTCGACCGTTTGACTCTGATAATGTTCGTCTCAAATGCACTCACATATGCAAACGGCAGTGGTTGGATTACCATAATATGCTGTGGCTCGGAGATGGAGGGGAAAAAGCAATATGAATGCTAAATTTTGACTCCCACGAGTGCCAACATCTGTGCACCTCGCCGTGCAAAAGCAGGACATCTCCATCAAATGGGTGCTTCACCGTAAGGGCGACTACAATATGGTTATTAAAAAGGATTAAGTGATTGCGAGTCATCGTGTGAATATCATTCAGTGTTTTTAATGGTCTGCTATCCTAAAAACGGCCAATTGCTTGAGAGGGAGGCATGTTGGCATTGATTAATTTCCCTGTTCTACATATGATGATGATGCCGATGATCATGAGGGGTTGATATCTGTGCGTCATTACCATAGCAGCTGTCGGTTCCCAGATGCATCATTTTGAGTCCCATAATTAGATCCGTGCCCTGACTGGGAAGAAAATTCATTTTGGATATGATTGTTGTGTTTGTTCATTATGTTTATAGATACCTCTATTAAAAGCTAATCACAATTTCCAATTGATTTAGCGAAGTTTGAGAATGTCTCGTTGCTGAAGTTCGTTGATAATTCAATGGAGAATTTATCTTCCCATGTGTGAGCTTTCTTTGGGAGAGAAATCAAGTCTTAATGAAACCAACTCAACTCTGAATACCGAATGCATCATGCGACATTTTTAGGGTTGCTAGGATGACTGACAAAGGCATGAAATGATTTGGGTTTGCAGTTCTCTATTGCTCCAAGCTTTATTCATCATTATTAGTTATTTCCCAAAAAGTCAGTGGAGAGATACAGTGTATTAAAAATGGTACAGAATTTGCATTTCATCCTTTTTCGTCCAATAATTGGTTAGATTTGCACAACAATCATTTCTCTTTCTCTTGTTGTATCTCTGAAGAGTAAATATTGTATTTTAGAAGCTATTGTTACCTCAAAGTAACGTAAACATTGCAAACAATAATTGGGTATTTGCTAATTAGGAGAAAACAGCTATTTTGGAGCACGCTTGAATCCCCTAAGCTGCCGAAGTTGAGAACTGTCACCATGAATAATGAAGTTGCTCCGACACGGACTGTATTATCTGAGCTCACATTGTTCTGACTTTGAAAGCCCTCCAGTTTCACATACTTCTTAACTAGACTTGTGAGTGATAGCATGGTTAAGTATCATGACCCGGGTGGCCAAACCCTTCAGGGGGAACAAATTACTCAGAGAAATTCGGGGGGTTGATGCCGAGCCATATTACACATTACACGGGTGAAAACAAATGTATCACTGCACATGAGAGTCATTGAGGCAGAGTTTTAATTATTGTCAGTGTCAGACTTGAGCGTAGCCTGCACTCAGGGAGGCAAAAATAGAAAGGGAATTAGCCCCTTTTCACGATCCCTGACAGCTAATTACACATAAAATGGCCAACAAGGCAAAACAAAAGCACACAATTACACTTGGCTGTAGCTCGAGCTAAACTCAAAAGGGCTGGTGGTTAAATTTTTTATTTTAAAGGAGACTTATCACATGGATCTGAGGGATTTTGAATGCAAGAGACATCTGAATGTTTGCATAGTTTCTTTGAGATCGATACAAACCTGCAGATGTGGGTCGAACAGTACACTCGGCTCATATTTGGCCTCGCTTCTCCATGCAGCCTTGAGCAGATATGAAGGAGTGTGCTCCAATGCAATGAATGCTAAATACGAGTTCAGCCAGGAGGAACGTTTTATTGGCCCTTATCCAGACCAACATTGACTTCTTCATCTATTTGATACTTTTCGCCCAGGGAACGATTTAAGAGGAACTCCAGGGTGAATGGATGATTCTGTCCTGTGTGTCGTAGTCTAGTATTTTCAATTAATCATATTCAATATAGTCTAATCAATCTAATTGGGGGTCAATTACTCGTCCCCTCTGCTCCTGCACCGGATCTTGGCAGGCGGGTGGCTGAATGGGAGTGGGTTTGAAAGGGATTGAAGGACTCTGTGGTTGTCTGGGCTGCTGCTTTGTGTCTTTTCGCAGCCTGGCAGAGACTCCTTGCTCTCCGTCTTGAGTCAAAAGCCACAGCCAAAGATGGACAGACAAGAGAAAGGTCCTGGCTTAGTTTGGTCTCTGGGATACTGAGGGTCTTTTCCTGGACTCTCATACATAGTTGCCTGTGGGAAGTAGTGGAGTACAAATACTTTGTTACTGTTCTTAAGTACATTTTCCTGGTATCACTTTACTCCACTACTTATTTTTTGGAAGACTTTTACTTCTTACATGTTGAACTCAAATACCTTTACTTTCTACTTCTCACATGTTGAACCCAAATACCTGTACTTTCTACTTCTTACATGTTGAACACAAATAACTGTACTTTCTACTTCTTACATGTTGAACTCAAATACCTGTACTTTATACTTCTTACATGTTGAACCCAAATACCTGTACTTTCTACTTCTCACATGTTGAACACTAATACCTGTACTTTCTACTTCTTACATGTTGAACACAAATACCTGTACTTTCTACTTCTTACATGTTGAACCCAAATACCTGTACTTTCTACTTCTTACATGTTGAACTCAAATACCTGTACTTTCTACTTCTTACATGTTGAACACAAATACCTGTACTTTCTACTTCTTACATGTTGAACCCAAATACCTGTACTTTCTACTTCTTACATGTTGAACACAAATACCTGTACTTTCTACTTCTTACATGTTGAACCCAAATACCTGTACTTTCTACTTCTTACATGTTGAACTCAAATACCTGTACTTTCTACTTCTTACATGTTGAACACAAATACCTGTACTTTCTACTTCTTACATGTTGAACCCAAATACCTGTACTTTCTACTTCTTACATGTTGAACCCAAATACCTGTACTTTCTACTTCTTACATGTTGAACCCAAATACCTGTACTTTCTACTTCTTACATGTTGAACACAAATACCTGTACTTTCTACTTCTTACATGTTGAACACAAATACCTGTACTTTCTACTTCTCTCATGTTGAACACAAATACCTGTACTTTCTACTTCTCACATGTTAAACTCAAATACCTGTACTTTCTACTTCTTACATGTTGAACCCAAATACCTGTACTTTCTACTTCTTACATGTTGAACCCAAATACCTGTACTTTCTACTTCTCACATGTTGAACACAAATACCTGTACTTTCTACTTCTTACATGTTGAACCCAAATACCTGTACTTTCTACTTCTTACATGTTGAACACAAATACCTGTACTTTCTACTTCTTACATGTTGAACTCAAATACCTGTACTTTCTACTTCTTACATGTTGAACTCAAATACCTGTACTTTCTACTTCTCTCATGTTGAACACAAATACCTGTACTTTCTACTTCTTACATGTTGAACCCAAATACCTGTACTTTCTACTTCTCACATGTTGAACACAAATACCTGTACTTTCTACTTCTTACATGTTGAACACAAATACCTGTACTTTCTACTTCTCACATGTTAAACTCAAATACCTGTACTTTCTACTTCTTACATGTTGAACTCAAATACCTGTACTTTCTACTTCTCACATGTTGAACACAAATACCTGTACTTTCTACTTCTTACATGTTGAACACAAATACCTGTACTTTCTACTTCTTACATGTTGAACTCAAATACCTGTACTTTCTACTTCTTACATGTTGAACCCAAATACCTGTACTTTCTACTTCTCACATGTTAAACTCAAATACCTGTACTTTCTACTTCTCACATGTTGAACACAAATACCTGTACTTTCTACTTCTTACATGTTGAACCCAAATACCTGTACTTTCTACTTCTTACATGTTGAACCCAAATACCTGTACTTTCTACTTCTTACATGTTGAACCCAAATACCTGTACTTTCTACTTCTTACATGTTGAACCCAAATACCTGAACTTTCTACTTCTTACATGTTGAACCCAAATACCTGTACTTTCTACTTCTCTCATTTCCCAAACAGCTGGTTCCTTTAGTCTGAATGTGTGTTTGGTGGCGTGATCATTATTCTTTAGAGTCATTGCGTGCCTATTGATATGAACACGATCCATGTATCCATCATTTCCTGGTCTTCTCTAAAGAAGAGGGACCAATGGAAACGTTGTCATGTTGCCGTTGTTCAGCATGGAAACATTCATTAGCTAACAATGACATTATTGTTCTATTGATATAAAGGGAGGTCAGGTACTCTTTAAAGCAGCTGCTAGTTATGGGTACTTTTTACTGAAGTACATTTCAAAGCCCATACTTTGACTTGAGTAAAGAAGTTTAGTCAGTACTTCTACTTTCACCAGAGTATGTTTAAACACGAGTATCTGTACTTCTACTTGAGTAAAGCATGTGTGTACTTTTGCCCTCTCTGTGTGTGTGTGTGTTTCTGAAAAGATGCAGATCTGATCGCCCTTATCCTTGTTGAGGGCTGAGTTTGCAACCTGATACTGCAGGTGTGTTATCTCTGTGTTTTTAAGAGGACGGCAGCAGATATATTTATGTATGCATTTGTGTCAGCGATCCAAGGCCAGCTGTAACACCGCAGCGTTAGTCCGGGGCTCTTATTGCTTGATGCTGGTATAAACAAGCAGGCGCTGATCTGCGACATCGTCCCATGACAGCACAACAAAAGAGGAAACAATGTGAATGTGGGCCTCGACGACAGCCAGTCGCACCCCCCCCCGACGTGTTGTCTGAATCTCATTTCCCTGCGAGGCGACAAGACGGCCTGTGGCTTTGTGAACACTTTGAATATTTGCTTAACGTGTTTGGTCAGACCTGAGATGAGGAGGCATTTATCTCGCAGGTGAGAGCATTGGTTCCTCCAGATAATGTTTGAGAAGCCAGCTGGACTGAAAAACACCTTTTGTACTTCCAGAGTCTTTGTTCTCAGCCAGCTGTTTGCTTAGCTTAATTGCTGAGGTTCCAAAAGTGGCACAGTTGAGACCAATGAGCAAAAATCAAATCGAGCTAGACTTTAAAACCAACCAGCTGATCCGTTGAAAGTTGTTTTTAAAGTTATGGGCTATTGCATGCTGCGATGGCCTATTTAATTCCTTCTTAATAAGATTGTGCTCCTGTCGCGCTGCCAGTCTAAAGAACGGGCTTTCAACAAACAGCATTATTCAGGAGCTCTTCTAGCAAACCTTGACACTTTCCTTGAGTTATTATAACTATTAGTGGAGTGACACTCGCAGCGAGGCTTCATGTAGAATGATTGACATCAGTTGCTAAGCTTCCTATGTTAGACCGTGAAATGCAGATGAAGAGATAATCATAAAGTGCCTCCGTTCTGATCTAAGGTCCCTTTTTTTTACCTTCTGCAAGTCTTCTGGGCTCTGGGCTGAATTGTAGTGTAGTTAATGCACACTGCGAATGTTTCTAACTTATGCAAAGCAACACGATTATAATGCTTGAACGCATTGGCAGTGATTGAGGCACAGTAAAGCGCTGCTAAATGTGTTCAGCTGATAGACGTTTAGGGGCCCATTCATTTGAGAAGAAGTAGTTGTGGAGGTGGGAAAACTAATTATACTAAAAGCCCTTTTTTTTTTAAGTGCAGCTTTCGGTTACGTCCACGAAAACCAGAACAGTTTATCTTAAAGGTCCCATGTCATGGCCATTTCTACTGATCATAAATCCATTGTTGAGGTCTACTAGAATAGATTGATATTGTGCAATGTTCCAAACTCACATTGGTTTCTCAAACAGCATCTCTGTATAAGTGTGTGTATTCACTCTCTGTCCTAAACGGCTTGTTGGAGCTCCTGCCCGCCCCCCTCCCCCTCCCCTGTGAGCCCACTGTGCTCTGATTGGACGGGACGTTGCGAGGCTCGCTGCTCAGTGAGCTGGCTTACTGGTGTGGTTTCCGGGTCGGCGATACAGCGAGACAGCGTGAAACTCATCCTGAGCACACACACACACACACACACACACAGCCGAAGTAAAAACAATAAGTGTGGCTTGATATTGAGTAAGAAAAAGGTTTATAGCGCTGTGAGAATGGGTCTGCGGAGAGCATTTCTCCGCCATCCCAACTCGTCTATTACCAACCAGGGAGCTCTATGCAAGTCAATGGGACTCCCTGTTAGTTAGCCAAGGGGTCCTGGTGTGTGAGGAGCTCCACGGATTGGTCCATTTTGGTTCCCGGAAGAAACAAATGGAAAAAGAGAAATGTCCAACGAGGCGTTCTGGGGCAGCACAGACAGGCTCTTCTCTGTGTTAGAGGTTTACTCGCTACAGGGTGCACTTTGAGGGTTTGTGACTCTGCAGACCGTTCACATGCAGAACAACCTTCATAACAACAAGGCGACAGGGTGATAACCAGAAAAGCATGACATGGGACCTTTAAACAGCTCTACAACTCTGCAGGGAAAGATCTTAAACACATTTCTTTTAATACACTAAATAAATGTATATTTTGATGTATTTCTGGCAGCGCTGAGAGCACCTCATGAAACAAGATGTTGGACAATGGGCATTGGCTTTCAGGAATAGATATATTTAAGGGGCTTACTCACACCGATTCAAAACACGCATCTGCTCTGTTTACCAATGAAAGATTAGTCAAAGTAAAGTATTTAATGATTTAAAAACCTGCTGTTTGACCTTGAAAGTATGTTTGATGAGTCTAAAAGACTAACATCTTCACTTTATGAATAAAATAACTCCAGCTTGACATCAACAATGAGTCGGGAGAAATGCACACAATGCGAGAGCAGATCTAATAAATCATGGCAGAGTTTGTCGAGCAACTTTTTTCGATAGTTACCAGAAATGTTGAAAATATTCAGCTGAGCATGAGATCTTATGAAGTGTAGTGCGAGGGGGAAAAAGATGACTAATATGCTTTTCTATTATACGGAAAACTGACTCTGCCAAAAAAAAACCCTCACTGCTATTCCTCAGTGGAAACCATTGTAATGATGTTTGACAGCCAAATAGAAAACCTACAGAAATTGCATCCGTTATATAAATTAGGGATGCCAGAAACTGACTATGATCAAAATCGATTATTCGGCAGCCCTGGCGAATAATAATCGATTATTCGATGCCCCCCCCCTTGCTGGCTTCCTCCAAGTTTACAGTAAAACAAACTGGTGGTGTGACCAATGGCCATTTACAATTATTAATACTATTACTATTATTAGCATTAGTACTATATTTTGGTTGAAACTAAGCCAGAAAACAAAACAAAAAACATAAATAATAATTAAAAAATATATAAATAAAATCGATTTTAAAAAATAATATTCGATTATGGAGACTGTAACGAATATTCGAATAATCACTGGCATCCCTAGTATAAACCTGTAGGTCAATAAGGTTATCAATGCATCTTGAGTTGCGTCGCTCTCCAGGTGCTGCAGTACTCGCTGTATAATGACTACACTGGAAAAAATAGTGCTCCAAAAACAAGTTAAACAATAATGAAAATAAGCAGTTTTCACTTGAAATCTGCCAATAGAACAAGTGACCATGTGCTTGGTAAGATGTCTTGA
Source organism: Pogonophryne albipinna (assembly GCA_028583405.1). Classification (NCBI taxonomy): domain Eukaryota; kingdom Metazoa; phylum Chordata; class Actinopteri; order Perciformes; family Artedidraconidae; genus Pogonophryne; species Pogonophryne albipinna. Next base: position 62,024 of record JAPTMU010000337.1, on the reverse strand, counting down.
TATAAGAAGGGATATTTAGATAAATCACATCTTGTAAATAGCTGGGAGAACTCATTTTGAACTATATTTGACCAGAATCAGGAAATGTTGTTTCAATATAATCCGCAAATGCTCAAAAAGTTTTCTGTGTCTGATGTTAGTTGGAGATTTTCGAATAGATATGTGTTTCATCTGAGATACGACTCAAAATACGATTTTTCTACTTAACAAGATGCATTGTCTAAAAACAAGACTTGATATCTCACTGCAGTGTTACTTCTGAAGTCAGTGTGTCTTATATCAGATGGAGAGACATATTCTGATTAGATATTAGACGAATATACTTGGCAAGATTTGAGTTTTTGTCGTTCTACAAACAGTCATTTTCCGTGAGTTTACAGGCAGAGATGATCAACCCAGGGAGATGATGCTCAGTGTGAGTATGTGTTTGTGCAGCCAGGTATAACTGATGAGGTTCAATAGAAAAGCTTCTTCCCTGCAGAGTTCACAGGGCACTGCTCCAGATTCACTATCGTAAGATCAAGATTGCACCACGGCAGCCGTACATCCTTCCTCCGCCCGTAAATCTGTGGGGGAAAGCTTAATGGGGGGGAAGAAGCATTGGCAGCAGAGCTTAAATAGAGGTAACTAATTCCTGTGTTTCACTCGGCCTACAATTCTACCGAGACATTTATAACGGGGTGCAGCTGCCAATACCTGAAGGAACAAAGGAATCGCTGGTATTTCGGTCACCATTTAGCAGGAAATAAAGCCGGAAGCCATCATTTGTTTACAGTGTCATTTATTAGTCCGTTCACCTTTCTTGGTTTGTCCTTGCCAGACCCTGAGACGTGCGTAATAGCAACAATTGAATTACAAGTGCAGTGGGTAATATTTAATGGCTTACAACCGAACACAGGTACACCGCTTTGCCCCAAGTGTATTTTGTATTGATATTTGAAGCCCATACGCTTTTTGGAAAGATAAAGGCAAAGAAGATAATAATTGGGTAACTTTGACCTTTTAGAAACAGTTGATATTGCTTAGCCGTTAGATTGAAATGTTTATCCAGCGATACCCATATGGTAGAAACCTTATTACATTTCTTTAGCCCTTTTCTTTCATTCTCAAAATCCCCTCGTGAGTTTTGAGGTCTGCATTCCTTGGCAGAGCGATTACTCCTTGCTCTGGAAGTGTAAGTACCCGGGTCTATATATATAAGTGTAGCCCAAGGCAGGAGCATGCTTATTGGCCATGGCTTGCTTTCTGCATCCCATGGTACCTTATCATCTCAGGTGCCCCTCGTACATCATCGCTGGCCAATGTCTAATCATAGCATGCAAAACAAGCTTGTGCATATTCTGCTGTGGTCACTTTTATTCCAATCTAAATAAGTGCAGTTGTGTTGAAACCAAACGGTGCTTTATGAACCTTTTATTTAGGCTTTAGCTGTATGGAAATGGAAGCTTTTAACAAGTGTTTTGTCACTGTACTGATTCTCCATATAATGCACTATGTAATATAGCTTGGTTACATGCTTTAAATCCACTGGGTTTATTTTCTGTCTGAGCAAGTTATACTTTAAACAGTCTATTTATTCCCTTCCACCTATAGCTAATGAAAATGCATCTAATTTACATTTCAAAAACGCATTTCACATTGTCTTGACAGTCAGACGGAGCCGTAATAGAGTCCCCAGCTGAGGGCAGCGAGCAACTTTGTGACGGTTCAAAAGAACAATTAAACCTGTACCGATTTGCAAAAAGAGAAATGGGAATAAAAACATTTCATGATGGAGTTTTAATCTTACAGGCAGACTAAGACACATGAATGCATCTCACGGCAATGGGGGGGGGAAGATGGAGCATCAAAGCCCTGTTCACCATATGTCATTAAAGACTCAATATTTACGCAAGCAATATGTGTTGCACACTCGACGTGTCCTGAGGAAATGAAGCTCCATGACAACTTGGAGCAGTCAATTAATCGCGGGGTCTTAGTTCAGGCAGAATGATGAGGTGGGGTTAAGTCTGCCGGGTCACTAATTAAAAGCTCATCTCTTTCGCTGCAGCACAATTGTATTTTAGATGGACGCTTGTGCTTACTAATGCACCCTTATGTGTGTGTATGCATGTGCAACAAATACTTGCACACAATGTTGTTCTCATTTTATTACACCGTGGATTTATCCGCACGGTTCTGAAATGCAGCATAACTCCGTCTAGTAAAAATCTGCATGATTATCCTCATCAGAGAGGTGATGGAGAGTCACCCTGATGTGGGCTAATACACTCCATAAATGCCCAACATTAATTCAATGGCAGTGTAAAACAGTTACATGACATTGAGAAAGCAATTATCAGCGAGACAATAATTTGGTTAATAAAGATCCCATTAACAATCATCATGCCAATTTGCGGATTCTTTTATCTCAAGGCGAGCAGGAGGGAAAAGAGACAGATGCCCGAGCTGCTGACAAAGGCCTTTTCCACTCCCTTTGTTTAAGAGAAAAGAGTGTTTTAGAGATAGCCAAAGTTTTTCAGCCCTTTTTATTATGTATCAGTTGTGTTCATTTTCTTCCTGAGTAATAAGGCTTAGAGAAGGACACTGTAAAAATGACTCACCCCTTCTTCTTCTTCTCAATTCAGCGCCGTGCTTTGATTTGCAATCATGCAGCTAAATAGTGTGTGTGTGTGTGTGTGTGTGTGTGTGTGTGTGTGTGTGTGTGTGTGTGTGTGTGTGTGTGTGTGTGTGTGTGTGTGTGTGTGTGTGTGTGTGTGTGTGTGTGTGTGTGTGTGTGTGTGTGTGTGTGTGTGTGTGTGTGTGTGTGTGTGTGTGTGTGTGTGTGTGTGTGTGTGTGTGTGTGTGTGTGTGTGTGTGTGTGTGTGTGTGTGTGTGTGTGTGTGTGTGTGTGTGTGTGTGTGTGTGTGTGTGTGGTGTACTACATCAGCGGAGAGCCCAACTTTCATTTAGACAGGTGGGCCAGAATGCCACATAATATGGTTACACAGAATCTAAGCACAACCCTGTCAGTCATGTAATGGACCGACTGAGCGCTCAAAGGCACCATGCGGCTGATCACTTGTGAAGCTCTGATGTGTTGTAACTTCTTTCAGTAAAAACATTTGTTTATTTGATTCTTGACAGAAGTTAAGGGTAACATGTTTCACAGGAAATGCTTTTATTTTGAGGTGCGAGTATGTGTCCTGCTCTTTCCCTTTGAATAAGAGTATGTCGAGTGTATTTTCTCCGTCTTCCACCGTTCATGTTGGAAACTGTTGCTTTAAAGGTAGGGTAGGTAAGAATGGAGAAAGCAGCTCGAGTGCGCTAGAATTTGAAAGAACGCAGCCGGAAACAATCTGCCCCTTCCTTCAGACTTCCTCACAGAGTCCCTCCTCCAACACACACGAACGCGCACATGACCAATGAGGGCACGAGATGGAAGGCTGACAGGCAGGTAGGCCATCCAGTTACTTTAGCCGGCTCAGATGATTGGTCGTGCTTTTTACAGAGCCACGGCTTCCACAGATGAAATGTTTTTATGGATTTATTGTCAAAGCATTTAATGTATTCCTTGCCATCGGGATGTTAAGAGCATTCCATGGAATATAACAACGTGTTTCTGAAGTGAATGACCTATCCTAAACGCATTCAGTTGGGACAAGACTCGCTTTGTTCTTCATTCGAAGCTTATTCAAATAGTTGATCGGTGGTGTCTATAAATAGCCGATCAGACATCGCATCATTTCTAAATCGAGAAATGTTCATTACTCATTGGCCTGCTTTCTTGCGTGCTCTTTATTTGGCTCCGAGACAACACAGCTGCACACACACACACACACACACACACACACACACACACACACACACACACACACACACACACACACACACACACACACACACACACACACACACACACTGTGCATCGCCTGTGTCTGGTGTGTGTTTGAAACAGCTGTCTGAACAGCCCAATTAACATATAGACCTTAAATTCACCCAGGCTATTGACTGTAAATCAATTGAGATCGACATGTGGAACCGCTGACAAAATATTCCCTGGTTATCAAATCAAATCAAGTTTTATTTATAAAGCACATTTATAAACGATGTTTGGTGGAGCCAAAGTGCTGTACATATAATAAAATAGCCTACAGTAGAGACACTATACAGCAAATACAACAGCACAGATTGTTCAGAATATCAGTGTGAGAAAAACGACACCCTCTATCCTCAGACCCTCTGTCCTCAGACCCTCTGTCCTCAGACCCTCTGTCCTCAGACCCTCTGTCCTTAGACCCTCTGTCCTCAGACCCTCTGTCCTTAGACCCTCTGTCCTCAGACCCTCTGTCCTTAGACCCTCTGTCCTTAGACCCTCACATCGTACAAGGAAAAACTTCCGGAGAAAACCCACAGTTTAAAGGGAACATGTGAGAAACCTCAGGGAGAGCAACAGAGGAGGGATCCCTCTCCCAGGACGGACAGACGTGCAATAGATGCCGTGTGTAAATCCAAGAGATAATACATTTTACAGCATATAGACCAAATGTTAGGAAATGCATGTGTCTGTAATAAGAAGATGAATCCACGAGGATGTCAGCTACAATCCTGTGGAAGCCATCAGGGAAGCAGCATGACGAGACCCAAGGCAGGACCGCAGAGACAGGTTCAGCCACGACCCGAAGTCCACGACTTAATCCAGAACTTAGGATAGAGGATCCAGGACACAGGACTACAGCAAGAGGATCAGCCTCGACTCCGGATCCCGGCGTAGATATAGATACAAAACAAGAACAAAGATTTGGCTGGGTTAATCGGAACAAGAGAATACACAGACACAGACAGAGAGGGAAAAGGTCATTGGATAAAAGTTATTCTTGAGAATCCTCTAGAAAGATCTCATGAACTTCCACTCAATCTATCAAGACCCGAGCAGTTCTATTAGATATAGGATACGAAACAGAGAGAGGGAGCACAACAACCTATCTCTTCGTCAGATGCACTATGCGCAAAATGGCACGGCGGTGACATGTCGGCCATTTCACTTTTACACTGTACATTTTTTATAGAAATTGCCAGAAAAAGGAGCAATGCACAAGGAAGACCAGAATCTTAAAAAGCATTAAATATTTCATGTGAAATGAATCAAAGAATTTGCTTTGTATATTCTTTGAGTGAAATGGACCTTGAATTAACCGAAGCTATAGTCTGTAAATTAAACAATGTGTAACAGATAAACAAAGTATTGGTTAATTATAGTTTGCACAGTAAAGCATCACAGTGACATGTTAGATATTTCGGCAGTTAATAGAAAATATTACTAAGGCAAGGACACGTGGCACCGCCAACGTGCAATCTGACACGTGTGAATATTTACAACACATGTCAAAATGGTTTTAAAAACTTATTTGTATATTTTTACAAGGAAGGAAATGTGTTTTAAATATTAGCACAGTTTACAAGAATTGTTCATAGTGTTCCCTTTTCTTTACATACCCAGAATGCATTGTGTTTAATGGAACAATAGCATCATTTTGCGTTGACTCTTCTAATGACTTACTAGAGAACATATTGTTTGAGTCACATTTCTACCCAGTTTTCTCAGATGGGAACGATGCAAAAAGCTGAAAGGGTTCATTTTCTTTTGGGAAGGGTTGTGACTTGTTTTAGTCTCTGCTCTGCACAAGGCAATGCTAGAAAGACGTGACGATCCCGAGAGTCCTGCTCGATGAACAAACAAACTCTCAAAGTGTTTGTATGGACGTCGTGTGCAAAGGGAATGCTAGGCGGTTTTGGTCATTCAGTTTTAATATGTTCTCCTTCGTCTATCTCTCTATAACAGGCTTTATAAGAAAAGCCATCATCATGAGTAAAAGGCACTGCAGAGATCAATAACACAGCAGGTTATAGCTTTAAGCCAAGAAAGACAAGAGGAAGGCCAGACAAGTCACAGTGAACTCAAACGGATTAAAAGAGCACATCATCTAGGACAGGGGTGCCCAATACGTCGATCGCAAAGGTAGTGTGGGTAGATCGCCATCATCCATCCTTACTATGGCATTTGCCACTTGATTGACGTACAGGTAAGCCAGTCTGAGTTGTTTTGTGCCATACGGGTTCATGCAGTTATGAGGAGGCCTAACCCAGGGGCGGTTCTAGGGGGGGCCAGGGGGGGGCAGTGCCCCTAACAATGAAACGTTTTTTTTGTTTTTTTTAAATGTATATTTTCTGGTACTCGGTTTGCCAAAAACCGCAGGATTTTGTTGCTGTAATGTGAGATTGTGCAGACACCCTTATGTAAAGTAGAGATGTAACTGTTCATTGCCTTTATTTGTATATAAATATGGTGTTAGTGCAAACATTGCACTATAACTTAAGCTGAAGCTAACAGTAATAACTATAAGATCTATCTGAAATAAATAAGTGTACTGAAACAAATACCAATAACTGTATTGCATTGTTTTCTTATGCGCAATTACTTCATACTGTCTAGTTCTCTTTTTCGTCCTGCATTTATTGGCCCCCCCTCAGAAAATAACTGGCCCCCCCAGTCACTGGACTAACCTCCTCATCTGAAGAGCAAAGCAGTGCACTATTATGCGGTTATGCGGCTCAATTAGTGTAAGCGCGCCACAGTTTATCCGCCGTTTCATCCACTAGCACCCCCCCCCCCCCGCTCCCTGTAGGTAGATCATTTGGGCGTGGTCATTTTAAAAGTAGCTCCCAAGCTGAAAAAGTGTGGGCACCCCTGATCTAAGATGTTATTGAAAGGAGAAATGTGCTGATTCTATATTTGAGGATACAATTATGTATTTGATTATACTTTTTTGCAGCGTTAAATAACACCCACATCCTTTGCCAACCAGCACCACCATATTGAAACGTACACATTGACCAAGGATAATCTAATTTCCTGTGTCTTCATGGATGAAGGAGTAGAATGGGAGGTGGCCCGCTGGCTCTCAGGGACTAAAATACAGAGAATGATGGAAGAAGCATTGGAGTGGAGATAGGAAGAGAGGAGCTATTATTCCCACAGTTTCCGAGAAAGACACTTCATCTGAGCATCATCTGTGGTTTTCTCCCGGGGGCGATTACTGGTTGGCGAACAATAATAACAACACATCTCTCTGGAAGGATAAACCGCTGCCTGGAAAAACCACATTTTATCAAACACGTTATCTTTGTCGAGGCGTGGTTAGGGTCGGGTGGAATCAACATTCCCCCGCTGATGGTCCAAAAGAAAAGCTGTGAAGAGAGAGAACACATATTTAAGAGGACATATTCCGGTTCATATTAGTATTTATTGACAAAGGAGTCCAATGGAGGTAAGGTAATTTGTACAGCACATGTTCAGACACAGAGGCAATTCAAAGTGCTTGACTTCAACATTAACACATAGGAAGACAAACAGAAAGGAACACAATAAACAAACATAATGGAATAACAGACTCGTAAAAACCGTGCATAATAAGAGAATAGTTTCAGGCATGGGATTTAAGCCTTTGCAGACCATTTACATGCACACAAAAAGTGTATACAACACTACAGCATAGGGCATCTTTAAGAAAATACAAGTAACAGAAGTAGTTATGTTTCAGATGTGTGTATCTCACACTGCACTGTAACTTGAATTCATGTACCTTCTTGTTATTCACGTTTCATTATCTCTGCTTTTAAATGCCATTTTCTTAATGTCTTTCATTTTTGTAAAGCACTTTGAATTGCCTTGTATTGAAAGGTGCTATATAAATAAACTTGCCTTGCCTTACATGTATTGGAGTCATTGTTAACTGTACTATCTAAAGTAATCTGACTTCAGTATGTATAAGATTTGTAGCTTTAAGAGCCTCCCTGCTGGGGAAGGTTTCAATGATGTGGCTCCCTGCCACCTTGGAGCCACTGACCAGGGTTAACTTAACACCTTGATGGTGTCCAAACCCACGGGGGTCCATCTTCCTGTCTGGTAACCGATGCCTCTCACTTGGCAACGCTGTCTCCTCTCAGCAAGGAAGACCCTTGATCAATATCTTAATGACATCTTGCTGTGTTTGCACATGTACTCTACTGGTTCCCCACAGCGAATGGACATGCAATAAGGGTGGATTGGAACATTTGGAGTCCTTTTTAATGTTCCTCAAAGCTTCTTACAGTAAAAAGATACCACATGTATTTGATGCTTAGACGGAGAAACATCATTTCATTGCAAGTAATAACTCTATTGTTACTTTCACGGGTCTCTCCATGTCGCTTTACAGTTTCGATGTTGTGTCTGGAATTGGCTAAATTTCACCCAGTCTGGAAGGAGGATCAGCGTGAAGCAATCGATTTACAATTGCCACCGCGTGGGAGAGTGCAATTGATGTCAAGGCTGCTCAGAAATGAGTTTTCTTGGCTTTCCGATTGAAATGACACAACGCTATTGTGACTGGAGGCAAAGTGAAGCCAGACAAGGACCCATTGTTATCTCGTTCTCCCCATGCCAAACCGAAGCCATTAAAAATCCGACCATTCCCACTGTATACTCCCCCCTCTATACATATGCATTCACAATAGAGCGTAACACAAGGGATTGAAGCACAGTTTCTCACCTGCCCTTTTTTTCCCGGCCACAATGAATTCAAGCACATGTTCTCCAGAGGTCACTAAGAATGATCTCTGATTGCATCATCTGTGGGGAGCTGGAGAAGCCGCCCTGACACACCTGTCAATATTTACTGTTCCAACAAAATACATCATTCATCGCCATCTGCTCTCCAGCAGCGCGGGTAGGGGCGCTGCTACTGCTGCAAAATGAATAGCACTTCTAATGCTCCCTCGCTAATGGAGCCTAATCAATTAATCAGCCGTTGCAATCTGGAGGCACCATTAACCAGTGCAGATATCCCTAATGCTGTCATTCTGTAACTAAAATGAGTGAGTGAATGAGTGCCTTTTTGGCTGCATTTACACATATATTTCTTCATTAATGTAACCATGATTAAAACACCTCTCCAAGACATGTTCAGCAGCATCTAGCGGGGTACAAATTAGGCGATGCATGACACGAGACAGCTTGATCCATACTAACTCTGGATAGCATAACTTTTTTTTAGATGAATCGATCATAAATGGATATATTTATCATGAATAGTCCCACTGGAGCAGCTACGAGGGGAGAGACAGAGGGTGTTTCTCAATGTCGAGGAAGGATGCTCCAGAGCCACTATTACAAGCATACTACGTCATCGAGTGCCGCCGAAGGACTGTTCCAATGTCCAGCATACTTGGAATTCTACCGAGCCCGGCGTACTTCGCGCGAGACATTTCGAGGCTGCACATGTGTAGACTCCGCGGTCTTAAAATCCCCACAATGCTTTGCGCACGGACCAATTTCCCCAAATCTGTGGCGGAAAATGTAAGGCGGGGCTTATGTGATGCACACCTGCACACTTGCTCGCCTGTTCCACTCTTCGTTTCCCCGAATGCCAGGAAGTAGTCTTGCCTCGCTTCTGAAGCAAGTGACTCGGAAGACATGTGCTACCAAGCAAGCGTACTCGACATTGAGAAACACCCAGACAGTGAGATCTGGTCCTACTGTTGTCACAATCATGACTTGGATACAAAAACCCAATTCATCAGGAAAAGTAATGGACTAATAGATGACAGAACATTGAATTAAGAGATATTCAGACGGTGTCAACACAAGGCAGTGCAGGATATCAAATAAAGCCTTAAAACAACAGGAGTAAATTATATCGTGTGTGTGTGTGTGTGTTCACACATTTTAATGTCCAACCGAGGACTTGAGAAACTCTTAATTAAGATTTAAACATTCAGTCTTCACGTGTCACACTGAAGCTTGAAAAAGGTTAAGCTGTCAGAGAATGCAGAGAAAAACCTTTGTCTGTTCTGCAGAATGTTAAAAGGTTTCGCCTCACGCTTTCACAATGCAGGAGACCATGTGTCTAATTTATATTATTCCATCGCATCGTCTTTATGATTATAAGGCAAACAAGAGTTGAAATAATTGAAGCTTATTGAATGAGTGTGTGGTAGGGCTGCACGGTTTTGGGCAAAAATCTAATTGCGATTTTTCTGACAAATATTGCGATTCGAATTGCGATATTTGTTTTTAAGCGACCCAACGGAAGTTTATTGTAAAATGCGGCCATATCTCCGGCTAGGAAGGTCGCATCAACGTACTCCCGTCTCTAGCACCCCCGCAGCCCGAGCTACGAGTGAAAAAAAGAAACTTACATGAAACTTCCGTTGGGTTGCTTTAAAGTCAAGCTTCAGTTTAAGATTCTCCCTGTAATAGAAACATGTGATGGAGCATTACTAACCTGACTCAGAAACCATCTAGGAAAGCTCCATTGGAAGCCATTTGGAAAGGGCCGGCACTTTCAAAAGCACTTGGCAGGTGATTGGATCAATCTGTCTATCACCTTCTATCATGGGCCACTTCTGATTGGTTAACAATGGCTGGTACATGTGGAGCACAGCACTTCTGATTGGTGTGGATGACTGAGACACAAGAAGAAAAAAAAATTGTAATTTTTTTTTTTTTTTTTTTTTAAATCGCAGGCTTTGCGATTTCATAATTGCATCATTTAAAATCGCGATTTCAATTTAAAATCGATTAATCGTTCAGCCCTAGTGTGTGGGAGAGAAGCATTAAGATGTGAGCCTCTACAGATCATTGACATGCACTAAAACCTATATAAAACACTACAGGAAAGGGAAAACCCCAAGAAGGATAATAGGGCCTCTTTAAAAATCAACATATGGTGCGTCATGAGAATAATATAAATACTTTTAACTGAATAGGAGCTGTATGAAGTAGTGCTGTATTAAAACATTGCTTTGTTAACTATGGCTTTTGTATCGTATTGTCGACCATGTACCTCGAGCATCTTCTCCTCTGCCATTGTGTGTCACTCCCTTCCCTGCTGTGCTATGACGCACACAATGTGTATTCAGAAGTATTCAACGGCAGCCTGAAGCTAAGGCCCAGAGTGTGTGTGTGATGGTGCATGTTGATGCTCCGGTCTCTTGGCGCTGTGCAGCAGCAACCGAAATGCACCTTCCTCGAACCAGCGTGACTTTTAGTCCACGCATGCCTGTCTGTTCCAGCGCCTCTGGCCCTTTTCCCTTTCTCATGCAAACACACCAGAGCTGGAGAACACGTAGAAGTAAAATTATGTTTGACAAACAATCTTCTCCGGAGTCATCTTATCACGACCTCAGGCACCTGGAGAAACCGAGGTCCATTTCAAAGTCGAAACCCCCAGATTGGTATTTTCAGCACACTTTTTACTCTAGCATGTAGGGCAAACAGTCTGGGGATTAGTGTGTGTATATCAGAGTGTGTGTGTCTTGTGGGGGGCGGCGTATATGTGAATACAAAACTGTCATTTTATCCGTGCACTCTCGCGCCATCAACAGTATGATCACGCATCAAAGTGTCTGCTGTGTCTGACTGCATAATCACCGGAGCAAATCTCACTCCCATTCAGCCGAGAGTTATCAGTGAGGATATTGTTTTAACCCTTTGTAATGTGGCTGCGAGCGAGGATGTGGAGCCTTTGTGCCGAGCTGGTTGACACAACCGTACCAGAGCTCTGAATGCACGCAGATAACCTTCAGCATGTTTGAATCACGGGGGTGTAACTCTCACACGCAGCTGGAGACTCACATATTCAAGTATTCCCACTGTATCGCTGAATCTCGCACACACAGCTCCACCTCAGTCATACACACATTTGAGCATACTCTCTTTTAAAATATATGCACAAACACACACCGAGATCACTTACATCTACTTTAAGTACGCTTGAATTCCCATGGTAATGCTATGCCTCTCTGTCTTATACACTCTTACACACACACTCTCGCAGCCCTCCCACAGACTTCATTCTCATGCACGACCATTCAGATATGTCATTTGTGGCTCTCTCTTTCTCATGCGCCCACACACACACACACACACACACACACACACACACACACACACACACACACACACACACACACACACACACACACACACACACACACACACACACACACACACACACACACACACACACACACACACACACACACACACCCACCCTTGCCAGATGATCCATCCCAGGAATAGCGTTCAACATCTGGCCGACAGGGGTTTGTCTCGCGCTACATCTCCCGGGTTGCCCTTTACCAGACCCCAGCGCGTACTGATGGATCACCTGCAGACTGGGATGGACGGATGGTGCGTCATCCCCCCCTCTGCACCTTGCGTGCCATTTCATCCTATCGGCGCAACTCATCTGTCATTCTCTCAGGCCATTTGTTACTTTGCCCTATGCCTTACATATGTGCGGCTGTTTGCATATGCCCACCTGAGTGAATCCCTGACCCCTGATTGCAACACCCTACACCTATCTTATAGCAAACATCTTAAATTGCCTCATTTCAGTGGCACCTTTTCAAACAATTTAAAAGGTGGTTTTAAAAAGGCGACAATTATATAGAAGGGTGCAAATTGCTTTATCTGCTATGGTGCGGAAAGAAATGGACAAATATAGAGTGGAATGTCTTTCAAAATAAATGACTTACTTAGATTTACACGTAAATTAACACCTTATTAGTGTAGAAGCCTAAATCATGTGAGACATATTGGTGGGAAAGTGTCACTTGGCAGACTGCGAAGTGCTGTAAAGTAAACTACACATTGCAGTAGATGTATTTATAATGCCTGCAATTGTCTATAACTTTAAGAATGGGCTACATGAAAACCTAAAAAGAGAAACCGAAAGACTTCCAGCTAAATCAAAGCAACCCCCCTCAGATTTCAGCCCTTCCTGTCGAGGTTTTTTCGTCTTTCCTCTGATGCCGCACAAGTCAGTGTTATTACGCAGAAAGGCAGGATACCATGGCCAGAGGGGAACCCGTCCATCAGTCAAAAGCCTCAACTCTGAACCGAGGGACTTCCAACATCGCACTGAGCTCTACAACACAAACACGTGTTTAGCCCCGCAGCTGTGCAGAGAGGAAACCAAATAGAAAAAAAACAAGGAAGCGGTAAACAAAGTTGAGCCGATCTGTGTCAAACAAAAAGTCGTAGCCTGGGGAGAGACGGCGCAGACCTGCCTTGCTCCTCGGCCTTGAGTATAAACACATGAAATGGATTGCCTGCCTCGCCCTGTCCACATGTTCCCAGGCTGTTTCCATTCAGTAGCTTATAACTTAGGGTGCCTGGATGTGATTTTAAGCATGGGCTGCGTTGTCCACTGGAACTTAGGAGAGATGTGAAGCTTAAACCCACCCTGGAGGTGCCATATGAAAACCATTTTGTGTTTACACAAAAGTTTCCCAGCTTTTCTCAATTTAATGGTTCATGTCGGTCAGCAAGCTCCGTTTCATCCACTTTTGCCACGGTTTGCGAGCCCCCGGGCAACGTCTCGGCCACTTAATGGAAGCAGCGTCGGCAGCAGAAGTAAAGATTGTCGGTGCACCTGGGCGGATTGCTTGCAGTGTTTCTCCCATCTGAATCACTCGTCTATTTCAGAGGATAGGGGAGGGGGTGTTTCTTCAAAGCAGAGGGAACTGTGTGTGCCTCTCTCTCTGGAAGTGGTACAAATCAGCAGCATACACAGCATTAATCAACGGCCTGAGAGGTCAGCTCAACATACCTGTCCCCTCACGCATCCTTCTGGCAAGTCCTTGAGAATCCAGGCTGCAGCAATCAATCACAGATAATTCCCACGTGAAGCTCTGGATGATAAGGCTCTCTAGTTGTGTGGAGGAAAGAATTAATGAGTAAAAGTTTCCTTCTGAAACTGTGTTATTTTGAGCTTCTGCATCGGTACTCAAGAAGCGTAAGATGGGGGACATGAGGTCAAGGCGAGGAGGCTGGCTGGAGCTCTGTTCCAACTCCCAGCGAGACTTTCTAAGATGTTTGACAGTGTAATTAAGCCGCTCGGCTCCAAGTATGACAATGAGATGTAAATTATACAGTGACACCTCTCACTTAGCTTGTTCTATGTATAATGTATCTCACTTTTCCTCCACTCTTGGTGTATAATAAGTCCCCTACAGTTATGCTAAAACATCCCCCTTTGCGTGGGACTGTCTACCGATAAGCATGGATTGACATCCTTAAACACTTCACTTTATGAGAAAAATAGGTGCTTTCACCACAAAGGTGCTTAGTAATCCTGCCAGAGCTGTGCGGGTCATTAATTAAATTCACAGGATGTTACAGACTTGTTTGATTAGAGCGGTGGGGAAGATAAGATGTAGCTTTTATTAAATATTTTTCGCACCACCTTGCAGGATTGCTCTCTTTTTAGATTCTTGATCTTGTAGCCAGATGTCGCCCGTCTTATCACAGAGTTGCACAGAACAGAAGGACGGGACCCCAAGGACCAAAAAATAGGGCTAAAAATATGTGGGAGGGCGAGGAAACGTGTGTACTTAAAGACGTGTGTGTGCATCTGCGACACTACTTGTTACATGATTTTTACACTGTGCATTTCATCTCTTGTCTTCAAGTAATCTTATCTATCTCTTTGTAAGAGTTTTTGATGAATGTAATGTCTTTCATGCAGCTTTGGGGGACAGAGCGTTTTTCAAATAATTAATTATCTCTTCTATTATTTGAGATAAAAACACTTTCAGACACTGAACCTCAAGCTGAATTAACCACCAGTTTTTCTTAAAGCTTCATGACCTTTCCTGTGCCGGATTGCAGGATTTGCAACGGGGAGAAAATCAGTATTGATTCACAATTCGTGTTCTCCAGAGATAAGACTATGGAGACATTTCCCTTTTTTATCCTCCGCAGTTGTGGGGGATTTATTTAGTGTGAGGAAAGGCTGCAAAAAGTAAACAGTAAATACTGCAGTGGGTTCCATTTCCCATTGGAAACCCAGCGGGCCGACAGCCACATGGCTCCTGTCTAATATCACAGCACCGTGTCACACTTTTAAAGGCATCAAACCCCGCTGCAGCTGTGACTGACAGGTGCAAAGGAAGAGGAGGGAAAAAAAACCTCCTAACGGCCCTGACACACCAAGCAGTCACCAGAGAACTCGCCGACGTTCTCCTGCGTCTTGGCCATGTGTCGCACTGGAACACAGCGCAAAGACTTCAGCCGAGCACGTAGGAACTGCGCATGCGTGAGTGGCAATAACTCTCCTTACCAGCAGGCGGCGGTAGTGTGTATTCGTCATTCAAAAGAGGCAACAACCGGAAGACAGAGAAGAAGAATAGACTGCGTGATCTAAACAAACAACAAATAGCGCGTGCGTTCCATTTTCACTCTCGTCCATCGAAAACATGTTTTGTGCGGTACTGGAGCTATCAGCCATTGCAGTGTTGCTTGTGGAAGACGTTCTCAAGCAACCGTCTCTCAAGAGGCGGAACGTCGACGCACGGCCGACTCAACATGTTGAATCGGCCGTGCGTCGGCCATGAAACGCCAAATAAGGCGTGTCACGGCCGACGGTGCGGGACACACCAAATAGAGTTTGGGCGAAAGGGCGTGCTTCGTCGTCCGACTAACGAAAACAGACGATTTCGGCCTGGTGTGTCAGGGCGTTTAAACAAATACTGGATATCTTTTTTTATTTTGATATACTTTATTAATCCCTCGTGGGGAAATGGTTTCTCTGCATTTGAACCATCCTAGTGTTAGGAGCAGTGTGCTGCCATTTTGAACGGCGCCCAGGGAGCTGTGTAGGGAACGGTGCCTTGCTCAGGGACACCTCGGTAGCACTTGGTCTTGCCGGGACTTGAACCGGTGACCTTCCAGTTACCAAGCCAAGTCCCTATCGACTTCGCCACCACCGCCCAAATCTCTCTCCTCTTTCCATAAGGTTATGTAGGCGCAGGAAATGGAGATCGTGGTGCTCTCAGTCATTAATCAGTGTGGTGACCCCCATACTCTACCTCCCACCACTCCCTCAACACTTTCTCTCCATGCACCGGCTAGGCATCTAATGCAATTTCAACATCACACCCTTGGGCTGTGACTGATGAGCAGAAATCCTCTGCTTTAACCCAAAGCTGTTGATACAAGCAGCAAGAGAGGAGAGGGAGCTGTGATCGTCCATCTGTGAGGCTCACAGCTGCTGAAGAGGTGGTGGATGGACTGCAGTCTGATGGACTTCGCTTAATGCGTCCTTACCGAATGCAAGTTTGATGAAGACCAAATGTATGGAGCACACATGGGGCGAGAGAACACAGATTAGCGCGCCGCAGTGGTGTTGCAAGTGCAGAGGAATAACGCCAGGAAAGAAAAACCCACCACATGGCATCCCTACAAAAATAGCTTTCTTTCGCATCATCCTTATTTCCCAGCTCCTTCCCGAACAGCTGCTTTGATGGATCATTTTGTCTCCCTAATAGCAGCTCCAAATCCCTGGATGCTCTCCATTTATGTTCCGAGGGAGACTATAACAATTTAGCTGAATCCATCTAAAAGATTAGCACAGGAGCAGCAGAATAAAGAAGCGAAGGCAAGTCTTGGCTTCACCCAGGGGGGAATCAACTTCTTTATTTAGGCCTTTTTTTAATTTGGTTTTAAGTCCTTGCTTTGTCAATATTAACTATAGCTGATTTCTGAAGGAGTCCGGTATAAATGATGCAGTCCTCCAAGCTTGCTGAGGCCTTTCAATCATGCATGAGTGGTGGATAAGTGATGGAAGCCGCTGTGCCCCGACACTCTCTCTTTCCTCCCCGTCTGCTTTCCATTTGAACTGGGGGGATAAGGATGAGAGAGATTTTCTATCACACCCACTGCTTCATCGCAAATATCAAGAGCGGAAGAAAGCGAGCGATGTTGTGAGCCGTAGTCTCTGCCAACCACAGCAGATATATTTACAGTCTCGGAGACGTATCAGCCGGAGCGGATCACGAGCAATAACTTCCATCTGTCAATCAGCGGCGCACGGCTAACCCTTTGTTCTCTGTTTGTGTCGCACACTAATGAAAGGCTCGTGACGTGTTTGATCACACTTTCTTGACAGGACTATTTAACATCTACGGCTGCCTGATTACACATTTATCCTACATGACTGCATATCAGATTTCGAATATTATCATTTAAACGTTGTGGTGTTGATCCATTTTAAGTGATGAAACTACATGAATCACCTCATTAAAGCATATGGCAATCGTAAAAAGCAGATTCAAGCAACACAAGATCTATACATATAAAAAGAAAACTGCAATGCATCTACCAGTAGCGTAGGCAGAAATGTACTTTAGGGTGGGCCTGTAAAAAATAGGGTGGGCCAGATTTTTCTTCTGCGCATCAGAAGCTAACAACAATCCCCGCCGGTACCGGTAGCAGATTACTTTTAGAATACTTTCTTTTTCCATAACAGATGGGTATGTTTTGGTGAACAGGAGACACGTATGTTACTGTCTTAATGGCTTATCAAGAACTCAAACACGACCTCTTGGTGTCATTCTGACAGCTCTCTCATCTCTCTTTGTACTGTCTTAAAACCTTTCCTTAGAATATGTTATGAATTGTAAGGTGTCCTTGGTGCTTTGAAAGGCGCCCATAAATAGAATGAATTATCATTATTATTTATTATCTGAAACGATAATAACTTTTAAAACGTGTTCCAGTCACTTGCCCCATGCATTCAGCAGCAGCAGGCCATTCACTTTGATTTGATCCCATTATAAATGTCATCATTTCGACAATAAAGAAATGCTACATAAACGTTATCTTGCACATTTTATCTAACCATCTCTGTTTCTAACTTTCAATATCACACACACACACGCGCACGCACACGCACTGCAGCGCCGTGCAGTGTGCACACAGTTCTGCCGGTAATGAATATTACATTTTGTGAGGAAACTTTTCCACCAATAATTCCAATAAGTATTCCAAAATGTATTCACTTCAGGTTTACGAAAGTAACTGTAATCAGATTACTCGTTTTTCAAATGTAACGCCAGCTGAATACACTTGAGTTTTGTATTCTGATTACGTAACGCCGTACATATATGCCATTACAACCCAACCCTGAGTATCTCTCCGGACTGTCCACCAGCAGATGAACAACACCCACCTCTCCGCCTCTTCCAAGGGACGAGGGAACCGTGCGGCAGAGTTTCCGTTAAAATGTTTTTCTTCTGATAGCCCAGCAGCAGGAGAGGTGGGGAGAGGGAGGCGTGGGGAGAGGGAGACGTGGGGAGAGGGAGGCGTGGGGAGAGGGAGACGTGGCTATTTCATCGTTATCAGAAAATGACCGTATAGATCGATGCTAGATGAGGGCAGTGGGGGCTCTTCTTGGAGTCTGGCTTTTAAAAAAAAAAACAAAGTTCATTAGTGAACTTTGAGCCATAATTTATTTTGCAGGCAGCTCTCTGCCTCTCTCACGTTATTATGACGCGCCGGAACCAACAATCAGTTTTTACCGTAAATGAGTTTGGTTCAGAGGATAAAGCACATACAACATTAATTAAACTCGATATTTGTTCACTTGAATTTCACTTTGAATTATTGGATATTCTCAATGGGTGAATAATCTTTTTATAATAATAACAAAATAATAAAAAATGGCTACCCCACTGGCATCTACTGTACTTGTTCATATCCTAATTCACTCATGGAAATGTTATCAAAGCCACAGTAAAGTTCATTGCCCAGAGGTTAATCCCTCTCTCCCTGCAGCTACTGTATATCATTATAGCTTCATGTTCTTAAGAGACTTAATTGCATTTGGCATCCTCTTCCCATTTTAGATAATGTCCTACTTTTAGTGCAGATACCTTGATTCGTAAAGTCGGGAAAGACAAACAAAGACTCCAAATTGTTGCATTTCTTTCCCATCTGGTGTGTCGATTAAGTCCACAATCACAAACTTGACTTTTGTTAATTAAAACAGGCTGAGAAAAACAACACATGCTTAGGTCTGTATCAAAGCGTGCCACTGGCTCTTATACAGTATATCGATGCCTCCCTCCACTGAGCAAGTGTGTGTCACTTTCAGGTGATCACAGGTTGGATTTATTTTGGAAAGTAATAATGCAGACTTATGAAAATGTGAGCATGTAGTAACACCAATAAGCCACACACCTCCAGCAGTACCTCATTTCAACTGTACACTTAAGCTGCTGCTGATGCATGTGTTTTAATGTGTGCATATGTGTCTGTGTATATATAGGATATACAGATTTTATACATATTTTTGTATTCGGGATTTCGATCTCTCTGACTGCACATACCAACTGAAAGATTGACAATAAAGTTGACTTTGATGTAATATGTGCTCAGGCAAGTCTTTAATAATATCAGCTAAATGCACATTTACACTATTTAATGTTATTTGTTGTATTAGTTTCTTTAAACAGGACATTAATAGACATTTCTGCAAAGGCACCATAGTCAGGCAAGAAGCTATTTCCATCTGTAGTCCCACAGATGTTGTAAGTCCCCCTAAAAACTAATTTAATGTGAAATAACATGTTATACAATCATTAAGAACATAGTCTTATATTACAGGAAATGCTAATACAAACAAAGCATACATATGTTTTGATGCAATTATCTTATAAAGTAAATATAAGTAAATGTTAGACTGTATTTCTTAACTGTGAGAAGTGCTCTCACCCCAAATTAAAAACATGCATGACTCACGAGGATTGAAATGAAATGTGTTGCGGTAACATTTGAAGACTCGAGCACCGTGAACTCGGGAACATGGTCACGAATATAATGAAAAGGAAAATATGCACTACTCTTATCAACATATAAAAGAAATGATCCATTCATAGAAACATATGGAGATACTCAAATCCTTGAATATGAATAAGTCCTTGTGATCGTTGAATGAGTTCCAACTTATTAATGTAAATGTGTTATGGTACAAAGGTGATTGGTGTTCAGCTTCAATTATTTCTTTGCTTGCTCTATTTGAAACAAGACGACTCTCTCCAGGCATCAAAGCTGAACATTATCACTGTAGTGTTAGGCAAAGTAGAGTATTCATTTGTAATTTTACAAGTGGTTAAAATGGACAAAATGGTTTCACTCGCATGGATGTTGCTCTGTAGTTTGCCTTTGTTGAATAACCGTGCAAAGTCCAGATTATCTAGAGCAACCACATGAACTTCTCTCGGCACAGACATGTTGTTGTTAAGCTCTTTAAATGTCATTTGAAAGCTTTGAGCACCGCAGACGCCAAACATGCCAACCCGACACCGGGATGTTCTGGGGTAAAGGGGATGCCAACCCGACACCAGGATGTTCTGGGGTAAAGGGGATGCCAACCCGACACCGGGATGTTCTGGGGTAAAGGGGATGCCAACCCGACACCGGGATGTTCTGGGGTAAAGGGGATGCCAACCCGACACCAGGATGTTCTGGGGTAAAGGGGATGCCAACCCGACACCAGGATGTTCTGGGGTAAAGGGGATGCCAACCCGACACCGGGATGTTCTGGGGTAAAGGGGATGCCAACCCGACACCAGGATGTTCTGGGGTAAAGGGGATGCCAACCCGACACCGGGATGTTCTGGGGTAAAGGGGATGCCAACCCGACACCAGGATGTTCTGGGGTAAAGGGGATGCCAACCCGACACCAGGATGTTCTGGGGTAAAGGGGATGCCAACCCGACACCGGGATGTTCTGGGGTAAAGGGGATGCCAACCCGACACCGGGATGTTCTGGGGTAAAGGGGATGCCAACCCGACACCGCGATGTTCTGGGGTAAAGGGGGTTATAGTATTCTCATTTTCAGGTTTATATGTGTATCTTGTGCCTCTACTGTGACATGTTGACATGCTTTAATGTTCAAAAGGTATTTAAAGGGTGGATAGGAGAGAAACTACCTCTGAAGGGAACTTTTTAGAGGGATTTGAGGCTTTGCAGACCATTACTTATGTGAATGTAATACCATGCTTATATCTTGTTATTGTTAATTTGTACATTTAACATGTATATACCAGTTCAAGTCCCGGAAAGTCCAAGATCTTATTTTATGAGACACTACAGGAAAGGGTAACCCCCCCCCCCCCCCCCAAAAAAAGCAGAATAGGGCCTCTTTAAATTGTGTATTTCTGTAATCCTCTTCATATACATAGCTACAGTAATAACCATACAAAAAGAGGGTATATATATATTTTTTAGTTGGATGAAATTATCCTTTCAAAGTATCCGAGATTATAAATAACATCAAAGGGTTTCCAGGAACAAAAGGCCCAAAACAAAGCCGCTTCAAATGTCCTCTCAGTGCAACAACACAAACAAAGCAGGAAGCAAAGGGACACGGGGCAAAATTCTGGGTTTGAAGTCCCTCGTCCTTTATTACACTGAGCGACCACATTTCTCTACTCCCACTACCTCCTTCAAATTAGGCCATCACCGTGGAAACGCAGCGTATCTGCCAACTTTTGAGGGGATTGTGGGACCAGCGGGACCTTGTGATTGAGGTCAATTTAAGAGGTCAGCGTGCCATTTCTCAGAGCAAAGTTCCTGTCACCTTTTGGCAAACAATTTATTATCCCTCGGCTGCCAATCAGAGTAGTTTTGGGAGCCCTTTTGCCTCCGTCAAAGTCGTCAAGGCTCACTCAGTGCTGAGCCCATAGAATTTAATTAGAGCTGGTGGGCTTGTGATATTGACACGTCTGTCAAATTTCCCCTCGGAAAACTACTTCCTGTTCGCTCAGGTCTGCTCTCCCTTATATACTCGGTGAGATATAAGAACTGTTTTCAGCTGGCCCTTAGTTTTTAAGTGGTCCCGTGGGAAAGTGACGATTTATCTACGGCTGCAGTTATTAAAAAGCTAGAGAGTGGCATTTAGAAATGACACAGGGTTGTGCCACTGGTAGAGCCTTCAGCACCTGGCTACTTATTTAACCGTGAAATACACTCTCCTGTCCCACAGCAGAGTGAGTGGGAGCTCGTATAATACGGGAGCAGGAGAAACTTGTTGTAAATCTTTCATGGCAATAGGTCAACAGGATGTTAATGTTGTTTTTCGTTTGTGCCGTGGCCCCCTGGTAGGGCTAGATACAGTCGGTACAGTAGCTGCCACATATTCACCTCCAGAGACGTCAGTGTGCTGCTTGTTGAGTAATTTAAGAGACCCGAAGGAACCGTAGAAACACATGCAGCATGTCAAAGCGCTCCAACTGCACAACACTTTATTAAACATTTACTTAAGTATGCAAAGATGTATTATTAAGCCGCTAGATGTAATATTATGAGGAGACTTTTCTGTTCGGGTTTGAATATTGTGACAGACCCGAAGGAATTCTCGAACCCTGCAGAGCACGACATCCTTTATTAAAAATCTACTTACGGATGCAAATAAGTAATATCAAAGCGCCACATTTCCAAATCAGATATTATTCTTCCCTTCTACTTCATCATGTTCTTGTAGTTTCCAATTGTGTATGAAGTATTTGTGGTCTGGATGCAAGGGGGGGGGGGGGTAATGCTGGGCTCTGCCGCTTGACCATATTTCTGTTCCACGTGAAGCACTCTGCGGATTAATTTGATCGTGGCCTTTGATTACTTGAGTGCGATTGTGAAATGAGGGCGGAGAGCTGTGGAGACGAGAGGCGAGTAAAACAAGATGAATGTAAAACAAACCCTTCATGGAAGCAAACAAGCTTTCAATGTCCGACCAATCCTTCTAATTTTCCGCTTCATTAAGAGCTCTGGTGCTGTGAGCCCAAGGCCAGGGGCCGCTGGAGGCATGGCAGACCCTTTAATAGCCTGTTTACAACCAGGCTCAGGCAACACGGGGAGCAAATGGAAGGACTGAGCTTGTTAACAATTTAATGGCTGCAGTGACTGATTTAAGGATTTGCATACTGGCAGAAAGGTCATATTTGTTACGTTCTTCACTGGGCAAGACTTAAAGCCACTCTCACCGAGGTTTATGATCCACGCTGTTCATTTTCAAGGATGGCTGGTTGTAATGATGCATAATTGTAAACTGCTTGCCTCCTTTGTGGCCACTCCATAGGTCAGGAATGAGTGTTCAGTGAAGCAAACAAAAACAGTGTGGTGAACATTACTGTCAAATCCGATCAATTTGTGCATGACGAGGAAACGCATACAAAAGATACCACAGATGTTCATAAATAATATACATTTCACACTCTTATCATTGTCAGGATGATTACCAAGCAGCTGATGGTTATGCCACTGTCTATTCGGCATTTCAAGATATTTCTAACAATGAGTAGAGCTATGAATAATGCAGCTGCAAGCACCTATCTCATTGCTTTTCAACTCACAAACCGGAGCTGATAATAACAAAAATGTCAGTTGACTTAAAATAATGAAAAAGGCGAGACATCTTTTGTAGAAAATGTGACCTTTTAATTTAGATGGTGGATGTAAAGAGACATGGTTTATAGGCAAAGTGAAGGAACAAGGCATACATCAGGCGTCCCTGATTTCTTCAAACCGGCTCTCTTATCGAACATCGTCTTCTTTAAATTCTGCTTAAAAGCGAGGGAGATGGTGACATTATGATTTAAGAGTAGTCTGTGTTTTAGCACCTTAGTGACTTTTGACAGCTCTTTCTTTCTCTCTCTGCTTTCGCTTTTCTCACTTTCAGCTAGACTCTGTCAGACCGTGTAATGCATGCAAGGTTACACGTTGTCTGGATAAGGACTAAGGGCATAAACAAGTCAACGGAGCTTAACCGAAACAAGTTTGAAGTTGGGGAAAAATGGAGCTGTCGAGTGTTGCCAAGGCTGCCGCCGCTCTGAAGTGGATTTATGTCCGGAGAACATGTGGGCTGATCCTGCAGACTATAAACAAAGCAGGAGGACCCGCTGAGTAGTAATGCGCTACGACATCAGATTATACACCTGACCTGGGCGCAGTTTGACCAGTGGATGTGTTTGAAGGCTGGCTTCACATGCTGCATTACCATACCAGCAAAAAGCATCCTCTTCTTTGTCTTTTCTGTCCTATTCTTTTTGTGTCGCTCTCATCAGCCTCTGCGTCATGACTTCAAAAGGCCAGCTCCAGACAGAGCAACTCACATGACCTGAAAGGAGGGCAGGCCATCCACAAAAGCATGCTTGTGGCCTGTTTATGAGATTCTGTTTCTTGTTGGTCGTTGCTTCCGACTGGCTGCGTTCCTCCGCAGGCGCAATTCGGCTCTGGAAGTGTTTCCAAGTCACTGGTTGTGACAGGCTTTCCCTCGGCTCTTTGTGTTGCCCTGGGTGACCCTAATACCCTCTCATACCGCCATGTTGAACTCGGGGCACATGGCAAGGGCGAGCGTGTTGGGCGCTGGTAGTGACTGTAGTTTGTGGTGGGGATGGTTGGGAGGAAGTATGAAAAGACTACACAAATATATAAATTAAGGGTTAAAGCTCAGAGCAAAAGCTACATGGGGAACTGTTGGGAAAATACTGAATGTCCTCTTCCAACATGAGAGTAACATGATAACAAAGGTATCTCAACTGTAGCTGTGAACATGACAGGATGTGTGATTACCTAGAAGAGCATCAGGACTGTTTGAGGCAGATGATAGCTGTGTGATTAACATGATGATTCAGCCTCTATGGAGAGAGACATCAAGCATGCTCATTTCTGACGTGGAGCTAATCTGAAGTAAACATTGAATACTGCTTTCTATTCCTCCATCTTGTGACTGTGTAACTCCCTCTCTTGGATATCAGCATGTGAATGGGAGAGTAGCAATGTAGAAAATGTTCACAAGACGCTGCCTTGAAAAAATAAATGATGGTACGTCAAAGAGGTGATGATGCATTGTGAGCGATGGAAGAGATGAAGCAGCTGTTCCCTTGGCTTTAGGCCTTGAACCTAGTTCTCGGTCTGTCCGTCAGTCTTTCTGCCGTCTGTCCGCTCGCTGTTAGGCTGTGGACTCCCAGAGGAAAGAGAAACTGACCTCCCCCCAGCTGGCTCGCCTTTCAATGGCCCACTGTCAACATCCCCGCACAGCAGCATGGCCATCTGGCGCTCCGTCCCTCCTACTCTCACTGTGTTTTGTTCACATAGATACTGTCTCAAAACACATACATATGTGCGCAAGGGTGCAGTGAATACACGACTATACCATAGCAAACTGAGGTTACCTACTGTAACCCAGCTTCTATGAGTAAATGGCGCAGCCCTCTAAGGCTATCGCTATTGGGTTATCCCTCTGCGCCCCCGCGCAGCACTGAAACACTTGCGGGTGGGCGTGGACTACAAGTGTTTCAGTGCTGCGGGGGGCGCAGAGGGATAACCCAATAGCGATAGCCTTAGAGGGCGAAGCCATATACGAAATAGAACAGTAGGTTGTTTCCATCTACACACACACACAAACGGCTGTACCGTAGGCTCTTTTGGTTTTGTCGAGATGAAAGCCACACATGTGAGAGTGTTAAGTCCGTGTACAGGACCGTACAGATTAATAATGGATCCTGTTTGGTATTCTTTTCATGTGCTCAAAGAGATAATCAGACAGTGGAAGCACTTTTGTAGTTGGCTAGGCGGACAACAGCCTCTTGCAGGTCAACACCAATTTATTCTGGTTGCAGCAGTGCCAAGAAAAAAGAATTCAAAGGCAAATGCAACTGTCTTTTAAATGACATTAGGCTATATGTTCATATTAGCATATGGTCAGTGTTTCTGCGCTTTATAATTCCCATATCTCTCTACTGTGTGTTAAGTAGATTTGGGATGCATTTGTTATTTGCATTCAGTCCAAGGTGAGCCCCTGTCTTTGTCATGTTTTGACATTTAATTTAGTTCTCTTGATTTTCACATTACGCTTACTTTGCCTAGTGACACTGCTTTAGCCTGGAGAAATGCATTATACCTTTTACACTATGACTTCCATCAGCTAGAACCTCATATGAAAGCAGTGTTTAATCCACTCGTCTTTACATATTTGTTGCTTCATACAGCTTGCTGCTTTGACTGCATGATTGAAATACCTATAATTGGCAATCCTTCAGCGTCTGATCCAATGTTCAAACCAGAACAATCACTTGAACACAGACGGCTGCATGACTAGTATGCTAGATATTGTTGTGGTGGGATTTCATCAGGATTCAATAGCCTGCATCTCCGGTGTGTGAGCGATGGAGGGATGCCACAGGAGGGACAAGTGGAGGAAAGAATAATTACTTGGCCTATTTCCTCCCCAACCCATTCACACACCGGCAAGCCCAACGGAAAGGACTCTCCTCCCGCATTGTTATTATTAAATGAAAAATTGGCAGCGCATCAGTTCAGTGGCAGGCCGTTTGGTGTTCCTGTCATTTGTCTCCTCTTGGACAGGAGTGGACACTGTGCAGTTCACACCCACTGATGATATCAGCTTCTGTTGTGTTGTAGATGGATGTGTCGCGATGCATGTGTTGGGTGTAATCTAGCCGCATTCTGGTTGTCAGACACGGAGAGGAACCGTGTATTTTCGGTTGTAATACGTTTGAAAGCAGGGCTAATTAAAACAACTAACAGGCACTTGGCAAGCATTGATTGTTTGTGTACCTGCACAGTGAGGATAAGGACGAGACCATTCAACTGCAAGGCTACTCTGTATTAATTAGTGGCTCCAAGCTAAGGCCACATTTGAACATGGAGAAAATGAATTGGCATGTCGCTCTTATGTCACTGGATCAGATGGACCCATGCACATCTGGCAGTAAATAATGATCCAATCTTTAGAAGAGGGTACAGTGAGCACGCACGTCAATACACATACCCACCGGACTCCTTTGTTCGCTGTGAAAATAGTTGAATTAAGTCATTTCCATTTTCTGTTTTCACTTGATCAATTTGCAACAGCTGTCAGGCGTATGAGGACTAATGGAGGTGTCATGCTGGGTTTATTCATGAGCTCAGAATTATGTGATTCCTCCTGCCTTCAGGATTGTTCTGAGTTATTGAGCTTAAAGGTTTTCAACGTCCCTCGAGTCAAATGGCGATTACGCACGCACAAATCAGTGCTTTCGTAAAAGAAACACTGACACTAATTGGTATTCATGGCTTTGGTTGATTTGAGTGACTCGGCTTGGACCAAGGACACTGCACAAAAGTTACCTTGTGAACCTTCGACAGTCAATCACTCATGTTAAGGCTCGCAATACAGTAAGTACCAAATGAACTTTTTGAAGTTAGGAAACACATATAAAAGTCCAATCTGTCAGTCTAAAGCGTTCACATGTACTCATCGTCACATTAAAGCTGCTCCCACTGAGAGACCTTTTGAAAAGAAGCGTCCAAGGTTTAAACTTTGGAGCAAGAACCTTTTTAAGGAGCTCTTGTTGCACGTTTTCTCAGACAGACAGACAGACAGACAGTCAGTCAAAAGTAGTGATGTTTGAATAACTGCCATCCCTCTCCAATCCATCGTTACCAAATGGACTCTAACAGCAGACGGAGATTTGACTGAGGCTTGATTCATCTTTTGGTTTCAGGCGGTGTGTTATCGGCAGGATCCGTGTTCCACCTGCAGTCTGGCTGTCAACACGTTATTAAGTGCTGTTTGCCAGCAGCAAGTCAATGTTGTCTTTGCAGATATAAGTGCACCTTGAGAAGAAAACTGTATAGATTAAATTAAACATACATAGTGTGTGTATAAATCCTCCAGCTTTGGATTGTTGTGATCTGGTACCCGATAATCTGCATCTTTCTGCAAAAGGTTTACTGTCAGAAGTAAATCCAGAGCGCTCAATCCGCGGCTACACTCACAGTGATGACACATCGCCGTTATGTTTCTAGTCTCGTCGGGAATGCTGAGAATGATAGCGCCGTATGCACTGAGAGGAAAGTCAATTTGCTCCGGCAATTTGCAGAAACAGATCAGTCAACCAACACGGTGTTGACTTTGATGGCACCAATCATAGCTGCTCTGACACACATGCTACGCTCCTATTACCTCTGCTGTGGGTGCTTTCAGGGTTTTTACCTGCTCTGTCAATACTCTCCCAGCACGCAACGCTGGCAAGCTCTCCTACTCTCAGCCCCTAGAAAACACAATCATTACAAAATAAATACATAATGCCGATGGCAGAGAAGCAGCTGGGAGTGGTAGCAGTGAGAGCCTTCAGACTGACTCAGCCTGACTCATATTGCTGCCCACTGACTGCATGCATCCAAATCACAGCAGACGTTATGGATCTCAGGCATTGATTTTCTGATTTCAAAGAAGGACTAACTCGCTCTCATGTAGAGGACTGCTTTCCCTTTGTGGTTGACATGAATGAGTCAGGTTGCTATATATGTATAATTGAAAGCGTTATGATTTCATTAATGGACAGTGGCTTCACAGCGTGCTGCGGTCATGACGGCTGCTTTCTAATAATTCCTCAACACTCGTACAAGCTTCTACAACAACTGAATACATTCTCATCTGATTAGCTCATCGCATGGCAAGAAAGGACATCTTTTATTCCTTGCATCTACATTTTTTACTCAAAACATGAAGACATTAAAAAACAAACTGTTTCATTTTAGCACTTTCATGGCTTTGGAAAACACTTGTCTTTAAAGTAGGTATAATTATCACACAAAATGCGCCTGTATGTTTGTTTTTCTAGCAGTTAATATTGCGGTGAATTTGATGGAGAATTGAGGGGTTTGCACACTTGAATACAAAGCAGTCTTTGTCAAGTACGCCCTTATTGGAGTGAGTAGATGTGGGAAGTAAACATGATTATTACAGATGTGAGGCGAAAAGCTGGTATGCAAATTCTTATCAGGCCACTTGTTTAATTAGGTATCTCATTGTATTAGCTTAATAGGTAAATCGTGGGTGGTTTTGAAATTAACATCCCATTAGGAGATTCAATTTAAACTAAATCGGGAAGAAACTCCAAGTCTCTAGAAGCTGTTGGCATTACTGACTTGATGTGCAATATGGTACAAAACATTAAAAATAACACCACCTTTACTCATATTGAAGTCACCTCCTTTATGCATTGTGTATATCTTCAATCGTTAGACGTCTTCTTAAAGAAAAGCAGTGTTGTTGTATCTCTGAATCCTGTATGTGGAGTTTCCCTCTTTGAATATCTTGTCGTGGCCTCAGCTACTCCTAATTATTGCATTCCGAACCGCGCAGCATCGACAGCCACAGGTTCACTTCTGGTGTTTATGCGAGGGCCTCTGAATGATTTTGTTCTGCTCGGCTGCACACTTTAATGAAAGTGTAAATGCTTTTGGAATGGTGGAATCAGCCGAGTTGGGCGGATTAGCACTTCCCTTTTTCCACTGCCTTGATGTTTAATTACCACAAGTTTGTTGTTTTTCTTATTCGTCTGTTACTTTCTTTTTCAACTTTTCGACAGTGCACACTTTGCTCAGGGCTTGAGTAATTGGTGTGTTTGGGAGGGGGTGAGGAGAGAGAGAGTGTCTGGCTTCTGTGTGCCAGACTGAATTCTAGTTCGGGTCAGCCAATCGTTTTATAACTGCAGCGCTTTGCACGCAAACATCTCTGCAAAAACACAGATATTTATATGCAGATTTTGTATTTCTCCATCTCCTCGTCTCTGCTCTCTCACCCTCACTAACTTCATGCATCCTTTCTCCACACCTACACACTGTTTCTGGTTTCCTGCTGCGACATCAGGCTCTGGATTATCATCACACCCCGCCTGCGGAGTGTGTTTAGGTCATCGTTCGGCTTTGACCTGTATTTAGCATTTAAATCAGCCTGGGCTTGGCTGTGATCTCATTAGCACTCCACCTGACTGTATTTGATGTAAAGCCCTGGCATTAATAAGGATCCCCCAAAGGATGAGGGGGGGGGGAAGATGAGGCTTGTCCTGCAGCCAGGTAATTGACTGCAGCAGAACAAGATGGAGAGACTGTGTTATTATAGACTTGATCGCTTGGCAGGCCGGCTCGTAATTGATCTGCGCTCTGCAGAAAGTGCTCGGTGGTGATGGAGGGTGTGGTTGTGGAGGAAGAACTCGATGCAGAATGTAATACATACTGTATGACAGTGAGACTGATCCATAGTTTGAAAACCTAGAGGGCATGCTGAAGAGGGTTAGACAAGTGAATATCGATTACAAAATACTCACTGCATTTAGATTTAACGAGCAAAGTACGTTTTTTCTTTGAGAGTTTCACATTTCAAAAAGATGGAACAACTTCATTTGAAATAAATTAAGCAAGGAATCATCACAGTGCACTGGAGCCAAATATCAAACCAGATTGAGTTCAGCGTTTATCTCACCTTTATTCAAAGGTCATGAGAAGATTAACATCGTAAATTGATTGGAGATCATCCCCTACCCTCATCACAGTGCGGTGACTTTATATTTCACTGTTAGAGGTTACGACTTCTATCATCACACATAAAATGGTGCATTTTACTTCCAAAATAACTACTATGGCTAATAAAAGGCCATTAAGTCCTTTTCTTTAAAGCCTCCAGATCTTTATAGTCGTTTAAAAGCTGTCCATGAATCAAGGTTAATTGTTTTAATGGCTGTAGTGCATGTGTTCACACTCACATCAGTGAAATACAATCCAGGTCACCTCTATCTCCGTGACATTTGTCCATTTATTGAGGTTACTTCTGCTGTTATCTGCTGATTTATACCTAAAGTCATTCAGATGAGGATACACATCCAAACCAATATAACATGACGCTCTTGTATTCCTTCTTTTCTTTTTAAGCTTTGCAACAACATCATTTTTGGCATTCTCGTCAGGGAAATGTGAAATGAACTGATACAAAAACATCTACTCCATCGCTCAACACACCAGGGTAATACATCTTGCTCAACAAAAGCACAGACGAATACAAATCCTGAAGGGCCCTCTGTAAAATTGCATATCCTGACCGCAGTGCCTCTCACGCTTTGTGCATTTGAAGTATTATGTTCAGAAGGAAGCAAATGAATTCTCCCTCAACGTTTACCAGAACATTGTTTATCGTCTATATTGGAGAAGGCAGCAAAGCCAGATATCAGAGTGCAAATCTGGCCAGACAGTCCTTTCCTCCCAGCATCTGCAACGAGGCACTATTGATTGTTTGTGCTCGGGGGAGTCAAACCTGCAACAGATAGAAAATCTTCCTAAAGTACTCTAAATAATTTTGCTGTCTTCATCATGGCTGCTTACAACGAGGTCCTTCGGGGAGCCCAGAATCAATCGACACTGTGGAGGTCTGCTTATTATCTGCCAATGGAGGGGCCAAGAGCTATTTCTGACGATACAAGGAAGTTATTTATTATCTAGGAAGGAAACACAGTTTGTGATGAAGTAAAAAAAATCCTTGCAAAACCAAATCAAAAGAAAGTTAGACTTTGAAGTCTGCAAGCTGTTGGCACCACGCTGCAATGTGGAACACTTCCTACATACATCTCACTGTTTGGACAGAAGCAGAAGCCGTGGTGTGGCAGCAGTGTCACTCTGTGTTTATCAGCTCGGTTGAATATGTTTTTTGGAAATCAGTAGAGATGTCTTAACACATCAAGTACAGCTTTGGTTCAAATGCTTTCCCTGTTGTACACCACCACCGCCACCACCTCTTCGGTCTTCTTGGTCCACGGGTGCTGCTGAATGTCTGGCATGAGGACAGGAAGAGGGGGACATCTAGGTCAATATGAGTGACTCAGACCCGTCGCAGGAACATTGGGAGTACAGGAGGTGAAAAATAGTCACACACACACACACACACACACACACACACACACACACACACACACACACACACACACACACACACACACACACACACACACACACACACACACACACACACACACACACACACACACACACACACAACCTCCATCCCCATGTTCTGTCCTTTTCTGAGCTTTGTCAGAGGATGCAACAGTGCAAGGACACACACTGTGATGTAGAATCTAGCTTCATGCTGCACAGCAAACTAACTCCAGTCTTTTTAATCCTTAAAGGGGCTTTTAGTATTCTGGGAAATTGTATTTATTGCTATATTCTATACTACACTGTTACTACATCCCTATTACACATTAATACACCTATATTAGATCCACGTTACTCAGTTATTATTACACCCTTGTTGCACCCGTATTAAACTATACATTAAACTATGATCAGACTCATATCACACGCCATACTACACCCTAGTTACACAGTTAACATGCCCATATTATGCTCATCAGTTATTACTCCTATCATTAAACACCATATTACATAGTTATTAGACCCTTTTTAACCCTTAAAGGGGCTTTCGGTATTTTGGAAAATGAATGTATTGCTATTTCAATATTACACTGTTATTACACCATAATATACTTATATTATATCCACATTACATACCCATGTTACACCCTTGTTACACCCATATTATACCAATGTTAGTGTTATTACCCCCATATTACACCC
Organism: Pogonophryne albipinna; assembly: GCA_028583405.1. Classification (NCBI taxonomy): domain Eukaryota; kingdom Metazoa; phylum Chordata; class Actinopteri; order Perciformes; family Artedidraconidae; genus Pogonophryne; species Pogonophryne albipinna. Next base: position 29,739 of record JAPTMU010000337.1, on the reverse strand, counting down.
TTGTTAACACCCATATTAGACTTATCAGTTATTTACACACATGTAACACCATTATTAGACCCATATAACCCATCCTATACAATTAACATTGTTGTTCTCTACCGTCCACCAGGCGCCTTGGGGACTTCTTGGAGGAATTAGATAATCTCCTCTCACACATCCCTGAAACTGGCCCTCCCGCTGTACTTCTCGGAGACTTCAACCTCCAGACAGGGAAGATAGACGAACTAACATCTCTGTTAACCCTTTGCTTTCTCACTGTCTCCATCCCCACCAACTCATAAAGCTGGCAATGTCCTTGATCTCATATTCTCAAGGAACTGCACTACTTCTAACCTCTCTGTAAACCCGCTCCACACATCGATCACTTCTTCATTTCATTCTCTCTACCCCTTTCCAAACATAACAAACTAATCTCTTCTCATCCTGCACCTGTCCGCCGTAACCTTCGTTCCCTCTCCCCCTCTACCCTTGCTTCATCGGTGCTCTCAGCCCTCCCTTCCTCTGACTCATTCCAACTCCTACCTCCAAACTCTGCTGCAGAAACTCTCCTCTCTACTCTCTCATCCTCTCTGGACTCTCTCTGTCCTCTCACATCTCGGCAGGCTCGTCAGTCCCCTCCTGCTCCATGGCTAAATGACGCACTGCGTGCTAATAGAACCGTCCTTCGGGCAGCAGAGCGGAAACGGTGGAAATCCAAACACCATGACGACCTCCTAACCTATCGGGCTCTCCTCTCCTCTTTCTCTGCTTCCATCTCTCAGGCAAAAAGCACTTTCTTTCAAGATAAGATCCAATCTTCCTTTTCCAATCCCAAAAAACTATTTTCCATCTTCTCCTCCCTCCTGGACCCCCCCAAAGCCCCTTCCCCCTCCTCCCTTCTGTCAAGCGACTTTGTTAACCACTTTGAAAAAAAGGTTGATGATATTCGCTCTTCTTTTTCTGACTCACCTTTACTCACCACTGGGTCACCAGACCCTCCTTTGACCCACACACTGACCTCCTTTTCCCCTCTCTCTCCAAGTGAGGTCTTACCCTCATTACTCGTCTGGTCTTCAACCTTCCTAAATTCTCCCACACCACGCCGCTCCTCCGCTCCCTCCACTGGCTTCCGGTAACTGCTAGAATCCACTTCAAGATAATGGTACTTGTGTACCATGCTGAGAATGGATCTGGCCCTTCCTACATCCAGGACATGGTTAAACCGTACACCTCAGCACGTGCACTCCGCTCTGCATCAACCAAACGGCTCGCTGCACCCTCGCTGCGAAGTTGACCCAAGTTCCCATCAGCAAAAACACGTGGGTTTGCTGTCCTGGCTCCAAAATGGTGGAATGAGCTCCCCATTGACATCAGGACAGCAGATAGCTTACACACCTTCCGGCGCAGACTGAAAACTCATCTCTTTCGACTCCACTTCGAGCAATAGAACTATTAACAAAGCACTTATATACTAATAATGGACTGGCTTACCTAAAGCCAGTTGAGTAGCACTTGAAATGTTTTTGCTCTATGAAACCTGATGTACTTATATGATTCTGTTTTCTTCAAGTTTGTATTTTGTTGGTCGAACGCACTTATTGTAAGTCTCTTTGGATAAAAGCGTCAGCTAAATGCAATGTAATGTAATTACCTCTGCCCGCCCTACCACCTGTCCTCTGGACCCTATCCCTTCAAACCTCCTTCAGACTATCGCTCCTGATATTCTACCGTTTCTCACCCATTTCATCAACACTTCTCTAACTTCTGGTCACTTTCCAAACAGCCTCAAGGAGGCAAGAGTAAACCCTCTCCTAAAGAAACCCACTCAACCCGTCTGATGTTATAAACTACAGGCCTGTCTCTCTCCTCCCGTTCCTGTCTAAAACACTTGAACACGCTGTCTTTAAACAACTCTTGTTATCTCCATCAGAACAACCTTCTGGATCCGCACCAGTCTGGTTTCAAGGCAGGTCACTCCACAGAAACTGCCCTCCTTGCTGTCACTGAGGAACTGCACACTGCTAAAGCAGCCTCCCTCTCCTCTGTCATCATCCTGTTGGACCTGTCTGCTGCATTCGACACGGTGAATCATCAGATCCTCCTTCGCACTCTCCAAGAACTTGGAGTTTCAGGCTCTGCACTTTCCCTCATCACCTCATACCTCAAAGACCGCACCTACAGGGTTACTTGGAGACGGTCGGAGTCCGACCCTTGTCAATTAACTACAGGGGTCCCACAGGGCTCTGTTCTTGGTCCCCTCCTCTTCTCCTTGTACACAAACTCGCTCAGATCTGTCATTAGCCCGCATGGTTTTTCATACCACTGCTACGCTGACGACACCCAATTAATTCTGTCCTTTCCCCGCTCAGAGACCCAGGTCGTCGCACGCATCTCTGCTTGTCGAGCTGACATCTCTCAGTGGATGTCTGCTCATCACCTCAAGCTCAACCTTGACAAGACTGAACTGCTTTTCCTTCCGGGAAAAGATTGTCCCACTCTTGACCTAACAATCAACATCGGCACCTCTGTTTCCCCGACTCAGAATGCAAGAAATCTGGGTGTGATCCTAGATAACAACCTGTCCTTCACTGCAAACATAGCTGCGACAACCCGCTGCTGCAAATACACGCTTTACAACATCAGGAGGATACGTCCCCAGCTGACCCAGAAAGCGACGCAGGTTCTGGTCCAGGCTCTCGTCCTCTCACGCCTAGACTACTGCAACTGCCTCCTGGCTGGTCTACCTGCATGTGCCATCCGACCTCTGCAGCTCATCCAGAATGCAGCGGCTCGTCTGGTCTTCAACCTTCCTAAATTCTCCCAAACCACGCCGCTCCTCCGCTCCCTCCACTGGCTTCCGGTAACTGCTAGAATCCACTTCAAGACAATGGTACTTGCGTACCATGCTGCGAATGGATCTGGCCCTTCCTACATCCAGGACATGGTTAAACCGTACACCCCAGCACGTGCACTCCGCTCTGCATCAACCAAACGGCTCGCTGCACCCTCGCTGCGAAGGGGACCCAAGTTCCCATCAGCAAAAACACGTGGGTTTGCTATCCTGGCTCCAAAATGGTGGAATGAGCTCCCCATTGACATCAGGACCGCATATAGCTTACACACCTTCCGGCGCAGACTGAAAACTCATCTCTTTCGACTCCACTTCGAGCAATAGAACTATTAACAAAGCACTTATATACTAATAAAGGACTGGCTTACCTAAAGCCAGTTGAGTAGCACTTTAAATGTTTTTGCTCTATGAAACCTGATGTACTTATAGGATTCTGTTTTCTTCAAGTTTGTATTTTGTGGTCGAACGCACTTATTGTAAGTCGCTTTGGATGAAAGCGTCGGCTAAATGCAATGTAATGTAATAAGGGTACTTTTATCTTGAGTTCGTTGTATCGTCAGTTAGCTGAGATTATTTCCGTTAATCTGGTATAACACATTAATAGGTTCTTAAATATTAAGACCCCTGAGACACAGTGTCGTGAAAAAAAAGTAAAGTAACCGCCGGGACCTTGGGGCTTAACAGGTTAAAAAAAACGCAATATATATCGCAGGGGAACAAAAAACCACAATGTCAGTTTTTTTCAATATCGTGCAGCCCTAGTACAAACCACAGACTGTCATGGCGAATACAATCGCTGCTTTAATTCTGTCTTTAGGACGTTGTTGTGAGTGTGGACGGAGCAGCTACAGGTTAGTTTAGCCTGATTGATCCATTCAGAAAACACGCATTTTAAAAGGTTTCTCGCTTGCCTTCTTATCTGCAGACTTGTCAAAGCATTAATTCATGTTTTTTACTAACCGGTATCAGTATTTAGTTACTTCGGCATCATTTTGAAACATGTATTACAATAAATCACGGTAAAATATGTTCATTTTGTCGCAGTTGGTTTCCACCACAGTATTTACATTGAAATAAGCCCCGCCCCCTCTCCAGCGCGTTCTGTTTGAATGACAGGAGTAAATACAGCTGACAGCCGTGGTGAAACTCCAGCGGTTAGAGCGATGAGAATATTCGCATCACGTCCGTTGTGAACGCAGCATAATGCAGTTCAGAAAACACTGTTCTGTCGCTTTTAAAGCAACTTCGAGATTTTAACAGTATCAGGGGCACACAGGCCATGGTGGCCGTAGGACGTACAATTATTTGTGGGGCATAACGGCCAGACCGAGGGGCTACGACGGCCATGGCCGCCGTGAAAATCCTACCCTGATCGGTATACCGTTAAGCCGCTGGACAAACGGTGCTGCTATCGGTATGTGTTAAGTCTACTTCCTTAGTTTAACTTTAAACCATTCTGGTTGGTTGGGAACCCTCATCCTGTGTGATGTATCCGGTTTGAGACCCCTCTGATTGGCCACTGTAAATGCCACTCGTCATCTCTCTCAACGGCGCTCTTATTATTGTTGTGAGACTCCCGCAGGCATGGTGGACAGAGCGAAGCGATCGAAGGTCTGGGTGCACTTTAAAAAATGTAGTGCCGATAGTGCAAGGTGCAATCTATGTATTCAATTAAAGGGCGTAATACAAGCAACTTAAAGTGGACCTATCATGCTATATTTGAAACATATATTGTAGGACCATACCAATATAAAGTATATAAATGCATATATTTTTTTCAAAATACCAAACAGATCCTGTATTTTAGCCATGCTTCATTTTGCTCTATTTGCTCTTTCCAGCCCTGTTTTTGCAGGGGGCTGATTCTGTGAGCTGTGGCTGACCACGCCCCCCTGCAGGAGAGGGGAGTTGGCAGTTACTTTGGCATTAGGGCAGGGATATCTAGATACTTTCCAAGGTTTGACATAATGAATTGTGCTACTTTTAAAGCAAGCAACGATGTTTTCAAATCTGTAATCAAAAACGCTATCGAAGCAGTTCCTGCCGTTGCTACGTTGTTCAAACAGTAACAACGGACTATTTATATCTTAGCGGATGCATGTCAATTTAAATCAATACATACAACTATTTTTTAAATCAATTAAATCATTTTCTAAATCCATAAAAGCATTTAAATTAATATTGGGAGTCATGTCGTTACTTTGTTGAGAATGTGGCCATGTAATAAGTGGGATAATGTGCAGCGACTTGGTCATGATGGGGAAAAGAACACCGACAGGCTGATCAGGAGCCCGACGCGAAGCGGAGGGATCTAGATCATGCCGATCTAGATCCCTCCGCTTCGCATCGGACTCCTGATCAGCCTGTCGGTGTTCTTTTCCCCATAATGACCGCGTCGCAACACATTATCCCTTACATATGATCATATAGAGTCATTATTCATTTGTTTTAAAGCAGGAGGTGCAAACGCTTGCCTCGAGGAGGGAGAAAAAGAGACACAGCGGAGAATAAACAGAAGGGCAACCATGGCAACCATGCAAGGGAAGTCTTCTTCGCTGCTTTTGTGGCAGACTACAGCGCCACTTACAGGCCTGGCATATGTACTACAGCGTCTCCAGCGTTTTCGAGCAGCAATGGCCGGCCGTGGCCCAACCTCTCATTCCCCTGATAGGTGGAGAATTGACCAATAGCTGTAGCGCCACCGTCCTGACGTCAGGACAGTGTTCAAATCTGTATCAGATCCGTTGCAGCCCCTTTTTTTAGAGATTTGGGTATGGAGGAAAAGAGAGAGGGTGGTATTTTCTGACACTTGGTGAGTTCCCTGGAACACCGGGGACACATATTCATGTATAAAGATGTACAAAAGTGTATTTTGCATGATAGGTCTCCTTGAATGAAGCATTTGCAAACGAGACACTCATTGAATCTAAACGGTGCAGCGTATTTGACAGCTAATAGTGCTAGCAGTAGCACGCTAACAATGTCCTCCTCAGTGCAACCCATAGACTGGTGCAACCTGATACGATTTGCGGGCCGTGTGTAAATGTGACCTGAGCGAAGGCTCGCAGGCAGGTTAGCTGCTGCGCACGGGTAATATGTTTTGCTTACCTGAGTGAAGTCTTGCAGGCCCATCGCCTTGTCTTTTTTTTGTTTATTAACACTGACAGTGTATTAATGTGAGCTCCTACACCTATAATAATTTGGCCTTTCATTGAATGCTTTTATAAACCAGTTAAACGCACAGATGTCATTGGGAATTGAAAAACTGCATGTAAATGTTGTTAAAGGTCAACGTTTCAACGTATGGTTGAGCAATTGTTGGTCGTTTACTAGGAATTGACATATTTTAAGCTCAAATACTTTGTTCTATGTTTAAACCTTCAGACACATGTTGACGTGTTTCAGTTCAGCACATCATTTATTTTGTGATGATTTAAAAGTACAATCCAGAATAATATACGTACTCGCCTTTATCTTTTTACCAATTTCTTTATATCACAGCTTTGCATGATGTCACTGTAGGACAATGTTTTAAGGATCTCTTGTCGAGCTAGGTTGTCAGTTTGAAATGTCTGGATGAAGATGTAACTGATTTACAAATGTTAAAAAATGTTTTAAAAAAAAATCCTCTGTCTGAGGGAAAACCCGAAAAAGCATCATAGGGCGAGCCAGGCCCCTTTAAGTTATTTTATTTATTTGTGTATGCTTCTGAGAAGCTAATGTGTACGTTATACAGTTATTTCTGCAAGAAAATTACAATAAAATGACTGTTTAATCTTCACATCTTGTATTCATGTCTATAATTTTGAGCACCAAATTATCGAAAAATACCGATAAGCGGTATCGGTATCGATAAAATCCTAACGATACCAGTGGCGAGCCGTCAGGCCTCTGTGAGGGCCTAAGATATTCTACAAAATAATATTTAAAAACATTAAAAAAATATATATTTTTTAATATATTTTTTTAGTTATATTTTTCATTAGTTTTACCAAAAATAACTTGATTTAATTGTATTTAAAATAACATTTCCAAAGAAATAAATCCTTCGAATCCGCCTATTCAGTTTCTGTTGGAATGTGAAGGGTTAAATGAAAGACGCTCGTCTCTGCGAGTTACTGTGAAGAGAGGAGCTTTTGGACATCCAGGCGGTCCAGCTATGAATTCACAGAGGGCCCAGCTATAGTAACTGAACGAGAGAGTAATGTCAAATGACAGTACAATTGACCAATCATATCTTCCCTCTAAATGGGTGGGTGTTATTATCGCGGACTTTATGACAAGTTCCGCCCGCTGTGAAACTTTTCTTGTTTCCATAACAACAACAACTTCCTGTCAATAGCGTTAACTCGCCTCCAAAATAAAAGCATGCCAAATTACACTTAAGACATACAACTGCAACGAAAGTAACAAACGCAATGCAATATCCTTTTCAATTTCAAAGAACACAAATAGGATTATTTACAGGTGTTGTTTTGTGTGGTAGAGGGTCGCTTTCATTGATGCGTTTTGCACCCCGGGCCGTTGTTTTGATATTCCGCTGAAGTATACACTGTGACGTAACTCGAGGGAAGGGGTGGGGTCAGAGGGCCTCGGTATAAAAGTCACGGCTCGCCACTGAACGATACCCATCCCTACTCTTAATACAACAAATATTTAACATTTATCTATTTTGGGGTGCACATTTAGCTGTTTGCTGTCCTTATTTCTTTATGCCACTGATGAAAACCAAAGGCCAAGAATTGGTTGACATTTTTTTGAATGGTTGCCAACGGCAACCTGGCAACCGTTACTGTCGAGCCCTGATTATTATTATTATTATTACTACTGACAGCATTTATCTGTGTTGGAATTCAACAGACTTTGTAATGGAGTGGCTGCCATACATGTAGATTGAGATTTAAGAAATATTTGGAGTGGTCTATTTTTTCCAGAGCTGTAGATTTTCTACACATTAACTATACTTCTGGTTAAGGAGTTTAGCCTGGGGCCAAATCAATGATATCTTTCCTTGATAATGCAGAACTCTGACATTTTCCTCAGAATGCTAAAATGTGCTCTGAGAGGTTTTACATATTTTTTGTGTTAAATTATGCAAACTGATAATTGTGTGCAATAGACTCTTTATATTGGTGGATGTGTATCAGCCCCAAGCCCATTGGTTCCAGCTGAGGTTGTAAAGGATAATTTTACCACATTTAGAAATAAATTGTGTATTTGTTGGGGACTCTTTTTAGCAACAAATAATCCTAATGTTGTGCAGTAGTTCTCAACTGGTGGGTCGCTACCAGCGGTAGAACTATTCTTTATACATCCATGGGTACAACTTGATGATTGACAGGTCACAGAACAATGGGGGCTATCTACCCTACCCACAATTCACACAGACAAGTTCAGCTTCAGAACAAAGTGAAAAACAAACAATGGCATAAAATATTATTAATATGTCGGGTAGTAATATTTTATTTATTTTCTTCTCAGTGTACCAGAATGCGTAGTTTATATGTTAGTATTTCTAAAAATCTCATGGGGGAGAATCCCCCAGTCCCCCCTGCTGGCGTTGGGTTTTCAGCATGTGTGCCTTTTTATGTGATACAGTTCAGCTTTGATTCCATCATCTCATTAACCCTTTTTTAAAAGCATACTTTAGTTCTGTGAAGGGATATAAGGGATATATGCACTGTACTTCACTTTAATTAATATTGTATGCTGAAAAGCGTATATATTACAGCACGATTTTTGTTGAATAGATTTGAGTGGTTCAAATTTCGGGTCGCGATTTATTGACAAAGGAAAAAGTGGGTCCTGAGGCCTGACCGGTTGAGAACCACTGCTCTAGTGAGTGTTAGGGGTTATGCACACGCCACAATAAACAAACAAAATAAATTAGTTGATTTACAGCATACTTTCTAACATTTCTTACTGCTGACTCATTGCCTTGTAAAAATTGAGAAGGAAATAATGGGAACTTAAACTCGTTCTTAATAATCGCTTGTGTACAAAGCATTTGATCTCAGACACAGAAGATTGACAATAATGTTGGCTTTGATTTGTAAATGATATGTACATTATTTCCCCTCCGTGGGACTAATAAAGGTATTCTGATTCTGATCACATGATTAAATAACGATGCATAAAGAGTGCATCACTAGAAACCTGATGATTGTTTGATTTGAGCTTTAATGCTGACTTGCTTGGCCTTCAGGTGCCGATGTGCCCAAGGTGCTGGTGTTCTCCACAGAGGGGGAGTTCCTCATGTCCTGGAACACAACCACCCTGGAGATGCCACATGGTATATTCCTAGCTGACGCGGCCTCAGCAAACCCACGGTGTGGATCACCGATGTGGGGAACGGCCCGTACGGCCACAGCGTCAAACAGTACTCTCCGTCTGGGAAGCTCCTGCAGGTAAAGGCTTTTCCAGGATTATGTTTGTCACTAAAACATCTTTGTTTTGTCTTCCACTAGCTTTTCCATTCAAGTATTTCTTTTGTTATGTAGAATAAAGTGGTGCAGGACTTAGTCCCTGAAATCCGGAAATGAGTTAACATGTCACCACTTCCTGTTCCCTCGTTTAAGGCCCTGACACACCTAGGTTGCGTTCCAATAATCCATTTAGCTTAGGAACCTTCCTAACCAAGTGAAATGACCCGGAAGTACGTCAGTGGCAGCCATGTTAAGTGCCGTTCCAATTCTCTAAATGAAAGGAAAGGAGGTTTCAAACTTCCTTTATAACCTCCTTTAGCTTAGGAACCACTGGACCTCCCTTGACGAAAGGAGAGGAGAAAATGTTGCCCCACAATGCATTGCAGCCGCAGCATTTGCCGTCACTCAACAGTCGGCCGTTCACGGAAACAACCGATTATGACCGAGAAATTATATCATGAAAGTTGCGGTGCTTATTAAGCATTTTAAAATGTATGTAGTAAGTTGCCAAAGTGCTTTGTTTTGAACGTTCATCAGTATTATAATCAAAAAGAGAAATATGAACGTTAGTTTTTACTGAAATTATCAAATAAAGTCAACATTTCACAGTCTTTACTGAGCTGTGTGGGGTTTGTTCAACTTTTAAAAGATGTTTGAATGGTGATATACACAGTGATAGGTGTTAAGGACTAACGTTTATAATAAATACATTTGTATTGATTTTAAGATATTTTCATACAATCATACGTATTGAGATCATTTGTATTAATGTGGACCGGAGGGAGGGTGACGAGCATAAGTTTCACTTTCATTTTTTATTTCAATTCCAACTTTGGTCATGAAGAAATGTTTCTCTGTTGTCCACATTCATAAAGCATAAAGCAACAGCATCAGAGCACGTTGCAGAGTCTCTAGATGAGTCCCTCGTTCTTATTAAACATCCATGTTGTAGTCCGCTATAGAAAACTGTAGTTTCCATAGTTTCCCCACAGCAGCAGACGCACATTCATGACGTCCGCTGGCGCATCATAAACACGTCGGATAGTGAAAGTGCATTCGGATTCTCTAAAGTAACGCAGTCTCTTCTCCTAAATCCTTTTGAATTCTCCTATCCACTATCCCTTAACCCCGTGACGTTTCACTCAGAGGTCAAGGAATAGGAGATAGGGTTAGAATTTAGGAGCTGATTTTTGGATTATCGGAACGCAACCCTATCCGATTTTGGGAGTCAGAGGCATTTGCGGCGCCCTACTCAGGTTGGTGTGTCCCGCACCGTCGTTGCTTTACGGCACATTTTCACACCTCCCGCTGAATCGGCCAAAGAAATCACTCTGATTGGCTGTTGCCTCTTTTGAATGACAAATACACACTACCGCTGCCTGCTGGTAAGGACAGTTATTGTCACTCGTCGACTGAAGTCTTTGCGGTGTGTTCTTAGGCGTAGCGGACGTAAAAGTCTGGACGCCTTCCGTACGCGCTCTTTGGTCTCAGGTTGGTGTGTAGCGGCCTTTAGAAGTCATTGAAATAAGGTCTGTGGTTAACACAGGATTGTTTTGTGACATAAAAATATGATATACGTCAGTAAATACCAAACTCATGACTGTCCAAAGCTTATATACCTTAAAAACGGATGCTGCTAAGAAGTGACTAAATGACACTCTAAATGTAATCCTGCCCAACATTAGCTTTAGCTTAACGGTGGGGATATGCAGCCCTGCAACCGCTGTGTAGTTTGTTTATAGTCTAACGTGTTTTCTGTAATATTCTAAAATCCAGTGGTGTAAGGTAACTAAATATATTTACTCAAGTACACTACTTGGGTACAATTTTTAGATACTAGCACTTTAACTGCTACTTTGTACTTCTACCCCACTACCATTCAGAGGTTAATGGTGTACTTTTACTCCACTACATGTATTTAATACCTTTAGTTACTTTCCAGATGTGGATGAATGATGTGAAAAATAAAGTGTTAAATCAGATTTAGTTCGACCTGGAGTAAATTCACAAGCTACCCTGCAGTATGCAAAGTCATTCAAACTAGCTGCACCTTTACCAGCTTTGAAAACACTTTCATGATCAATCATTATAAAACATATCATATATATTATTCTGAAATGGACCAATCTGCACAATGACTACTTTTACTGTCGCTTCTTTAACTACATTTTACTTTTGTACTTTTACTTGAGCAACAGAATATTCCTACACTCTGGTACTTCTACTTTTACCCAAGTACAAGATCTGAGTACTTCTCCCACCTTTGCTAAAATCCTATGGAAGGATCCCATTGTTTTTTTTCGAGAAAGCCCTTGTGATGCTAACTTCTTATTTGTCCTACAAAAGTAAATTATCTGTGCACCACTCTACTGAAAATCTGAATGTAGCATGTTGCTGAGTGGTCTCCTCTCACTCTCCTCTCACTCTCAGGTGCTGGGGGCTTCTGGGAAGGCGGGCTCTGGGATGTACCCCCTCCAGTTCGACCAGCCGGCTGAAATCTTCGTCCACCCCTCCGGAGAGATGTACATCGTGGATGGCGACGGTGGGATGAACAACCGCCTTATCAAGCTGTCCAAAGACCACGAGGTGATGTGGATGCACGGAGAGAAAGGACAAGGCATGGCTCAGTTCTACATCCCCCACAGCGTCACCGTGGACGACTACCACCGGGTGTGGGTGGCCGACCGGGGCAACAAGAGGATCCAGGTGTTCAACTCCATCACCGGGGAGTGGCTGGGGACCTGGGGGAGCTGCTTCTCTGAGGACGCCCCCTACTCCGTCCGCCTGACCCCAGACAAGAAGTACTTTGTGGTGGTCCAGCTGAACACCAACCAGATCTCGCTACTGGAGGCTCCCCCCGTGGGTCTGATCGGCCAGTGCAGGGTGGTCAGTGTGATCCAGCTGGCTGAGGAGGTGAAGCCCCACCTGGTGGACCTGGACCTGAAGACGGGGGCTCTGTATGTGGCAGAGATCGGGGCTCAGCAGGCCCAGAAGTTCACCCCCTTCCGTCTGGGGGGGAACTTCCTGTAGTGCCACACTTGAAAGGTCTATAATAAACCAGCTACGCCGATAATAAGCACTATAGATTATTTAAAACGCTACCAAAAATGTCCATGTTGTGTCATTTGCAATCATGTGATCCATAATTTATTGATTTGTCAGTAAGATAAAACATCTGGGGTTAAGATTTCTAGGGTATCCCCTGACAACCCTATCTCATAGAAACAAAATGTTATTCAACAGAATGTATGAAAGTATAGCTATATGGATACCTTGTTTTAAATATAGATACCTTTTTTAAATATAGATTCCTTTTTTTAAACTTGAAAAAGTAGGAAAAGGCTAATTCTGAACACAGCTTCAAATGTTACAACGTATGAATTTTGTTTTCTTTCAATATCCGCTCGTAGCCAAGAAAGAATGATTATTGTTTGTACAATTGTGTTCAGGCAACACAGCACCGAGTAAAGGTTAGAGAAAGTGATCATCTTTCATGAAGCTGCAAGAAGCTAACAACAAGAAGCTAACAACAGGAAGCTAACAACAGGAAGCTAACAACAGGAAGCTAACAACAAAGTACTTATTGTAGTCACTTTAACTCTTCTGTGCTATTTGCTGGTATATGGCTATTTGAAGACATGTGTATTATTACTCATGTGTACATCAAGTGAATTGTTAAGCATGCTGTTTGATCTGCATTGTTTCTAAATCTCATTGAAGCTCAGAGAAAAAGGATTTAACATTGTAGGTGTATAGTCAGGGCTGCACATAACTGGTGCGCAGGTGCGCATGTGCACCTCCGCCAAAAAAACGCGCATTTGCGTACCAACATTGAGAGAGAGAGAGAGAGAGAGAGAGAGAGAGAGAGAGAGAGAGAGAGAGAGAGAGAGAGAGAGAGAGAGAGAGAGAGAGAGAGAGAGAGAGAGAGAGAGAGAGAGGTTTACAGATATATATATATATATATGCAGTTTTCCGATCAACTGGTTTACAGATATATATATATATATATATGCATATATATGCATATATGTATATGCATATATATGCATATATGTATATGCATATATATGCATATATATGCATATGCATATATATGCATATATGCATATATATATATATATATATATATATATGCATATATATATATATATCTGTAAACCAGTTGATCGGAAAACCAGTTAATCCGGAACACCGTCCCTGTTGGTCTGGGAGGGAACAGGTGAGGAGCGGCTGAACAGAAAGCCCGATCCTCCATGGTGTGTGGCGGAGCTGGGGGGTGGCTGGGAGTGGCCACGGCCACCCCTCACCACGGGGGCCCAAACTATTTTAGAACATTAAGAAAAACATTTTTAAGTAACCTTTCATCATTCATCAATAATTAACATCAATAGGACGTTATATTGATAATGTACTCACTAAACTTACAATTCATTTAACTTCTTTTCTTCCAAAAGTTAATTATCCAAAGCCTCTGTACACCCTCTTCTATTTACATGTAATGGTTTGGTCCTGCCTCGCGGTGCAGCACCGCCGGCACTTTCTAGCAGAGAGTGAGAGCTAGTGATGGGAATTCCGATTCCCTTCGGGGACACGAATCTTTTGATTCAGTTCACTTGAAAGATTCGTTCACTGATTCGTTCACCGGTTCGCGAACGACTTCTGGTGATTTGCACGTTCGCGAACGATTCGTCTTTGTACTTAATTCGTTCAGTGAGTCTTCACTACTGCCGAAGTCCGTACAAGAAGTTTGCTGGCGTAACATGTATGATATTAAAACACATTTTACACCTCACCTTGTTGCCCCATGAATTATGCTCTGGGAATAGGCTACATATTATTTAAGAAATATAATTGGCCATCGTTAAATCTCTCATAAATGTGTGCCTGACTATACGATGTATTACAGCAGACTAGCACGTTATACTTTCAAACCCATGCACGTACTATGTGGCCTAACTTAAATCCCAAAGCATTAAACTCCATTTGGCCGAGTTCAAAGTGAATAAAAAAATATATCCTCTACATCGGTGACGATTTATTCATATTCTATAGTATGTACCCATCTATGTTTACCTTTAGCTAGCGGCTAAGCTAGCTGGACGCTACGGAGCCCAGCTATCCGCCCTCTGAAGCTTTTAGGGCGGTACAGGGAGAGGAGAATGTCCCGCTAACGCTGTGTGTGTGTGTGTTTCACATTAGCGGGATGCTATGGAGCTCAGGTATCCGCCATCTGAAGCTTTTAGGGCCGACAGGGGGAGGAGAATACAACGCTGTGTGTATTTATCGCTAAGCTAGCTGGACGCTACGGAGCCCAGCTATCCGCCCTCTGAAGCTTTTAGGGCCGACAGGGAGAGGAGAATGTCCTGCTAACGCTGTGTGTGTGTGTTTCACATTAGCGGGATGCTATGGAGCTCAGGTATCCGCCATCTGAAGCTTTTAGGGTCGACAGGGGGAGGAGAATACAACGCTGTGTGTATTTATCGCTAAGCTAGCTGGACGCTACGGAGCCCAGCTATCCGCCCTCTGAAGCTTTTAGGGCCGACAGGGGGAGAATACAACGCTGTGTGTATTTATCGCTAAGCTAGCTGGACGCTACGGAGCCCAGCTATCCGCCCTCTGAAGCTTTTAGTGCCGACAAGGGGAGGAGAATACAACGATGTGTGTATTTATCGCTAAGCTAGCTGGACGCTACGGTTCCGGTATCCGTTCTCTTTATTGCGGACAGGTTGAGGAGTGTGTGTGTGTGTGTGTGCGTGTGTGTGTGTGTGCGTGTGTATGTGTGTCGGAGCTCAGGTGAGAGGGCTCTGATTACTTTAAGTTCGTCGTTCGCAAACGAATCGTTTTGTGGGAGGAATCAGTTCATCTCGTTCACTTCAAAGATTCGTTCAAAAAGAACGAATCGTTCGCGAACGACCCATCACTAGTGAGAGCATGTTAGGAGCAGGGATGCTAGTACTTACGTGTGTGCCATGTCTCAACGACTCACAAAGCCAGGCTTTCAAAAGAGAAAAGAAAGGAGAGAAAGACAAGAGAGAGGCACTAAAGGGCGACAGTATGTCACCCAGTTTTTCAAAGAAAAGGTGGGTGTGGTCTATGAGTGGTGGAAATGCGTCTGTTAGCTACGCGTAGTCCATTGTAAATAATAATTATGTTTTTTTTTACTAAGCTGACATTAAGTACTGTTAATATCTATACAGGTTTTTAATGTCACTCCTCTTTCAGCTGACATTTAGTAAATGCAGGTAGATTTTTAGCAGCTATTCATACTAAATCAGTTGTCCCTCCCCCTGATGCCAGGACCAACAGATCCATCTCGAGACTTAGCAGCCCTGTCCCCCCATAAGTGTTATATTTTCACAGCTCAGTGTCAGTAAATATTGTGCAGTTAGTATTGGACTACAAGATAGATGCAAGCCTGTACAGGTAGAGTTATTTAAAGCATAAATGAGTCGGTTGGGTTCTGGAGGTGTGGTTACAGCAAGTGTGCTTGTTTGGCGTGGCCTGGGCCTGGTGGTGGGGCCCAAAGTGATATATTTCCATGGGGCCCAACATCCCTGGCATATATGGCCAGAGGGCAGGACCTATAACACATTTACTACCCAATAGCATTGTGAGGCTGAACAAAAGAACCTTTTGACTATGCAAATGTAGTTTTTAAAAAAACAAAAACATTTACTGACTTTTTTAGGATAGCTTCAAGTAATGTTGTAAAATTACAACCGGGGGCCTTACCGGGTTAAGGGCTATTGTTTATTGTTATTTACTTTAAGATGTTTATTCTTAACCTATCATTTAATTTAAAAACTCTTATTTAAATGACGTGTGTGTGTCTCTGTATTCCTGATGATACACTGAGAGAATGAGCTCATAGTGCTGCTGATCACCATAAGCTAAACAGTCTGTATATTGCATTACATTTGTATAATGTCAGCTTTGTTGATACTTTGCCTGCGAGAATACGAAAAAAATAGTTAGATACTGAATATTATTTGATCTATTCCACCACTTAATTCCAAATAATGTAGCGATGTGTTGTATGTGCCTTAAATAACCCCTTATTTTCTAGTGAGATGTATTTTTATGTTCATATAATTGTGATTTCAATGCCACCCCAAAATGATCACTGGTTCCATCCTGGCCACCCCACTGAAAATGTCCTGTGTTTGTGGAGCGGAGGTTTGTGGTGAGAGTAGTTTTTTGAGGTATGAAGGAGCATTCCCGTGGACGCACTGATGGGTCAGTAGTGAGATCTTGTATTGAATCCTGAATGAGACAGGAAGCCAGTGAAGCGAGTGAAGAATGGGTGTGATGTGATTATATTTTCTCACCCTCATCAGGATCCTAGCGCTGTTCTGTATGTATTGGAGCTTCTGAAGGCTCAAGGCAAGGCACGTTTATTATATGGCACCTTTCAACACAAGGCAATTCAAAGTGCTAGAACATTGCAAAGTGCTAGAATCCGATGAGGAGAGTGTTGCAGTAGTTGAGCCTTGAGGAGACGAAGGCAGGACCAGTTTTTCATCCTCTGACAGGGAGGTACTAATGCACTTGCACAGTTTGCATTAACTTCAGAAGATTGGTCATAGTTATCTATAAACAGATTAGCTCCATATCATGCCACTAGATGGAGCCCAGCTCATATCTGCTTCTGTATAGAGACAATGAGGATCCATTACAGATCCCTTGATAGATTTCCTTGATTGATGTTGATTGCAGCAGGTTCTCAATTGCAGAGATCCTACATATCCAATTGACTTCTCTAATAAACTATACTTGTGTTCAGTTTAAGAAACAAAAACACACACTTTAAAGGTGTCAGATACAGTCTACAAAGTGGATCCCCAATCCATTGAATTACTGATGCTATCCTAAAAGGAATGCATTTATGGTCTCATTAAACTTAAACAATTGCAGGACATTAATTAACTCTAGTAAAATTAGATCAATGTAATTGATAAGTTCCTAAATAACTAACAAATTAGTTTATTCATTTGTTTTCAGAAGAATACCCATAGCAAAAAGCAGAAATGTATCCACCACATTTTCTTTTCCACAGCTATGTTTTCATCATGGTGTTTTCCCTTTTTTATTACACCTTAGTTTATCTCATTTATTTAGTATTTTTGAATTGTTACACAACTAAATACCAACATAAATACAATTACACAATGTATCTTTGTGTTATCTATGATGTTAATACACTATGAATATGTGGTAATCCATGTTTACAGTTTGTGTACATTAAGGCTAACTACAGCAGTCCTACACGGCTGGGCCTTCAGCTCTGACTGACAGGAACTCTGTGGTCGGCCATGCTAACAACAGACAGATGAGAACTGAGTCACTGCTCATTGAATAAAATATAGAACTGGAGAGAGGCAGAAGAAAGAGGGGATCTATCGCAAGAAGCTGCCGGAGAATCAGGAGGGGCGGGTCGGATGAAGAGGAGATGAAGGGGGGGTCAGATGAATATAGTACGGCACAAAGCTTAATAACACAGTGGTGTCATTGTCACAGGGCTGCAGGGGCCTCTCAGCACAGGAACACCATTGAAGTTAAAGAGAGCAGTAGAGAGATGTGCACACACTCACCCATAACATCAGATCATCACACAGTTAAGATTCTATCAAGCACTGGGGAGAAATAAGGAGTGTGCATCTTAGTTAGTCTGTATTGCTTTATGTTATGGAACTTGTAATCATTGTGTTGAGTGTTGGTTTAGGTGATGAGAATAAGAAAACAAAATACTTTATTTTTCCTGGAGGAAATTGGGTTTTTGTTGCTCCATTTTGGAATTAAATAAATAAAAGATTACATTTAAATTCGAATTTATTTTAATTTTAAAAGTTATAGGAAGAATGTGGATATATTTGGATAAACATAAAAGGTTCAAGTAAAATATCCCAAAAAAGAAAATATACAATAAAATAGAATACAAATATTTATAAAAACATAAAAAGGTAAACTAAGAATGTGAAACGAAAACATGAAGTTACTTATATAACAGAAATCTCACTTTATTACTTACTTTCCTCCAAAGATATAAAATCCTTGTCTCAAATATGCTTTACCACCAGGAGGCGCCGCTCG
Organism: Pogonophryne albipinna; assembly: GCA_028583405.1. Lineage (NCBI taxonomy): Eukaryota > Metazoa > Chordata > Actinopteri > Perciformes > Artedidraconidae > Pogonophryne > Pogonophryne albipinna. The sequence goes on along the minus strand of JAPTMU010000337.1, from coordinate 11,391 downwards.
ACAGACTGTGGCTCTTAGAAGCCTGCTGCATTTGCACAGTGTGTGTTGGTGAAATTAAAATAGGATGCACAATATCCCCACATAAATACAATCTTCACTTTTGCTAATGTTAATAAATGTAATTATTTTATATATGTCCAAAAATGAACAGCCTCCTCATGGTGCCCCTCCATGAACCGGTTGTTCCATGCTTACTCAAAATTGGTCTAGAATGAGATCAATAGTATGAACAGACTTACAGTCATGAGAAGTCCTGTCGTCTTTACTTATTATGACTTACTACTTATTATGACTTACTCATTGAATGAATCATAAGTTGCCTGTATACAGTCCCAGCTGATGAGTCCTTCATACTGTAGTTATCCTACATTCGGCCCTGTGTTCAAATGTAGTTTAAGCCCTCTATTATTTTATGTTTTTTTTCTTTTGCACACATTCATGATTGTGTTTAATTATTTGACTCATATAAACTGCCGACCTTGGGACAGGGATAATATTGAAACTCTATGAACTTCTTCATGCTAACAACTTGTAGGTGACAAGGCCCTTCCAAAGTGTGGTGGGAGATGAATACCCTGATACACTCATTATGTTCAATGGATTATTATGTTCTTGTCTCTTGTTGATTTCTGTGAGTTTGTACGAGGGTCTTTCTATGAGTGTTGCTATAGCTTTGGCTATAAATACAGAGAGGGTAGATGTATTCATTTGATTTGATTCTTTTTTTTAATACAAAATTGCAAAACACTGCCAACATTTGAGCGCGATTGTCATGATAAATATCTGCAAGCCTGTTTGCTTACTGACAGTTATAATTATAATACCATGTGTGCTTTTCCACAGGAGGGTTATTTGTTAACACAAACATGAATAAGCACTAGGATCTACTCTCAACTGTGTGTTATACAACCACATTACTATACATACACCATTCAATATTGAAGCGTTTATACACTGCTTTTGGGTGCTAGATAGGTAGAGTTCAAATACAGTGTCCCCCGATGAACATATTTTTTTGTAAGAGAAATCAAAAATGATACATAAAATCACAAGTACCACAAAACTGTTACAGTCCACCGATGGGGGCATGATCTTGGTCCTATAAAATATGCGTTGTCAGACTGCAGGCAGAAACACAGCTTCTCATGAACTGATACATTTTGACTGTTGATGTTCATGTCTCCAGAATAGGGGCAAAATAAAAAAGTAGGTGTTTATTTGATTAGCTTTGTCCATTTTTGTTCTGATTTTTTCTACATTCAGCAGAAGTTAGTATCAGATAATCACTTATTTGCATTTGTTAACGTCCAATAGAGAAAACAAGTGCTGATACAATCGGAAAAGTTTAACATTGATATACTGTATATTTTGCATTTTTCATTTTGATCACATAAAAAAAAGGCTAATTCTTAATAATTGGCAGTTGAATTTTTTTTCAGATTTTTGGAGTCAAACAAAGAGAAATCCAAAATCCCCTCTGTCTATAAATCTTTAAATCTAGAATGAACACAATATGAAACGCAACATTTGAAGCTGAATATATCTGATGGTTATATTTCTGTTTCAGAAAAGTATGCACATAAGAGACTGCCTCTTTTGCATATTGAAATATTCATATTCATATTCAGACTTAAATACTGTCATTTAAATAAATATACATGTAAATTCACCTGGATTTTCCACTATAATAAATACAAAGTAAACAGAGTAAGTTTGCTCATTTATTTTACATGTGCTAACAAATGAGTGTGAGTCCGGAGCTGCAACAGAAAGCCCTGACTCACACACACACACACACACACACACACACACACACACACACACACACTCACACTCCCTCCTGCTGCAGGTACTGCTCAGTGTGCAGCTGTCCAGGATGTGTGTCCATACTGTCAGTCCTGTTGACTTCCATATAATACACAGGAATGTGAGTGTAGGAGTGGGCCTATTCTGCACACCAGGATCACACCGACACACACTTTCTGCATCCCCGTCCACCTCACACTCCATATCACACGCTTTTCTTCCTTTCTTCACACGCTCTCCTCACACAGCCTTTGTCCTCCTCCGGGCTCCTTGTGTTCCTCCCGCTCTAAGCTTTCTGCCTTGCTGGCTGTTTGCTGACAGACTCCAGCAGGATGTCATGGCTGGGATGGAGGCGGGGTCCTGAGTGTGTAGGCTGGCCTTTAGAGCCCCTCTGTATGGGAGAGCCCACACAAGACTCCCACACACCTTCCACACACACCCAGGAGGGATTCCAGCCTGCACAAAGGCCACTTCCTTGCTAAATGTATTCATTTGTTAAATGCATCATATTAAGACTTCACCAGGTTTTTTTACTTTTCCAGGACGAGAAGGATAGCCTAAGAAATTCTCTGTTCATTTATTAAGTAATTCATTAATTATTAGTCATATTGGCCATTAGTGGACATTTATGTCGGATTGGGTGGATGATTTTATGTGTAATTCATTTTCAACAAATCCATTGAAAAAACTAAAATGTATTTATTATTATTTTTGCATCCAATCAGGTGCAGGCCGTTACCTTCCTCACAGGGCCATCTGAAATATTAAAGTCTTTAAGTTTTAATACGATTTTATTTATTATTTACATATTTTTTCAACACTAAGGGTGAAAAGCAAAAATGCATAAGCTTTCGACTTCTTCCCGACAGGCTTCAGTAATTCTTTACCAAATGTTACGGTACACACAATTCCTGATAATTTCCATGGATTGTTCCCGGAAAGATCTTTGTCATCCTGAACTAACTATAGGGACAACAGAGATTGATAATCAGCAGCTGTTGATTTTTTGTAAATCACAAACACACTTGAATTCTTCAGCTCTTCAGACATCCAAGCACTTGAAATGGTCTGGAAGGGGTGAGTTAGAGTTAGGGGACTGTGACTCATAACTTTATTCACACCCGCGGATCCGAACATATACACACATCTTTAAAGA
>JAPTMU010000336.1:201890-212010 GCA_028583405.1 Pogonophryne albipinna | reverse complement strand
GTCTGGTACTTGAGTAAAAGTAGAAGTACTCAGGTCTGGTCCTTGAGTAAAAGTAGAAGTACTCAGATCTTGTACTTTAGTAAAAGTAGAAGTACTCAGGTCTGGCACTTGAGTAAAAGTAGAACTACTCAGGTCTGGTACTTGAGTAAAAGTAGAAGTACTCAGGTCTGGCACTTGAGTAAAAGTAGAACTACTCAGGTCTGGTACTTGAGTAAAAGTAGAAGTACTCAGATCTTGTACTTTAGTAAAAGTAGAAGTACTCAGGTCTGGCACTTGAGTAAAAGTAGAACTACTCAGGTCTGGTACTTGAGTAAAAGTAGAAGTACTCAGATCTTGTACTTTAGTAAAAGTAGAAGTACTCAGGTCTGGTCCTTGAGTAAAAGTAGAAGTACTCAGATCTTGTACTTTAGTAAAAGTAGAAGTACTCGGGTCTGGTCCTTGAGTAAAAGTAGAAGTACTCAGGTCTGGTACTTGAGTAAAAGTAGAAGTACTCAGGTCTGGTACTTGAGTAAAAGTAGAAGTACTCAGGTCTGGTACTTGAGTAAAAGTAGAAGTACTCAGGTCTGGCACTTGAGTAAAAGTAGAACTACTCAGGTCTGGTACTTGAGTAAAAGTAGAAGTACTCAGATCTTGTACTTTAGTAAAAGTAGAAGTACTCAGGTCTGGCACTTGAGTAAAAGTAGAACTACTCAGGTCTGGTACTTGAGTAAAAGTAGAAGTACTCAGATCTTGTACTTTAGTAAAAGTAGAAGTACTCAGGTCTGGTCCTTGAGTAAAAGTAGAAGTACTCAGATCTTGTACTTTAGTAAAAGTAGAAGTACTCAGGTCTGGTCCTTGAGTAAAAGTAGAAGTACTCAGGTCTGGTACTTGAGTAAAAGTAGAAGTACTCAGGTCTGGCACTTGAGTAAAAGTAGAACTACTCAGGTCTGGTACTTGAGTAAAAGTTGAAGTACTCAGGTCTGGCACTTGAGTAAAAGTAGAACTACTCAGGTCTGGTACTTGAGTAAAAGTAGAAGTACTCAGATCTTGTACTTTAGTAAAAGTAGAAGTACTCAGGTCTGGCACTTGAGTAAAAGTAGAACTACTCAGGTCTGGTACTTGAGTAAAAGTAGAAGTACTCAGATCTTGTACTTTAGTAAAAGTAGAAGTACTCAGGTCTGGCACTTGAGTAAAAGTAGAACTACTCAGGTCTGGTACTTGAGTAAAAGTAGAAGTACTCAGATCTTGTACTTTAGTAAAAGTAGAAGTACTCAGGTCTGGTCCTTGAGTAAAAGTATAAGTACTCAGATCTTGTACTTTAGTAAAAGTAGAAGTACTCAGGTCTGGTCCTTGAGTAAAAGTAGAAGTACTCAGGTCTGGCACTTGAGTAAAAGTAGAACTACTCAGGTCTGGTACTTGAGTAAAAGTAGAAGTACTCAGGTCTGGCACTTGAGTAAAAGTAGAACTACTCAGGTCTGGTACTTGAGTAAAAGTAGAAGTACTCAGATCTTGTACTTTAGTAAAAGTAGAAGTACTCAGGTCTGGCACTTGAGTAAAAGTAGAACTACTCAGGTCTGGTACTTGAGTAAAAGTAGAAGTACTCAGATCTTGTACTTTAGTAAAAGTAGAAGTACTCAGGTCTGGTCCTTGAGTAAAAGTAGAAGTACTCAGATCTTGTACTTTAGTAAAAGTAGAAGTACTCGGGTCTGGTCCTTGAGTAAAAGTAGAAGTACTCAGGTCTGGTACTTGAGTAAAAGTAGAAGTACTCAGGTCTGGTACTTGAGTAAAAGTAGAAGTACTCAGGTCTGGTACTTGAGTAAAAGTAGAAGTACTCAGGTCTGGCACTTGAGTAAAAGTAGAACTACTCAGGTCTGGTACTTGAGTAAAAGTAGAAGTACTCAGATATTGTACTTTAGTAAAAGTAGAAGTACTCAGGTCTGGCACTTGAGTAAAAGTAGAACTACTCAGGTCTGGTACTTGAGTAAAAGTAGAAGTACTCAGATCTTGTACTTTAGTAAAAGTAGAAGTACTCAGGTCTGGTCCTTGAGTAAAAGTAGAAGTACTCAGATCTTGTACTTTAGTAAAAGTAGAAGTACTCAGGTCTGGTCCTTGAGTAAAAGTAGAAGTACTCAGGTCTGGTACTTGAGTAAAAGTAGAAGTACTCAGGTCTGGCACTTGAGTAAAAGTAGAACTACTCAGGTCTGGTACTTGAGTAAAAGTAGAAGTACTCAGATCTTGTACTTTAGTAAAAGTAGAAGTACTCAGGTCTGGCACTTGAGTAAAAGTAGAACTACTCAGGTCTGGTACTTGAGTAAAAGTAGAAGTACTCAGATCTTGTACTTTAGTAAAAGTAGAAGTACTCAGGTCTGGCACTTGAGTAAAAGTAGAACTACTCAGGTCTGGTACTTGAGTAAAAGTAGAAGTACTCAGATCTTGTACTTTAGTAAAAGTAGAAGTACTCAGGTCTGGTCCTTGAGTAAAAGTAGAAGTACTCAGATCTTGTACTTTAGTAAAAGTAGAAGTACTCAGGTCTGGTCCTTGAGTAAAAGTAGAAGTACTCAGGTCTGGTACTTGAGTAAAAGTAGAAGTACTCAGGTCTGGCACTTGAGTAAAAGTAGAACTACTCAGGTCTGGTACTTGAGTAAAAGTAGAAGTACTCAGGTCTGGCACTTGAGTAAAAGTAGAACTACTCAGGTCTGGTACTTGAGTAAAAGTAGAAGTACTCAGATCTTGTACTTTAGTAAAAGTAGAAGTACTCAGGTCTGGCACTTGAGTAAAAGTAGAACTACTCAGGTCTGGTACTTGAGTAAAAGTAGAAGTACTCAGATCTTGTACTTTAGTAAAAGTAGAAGTACTCAGGTCTGGTCCTTGAGTAAAAGTAGAAGTACTCAGATCTTGTACTTTAGTAAAAGTAGAAGTACTCGGGTCTGGTCCTTGAGTAAAAGTAGAAGTACTCAGGTCTGGTACTTGAGTAAAAGTAGAAGTACTCAGGTCTGGTACTTGAGTAAAAGTAGAAGTACTCAGGTCTGGTACTTGAGTAAAAGTAGAAGTACTCAGGTCTGGTACTTGAGTAAAAGTAGAAGTACACCGCCCAGAGCCCGACCGGTGCTGCCGCGGCTTTGTCATGACGTCACCGTTTACGTCGCTGATTTTCTCCCAAACTGCGTTACAGCGCTCACAACAACAACAACAACAACAACACTGGGGGACTGCGTCAGGTCGATGATCTTGTTGCTTTTAATCATACAAAGCCAGATTAAATTAAATAACTGCTTCTCAACCCTTATACTTTTGTGTACTTATACTTCGAGTGCCGTGGTTCATTGTTTATTAATGTGGTTCAGCGGCATGTACTGACCGCTGCAGTGCCGCTCATCCACCTGAGTTTATTCTCCCGTTAACTCACGGCAGAGTTTATTCTCCCGTTAACTCACGGCAGAGTTTATTCTCCCGTTAACTCACGGCAGAGTTTATTCTCCCGTTAACTCACGGCAGAGTTTATTCTCCCGTTAACTCGCGGCAGAGTTTATTCTCCCGTTAACTCACGGCAGAGTTTATTCTCCCGTTAGCTCACGGCAGAGTTTATTCTCCCGTTAACTCGCGGCAGAGTTTATTCTCCCGTTAACTCACGGCAGAGTTTATTCTCCCGTTAACTCACAACAGTTTATTCTCCCGTTAACTCACAACAGTTTATTCTCCCGTTAACTCACGGCAGAGTTTATTCTCCCGTTAACTCACAACAGTTTATTCTCCCGTTAACTCACGGCAGAGTTTATTCTCCCGTTAGCTCACGGCAGAGTTTATTCTCCCGTTAACTCACGGCAGAGTTTATTCTCCCGTTAGCTCACGGCAGAGTTTATTCTCCCGTTAACTCACGGCAGAGTTTATTCTCCCGTTAGCTCACGGCAGAGTTTATTCTCCCGTTAACTCACAACAGTTTATTCTCCCGTTAACTCACGGCAGAGTTTATTCTCCCGTTAACTCACGGCAGAGTTTATTCTCCCGTTAACTCACGGCAGAGTTTATTCTCCCGTTAACTCACGGCAGAGTTTATTCTCCCGTTAGCTCACGGCAGAGTTTATTCTCCCGTTAGCTCACGGCAGAGTTTATTCTCCCGTTAACTCGCGGCAGAGTTTATTCTCCCGTTAGCTCACGGCAGAGTTTATTCTCCCGTTAGCTCACGGCAGAGTTTATTCTCCCGTTAGCTCCGGGTTAACTCACACGGCTGTAAAGTATTCACTGTCCGACTCACACAAGCAGCTGATACATGTCCCCCCCCCTTCAGTGAATGTGTGTCAGTCTGAATTGACACTGTTTGACATCACAACGCTGTTATGAAAGTTTCTCTGGTATAAAATGGGTGATGTTACCATAGCAACCGAAGCTAAACTGACTATCTTGAGTATTTGTTTAGTTTAGTTTATTTATTTATTTATCGTGTCGTGGACAGTCCCCATCGATGAACTGTCACAAAAACAGTAAATGGAGCAGCTTTAGCCGACACGGCCAGATGGTGATGGACACCTTTAGAATCACAACATATCAACAGCATTAGTTCTAAGAAAATATATAAAATAAAATAAAAAGGAGGAAAGACGAGTAGATACCGGTGTGAGGATAAAAGAGAACAACAAACAACACGTTACTACATACAGTACATGTCACATAGAGCACATCACAATCACACATCAGACACGAGGGGCAACATCCATGATCACAACATGTGACACAACATGTGACACGGTTGCTGTTTGTCTGCTCCTTAATCTGCTGGGATTGTTTGCAGCTGTGTGTGTGATTATGCAAATGAGCTGTGTGGTTGCCCTAACATCATTAGCTGCCCATCCTCTGGTCCGCCTCTGAAGATGGGGATTGGATTGACGGCGTCCAATCGCAGCGCACAGCCGGCGCACACCTGCTGGGGAGGAGTACAAAGGCTGCGGACTATCACCACTCTGGAGTAGAGATGGCAAATCCGGATCATTTTATGGACTCGGAGTCTTCTGAGTCAATCATTGAAGAGATCCGGATCATACGAGTCATTTGAGTCATTTGAGTCATATGAGTCAGCATGACCAAGACCGTAGAAATCCTACCGGTGAAACCGAAAAGTTGTTGCATTTAACCAGCATATTAAACTAACGTTACATTAACCTCCGCTACACAGTGTCTTTTGCTTTAATAAAACATGTGTGTGTGTGTGCATTTTAAAAAATAAGTGTTTTGCATTATATGTATATAGTTATTTTAATATGTTCCTGTACTTAAGATAATTTTGCACAATTGTGTTTTCATTTAATAATAATAATAATAATAATAATAATAATAATAATAATAATAATAATAATTGTATAATTACATTTTATATATTCTAACTGTTTTGCAATTTTCTATCATTTGTTTCTTTTTGTGTGCCATGTTCAAAATAAACGAGTTTCCAAGTAAGATCCTTATTGGAAATGCAGATATTATTACAGGAGACTGTTGCACAACATGAACATTGTGTTAGAAGTCTACACTGAAACTTAATTTAGAGCCGGAAAAATCGCGGGATCCGTGAATCCAGGTCAATGATCGAGAGAGACCAGTAGCCTACGAGGACTCAGAGCCGTAACATATAGCAGGCAGCAGATCCAGAGATCCAGCAGACTCGTCCCTATGCACGAATCTACAGCAGACTCAGCCCCTCCTCCGAGTCCCACGGCTCCCGCGAGTCCCACGGCTCCCGCGAGTCCCACGGCTCCCTCGACGAGTCGCAGCAGACTCAGAGATTTGCGGACTCACGGCTCACTCACGGCTCACGGCTCACTCACGGCTCCCGCGAGTCCAACGGCTCCCGCGAGTCCCACGGCTCCCTCGACGAGTCGCAGCAGACTCAGAGATTTGCGGACTCACGGCTCACTCACGGCTCACGGGACTCTCGCGGGAGCCGGAGGAGGGGCTGAATCTGCTGTTGATTCGTGCATGGCGACGAGTCTGCTGGATCTCTGGATACAACAACGTTGTAATGTGATTTTACACGTTATAAAGAGAGTAAAGAGTGACGCAATTTATAGTTTTAATTTTTACGTCACATCAGGTGTAGGACTCAAAGGACTCGGGTTAATCGAGAGGGAGACTCGTCACGACCGGCTCATTACTAGGATCCGGGTTAATGATCCGGATGAATCATGACTCGCCCATCTCTACTCTGGAGGCTCTGCTGCGAACAGATGCCTCATACCTTTTGCTCTTGTGTCATGGACACTACAGACTGTGTTTGGGTCAACATATGTGCTTAGTGTCGAGTGTGGATATATGTGTTCAGTGTCGAGTGTGGATATATGTGTTTAGCGTAGTGTGCTTAGTTTTCCTCCTTCAGCTGTGTTTTCTTACAGCTTCCTTTATTTAGTTGTACTACTTTTAAAGTGAGGTTTTGTTTCATGTTATATATTAGTAGTTATTTATTCTGTATGCCATTAGACTCCTTTTTTTAGAGTCCGCCTTTTGTTATTTGTTCAACCTGTGCCCTTTTGGCCACTTTGTTTGTTTCAGGCTGCCTGCCTGCCATTTTGTTTAATGCTGCTACTTATAATAAATCACTTATAATTATACCAATACCAATCTGGTTGTGTTTCTTCCCTTTAGTTCCCCTAGCCTAATAGGGAACGTAACAACATGTAACACAACATGTATCACAACATGTGACACAACATGTATCACAACATGTGACACAACATGTATCACAACATGTATCACAACATGTAACACAACATTTGACACAACATGTAACAACATGTATCACAACATGTAACACAACATGTATCACAACATGTGACACAACACGTGACACAACATGTGACACAACATGTATCACGACATGTATCACAACATGTGACAACATGTGACACAACATGTATCACAACATGTGACACAACACGTAACACAACATGTGACACAACATGTATCACGACATGTATCACAACATGTGACAACATGTGACACAACATGTATCACAACATGTAACACAACATGTATCACAACATGTAACACAACATGTATCACAACATGTAACACAACATGTAACACAACATGTGACACAACATGTGACACAACATGTATCACAACATGTATCACAACATGTGACACAACATGTGACACGACACGTAACACGACATGTGACACGACATGTATCACAACATGTGACACAACATGTGACACAACATGTATCACAACATGTATCACAACATGTATCACAACATGTGACACAACATGTGACACAACATGTAACACAACATGTATCACAACATGTGACACAACATGTGACACCTGTAACACAACATGTATCACAACATGTATCACAACATGTGACACAATATGTGACACAACATGTAACACAACATGTAACACAACATGTATCACAACATGTATCACAACATGTAACACAACATTTGACACAACATGTAACACAACATGTAACACAACATGTATCACAACATGTATCACAACATGTGACACAACATGTAACACAACATGTATCACAACATGTGACACGACACGTAACACGACATGTGACACGACATGTATCACAACATGTGACACAACATGTGACACAACATGTATCACAACATGTATCACAACATGTATCACAACATGTGACACAACATGTGACACAACATGTAACACAACATGTGACACAACATGTATCACAACATGTATCACAACATGTGACACAACATGTATCACAACATGTAACACAACATGTAACACAACATGTGACACAACATGTATCACAACATGTATCACAACATGTAACACAACATGTAACACAACATGTGACACAACATGTATCACAACATGTATCACAACATGTGACACAACATGTGACACAACATGTGACACAACATGTAACACAACATGTAACACAACATGTATCACAATATGTGACACAACATGTAACACAACATGTAACACAACATGTGACACAACATGTAACACAACATGTGACACAACATGTATCACAACATGTATCACAACATGTATCACAACATGTGACACAACATGTGACACAACATGTGACACAACATGTGACACAACATGTAACACAACATGTGACACAACATGTGACACAACATGTATCACAACATGTAACACAACATGTGACACAACATGTGACACAACATGTAACACAACATGTAACACAACATGTAACACAACATGTGACACAACATGTATCACAACATGTAACACAACATGTAACACAACATGTAACACAACATGTAACACTCGTTGCTATCCTATTGTGGCCTAAGCCGTTTTCTACAGGCACATTTTACCGGCGTATTTGTCATAATGATTCTACTTGTGATAGTCGGACATGACAACCTGTGCAACCCATGGATTGATTCCATCTGATAGCTATAACACAAAACAACACGTCTGCCTCTCTCCACGATGATCAATGACAGCGAACGGTCAAAGTAAGGTACAAAGAAACAGAACCACACGCAGCCTGGTTAGTGCTGCCTGACTTTATAAAGTGTGTGGTTGCGTTCTGGTCACTTTGCTCAGAGCTACTGCTTGTTACAACTTGTATTTGCCGTACTCGCCATAAACTGTTAGCTCAGGTTAATCTCGCCCCCCTCCGACGTAAGCGTGACGTTTGTGGTTCTTGCTTCTAGACCGACAATTTTTTGGAGTTTGGTAAGAACCGGTTTTCGGGAAAAAGAGCCGGCTCCGCTGCGGTGTGAAACCGGTGCTTATCATCAGGCTCTGGCTCCGAACAGGCCCTGGAACCGCGTTGGTGTGAAAGGGGCAACAGTGTTGTACCTTAGAACCCTGCACCCCCCTCACAGTGTTGTACCTTAGAACCCTGCCCCCCCCTCACAGTGTTGTACCTTAGAACCCTGCCCCCCCCTCACAGTGTTATACCTTAGAACCCTGCCCCCCCCCTCACAGTGTTGTACCTTAGAACCCTGCCCCCCCCTCACAGTGTTATACCTTAGAACCCTGCACCCCCCTCACAGTGTTGTACCTTAGAACCCTGCCCCCCCCTCACAGTGTTATACCTTAGAACCCTGCCCCCCCCCTCACAGTGTTATACCTTAGAACCCTGCCCCCCCCTCACAGTGTTATACCTTAGAACCCTGCCCCCCCTCACAGTGTTATACCTTAGAGCCCTGCCCCCCCTCACAGTGTTATACCTTAGAACCCTGCCCCCCCTCACAGTGTTATACCTTAGAACCCTGCCCCCCCTCACAGTGTTATACCTTAGAACCCTTCCCCCCCCTCACAGTGTTGTACCTTAGAACCCTCCCCCCCTCACAGTGTTGTACCTTAGAACCCTGCCCCCCCTCACAGTGTTATACCTTAGAGCCCTGCCCCCCCTCACAGTGTTGTACCTTAGAACCCTGCCCCCCCTCACAGTGTTATACCTTAGAGCCCTGCCCCCCCTCACAGTGTTGTACCTTAGAACCCTGCTCCCCTCACAGTGTTATACCTTAGAGCCCTGCCCCCCCTCACAGTGTTGTACCTTAGAACCCTGCCCCCCCTCACAGTGTTATACCTTAGAGCCCTGCCCCCCCTCACAGTGTTATACCTTAGAACCCTGCCCCCCCCTCACAGTGTTATACCTTAGAACCCTGCCCCCCCCCTCACAGTGTTATACCTTAGAACCCTGCACCCCCCCTCACAGTGTTATACCTTAGAACCCTGCCCCCCCCCCCCCCCCTCACAGTGTTATACCTTAGAACCCTGCCCCCCCCTCACAGTGTTATACCTTAGAACCCTGCACCCCCCCTCACAGTGTTATACCTTAGAACCCTGCCCCCCCTCACAGTGTTATACCTTAGAACCCTGCCCCCCCCCCCCCCCCCCTCACAGTGTTATACCTTAGAACCCTGCCCCCCCCCCTCACAGTGTTATACCTTAGAGCCCTGCCCCCCCTCACAGTGTTATACCTTAGAGTCCTGCATGGAGCAGTCCAGTCTGATCCACTTCCTGACGGGCAGAACCACTCCGGCTCGGAAAGCTCTATCGCCTCCTGCTGTGAGTCGAGCCTGAACGATGACGTCTCCTGCACACAGAGAGGAGAGGAGATGAGATGAGATGAGAGGAGAGGGGAGGGGAGAGAAGAGAGGAGAGGGGAGGAGAGGGGATGAGA
>JAPTMU010000336.1:181890-194390 GCA_028583405.1 Pogonophryne albipinna | reverse complement strand
GCGAGCTGTGTGTGGCTGCGACGCTCTGCGGGTGGGATGGAGGGGAACTGGATCAGAACCAGGAACCAACCCAGGGGGGAGCAAGAACTGGTCCTAGTGATCCTGACAGTCTTGAAAAGGCCTCACAGAGCTCGATCGATGCAAGAACTGGTCCTAGTGATCCTGACAGTCTTGAAAAGGCCTCACAGAGCTCGATCGATGCAAGAACTGGTCCTAGTGATCCTGACAGTCTTGAAAAGGCCTCACAGAGCTCGATTGATGCAAGAACTGGTCCTAGCGATCCTGACAGTCTTGAAAAGGCCTTTCAGAGCTCAACCGATGCCCAGAAAAGCCTTGTCAGGAAGCGTCCCTTTGGTCCCAGTCTGTTCTACGTCTGCAGTGATGGGACTCGCCTGCAGGGGGCGCTCTTCTCCGTGGGTTCGGGTTCGCCCTACGCCTACTCCATCCTGGACCAGGGGGTGAGGTGGGATCTGACGCTGCAGGAGGCCACGTCGATCGCGAGGGAGGCTGTCTACAGAGCCACACACAGGGACGCCTGGTCTGGGAACTGTGTGGACGTCTTCCATGTGTCCTCGGCAGGGTGGAGACGCCGGGGGAGGGAGGACCTGAGGGAGGAGTACTACAGAGAGAGGGACAGACAAGGGGGGGGAGGACCTGAGGGAGGAGTACTACAGAGAGAGGGACAGACGAGGGGGGGAGGACCTGAGGGAGAAGTACTACAGAGAGAGGGGCAGACGAGGGGGGGAGGACCTGAGGGAGGAGTACTACAGAGAGAGGGGCAGACGAGGGGGGGAGGACCTGAGGGAGGAGTACTACAGAGAGAGGGACAGACGAGGGGGGGAGGACCTGAGGGAGGAGTACTACAGAGAGAGGGACAGACGAGGGGGGGAGGACCTGAGGGAGGAGTACTACAGAGAGAGGGGCAGACGAGGGGGGGAGGACCTGAGACTGAGTGAAGACAAACAGGAGGGAAAGAAGTACGAACATCTGTGGCCTGAAACAGATCATGGTATTTGGCGCCACCTTTTGGTCGTTTCTTGTAACGACAGTTGAACATGTTAGGGACAGAAAGACCAACAGGAGGGACAGAAAGACAAACAGGGGGGACAGAAAGACAAACAGGGGGGACAGAAAGACCAACAGGAGGGACAGAAAGACAAACAGGGGGGACAGAAAGACCAACAGGAGAGACAGAAAGACAAACAGGAGGGACAGAAAGACCAACAGGAGGGACAGAAAGACCAACAGGAGAGACAGAAAGACAAACAGGGGGGACAGAAAGACCAACAGGAGGGACAGAATGACAAACAGGGGGGACAGAAAGACCAACAGGAGGGACAGAAAGACCAACAGGAGGGACAGCAAGACAAACAGGAGGGACAGAAAGACCAACAGGAGGGACAGAAAGACAAACAGGGGGGACAGAAAGACCAACAGGAGGGACAGAAGTACGAACATCTGTGGCCTGAAACAAATCATCCTCTATGGCGCCACCTTCTGGTCGTTTCTTGTAATGACAGTTCAGATCATGTGACTCACAGCCAGCTGGTCATTGTTGATTGTAATGACTATTTGTATCTTTAATATCTTATCCACGCCTCTTCATTCATGTTTGCTCTTCTGTGGGACGAATAAAAGAAGTCGGTCTGAATAAATGTCAATATGTTTGGTTTGAATAACAAAAGGTGTTGTGCTAACATGCTAAGGGTAATCTCCTGCTAAGCTAAATGTGGCAATGTCTTGTTGCAGGTGCTTGGAATATAATTATTATACTTAAGATGTACTATTAAGATGTCTTCTTCCTGCTGTGTTTTGAAGCTTCTTCTTCTTCAAATGGAAAATGAAATGACGCTGATTGAAACTCCTAAACTAAATCTGTCTGGTTCTGAGTAGAGACACATCAGGGACAGGGTAATGTGTGTAGACTGAATAATGAAGACGAAGCTCTGAATGATGAAGAGGACAGCAGCGTCTCTCGGATGGTTTGGGCTGCATATCGCTCCTCTGACAAACAGCTGAAGTTTGTTTACGCTCATGTTAAAATGCATTTTGCTGCTGCTGCGTTTCCAGGGACTGATCTGAGCCGTGTGTGTTTGCTCTTCATGTGCTGCTCCTCCAACCCAGTCTCACGGCATGTCGCGTTATAGTCACCACACTAATCTATTGATTCGTGTTCACCAACACCATTTACCCATTTCTTTCCTGTCACACAGAACGATTTTAAAAGCGATGTAAATAATTACAAATTAGAAGGAAAAACTGATTTAAAAACACAGATGTCAGTATTCTGAGGCTCTGAGCCATCTCTGTTCCTCACTGACGGCAAAACAACTCTTTAAATTATACAATTTAAAATAATAGGCTTAAGGTTAGATATTGAGTAAGAACATGTTTTTATGAACCCCACAGCTTCCGGTCTTCCAAGACCCGACCGGACAGAAAGACGAGGTGCAGGCACGACACACACTACCAATAGAAATACATTGCTTTTCAAATCGTTCTGTGTGACACGAGAAAAAGGGGAGAATCGTGCTGGTGAACACGAATCAATAGATTACATGTCGTGACTATAACACGACATGCCGGGAGACCGGGTTGGCTCCTCAGACAGAACAAAGCTGCAGAATCACTTTACAGAAGCTTCTCATATCCAGAAACAAACAGATGTAGGAACATGATATTACCTTAACTTCTGTAATTCCCTAACAGCTGATATTCAGATCCTGCACACGAAGGGGTGGATATAGAGACGTGTGAGCGGACGCTGTTTTGAACACTCATCCTTGGAATTTGGATTAGGAAGTTTAAATTAGATCGCTTTGTTTTGCTTTGAGACTCGGAAAAAAAAGAGCATACAGCTAGGACTCAACATGTTCTGTATATTAAAGTGATCATTCATTTCCATATCGCTCACTGTGTGTGTGTGTGTGTGTGTGTGTGTGTGTGTGTGTGTGTGTGTGTGTGTGTGTGTGTGTGTGTGTGTGTGTGTGTGTCCTCTGTGAAACTGAAGATGATCATTCAGACTGGATCTACTTCAGCAGATTATTGAGCAGGAGATACTGAAGAGTTTACAATCTGTCCAGAAAATATGATATTAAATGTGATTACTGGAAACAAAAGCTGATGGTTTTAATACCTGTGATTAAAGAGGAACCAAATAAAATTATTCAGGGCCGGGACACCAACACCGTTCCTCCTCTTTGGAGAACCAGGAGTGGGAGAAACATCCAAGATAAATAACAAACTGCACGTCTGATGCAACTTTTAATCATAGAGGGACACTGTCCTGCCAATTAACAAAGAGGCAGTGACCTCATCCAACCACACACCCCTATCTCAGAGACCTCATCCAACCACACACCCCTACCTCAGAGACCTCATCCAACCACACACCCCTATCTCAGAGACCTCATCCAACCACACACCTCTACCTCAGAGACCTCATTCAACCACACACCTCTACCTCAGAGACCTCATCTAACCACACACCTCTACCTCAGGGACCTCATCCAACCACACACGCCTATCTCAGAGACCTCATCCAACCACACACCCCTATCTCAGAGACCTCATCCAACCACACACCCCTATCTCAGAGACCTCATCCAACCACACACGCCTAACTCAGAGACCTCATCCAACCACACACCCCTAACTCAGAGACCTCATCCAACCACACACCCCTATCTCAGAGACCTCATCCAACCACACACCTCTACCTCAGAGATCTCATCCAACCACACACCCCTAACTCAGAGACCTCATCCAACCACACACCCCTATCTCAGAGACCTCATCCAACCACACACCCCTATCTCAGAGACCTCATCCAACCACACACCTCTACCTCAGAGACCTCATCCAACCACACACCTCTACCTCAGAGACCTCATCCAACCACACACATCTACCTCAGAGACCTCATCCAACCACACACCTCTACCTCAGATACCTCATCCAACCACACACCTCTACCTCAGTGACCTCATCCAACCGCACACCTCTACCTCATATACCTCATCCAACCACAAACCTCTACCTCAGATACCTCATCCAACCACACACCTCTACCTCAGAGACCTCATCCAACCACACACCTCTACCTCAGAGACCTCATCCAACCACACACCTCTACCTCAGAGACCTCATCCAACCACAGACCTCTACCTCAGGGACCTCATCAAACCACACACCTCTACCTCATAGACCTCATCCAACCACACACCTCTACCTCATAGAACTCATCCAACCACACACCTCTACCTCATAGACCTCATCCAACCACACACCTCTACCTCAGAGACCTCATCCAACCACAGACCTCTACCTCAGAGACCTCATCCAACCACACACCTCTACCTCAGAGACCTCATCCAACCACACACCTCTACCTCAGAGACCTCATCCAACAACACACCTCTACCTCAGAGACCTCATCCAACCACACACCTCTACCTCATAGACCTCATCCAACCACACACCCCTATCTCAGAGACCTCATCCAACCACACACCCCTATCTCAGAGACCTCATCCAACCACACACCCCTATCTCAGAGACCTCATCCAACCACACACCCCTAACTCAGAGACCTCATCCAACCACACACCCCTATCTCAGAGACCTCATCCAACCACACACCTCTACCTCAGAGACCTCATCTAACCACACACCCCTAACTCAGAGACCTCATCCAACCACACACCCCTATCTCAGAGACCTCATCCAACCACACACCCCTATCTCAGAGACCTCATCCAACCACACACCTCTACCTCAGATACCTCATCCAACCACACACCTCTACCTCAGAGACCTCATCCAACCACACACATCTACCTCAGAGACCTCATCCAACCACACACCTCTACCTCAGATACCTCATCCAACCACACACCTCTACCTCAGTGACCTCATCCAACCGCACACCTCTACCTCATAGACTTCATCCAACCACAAACCTCTACCTCAGATACCTCATCCAACCACACACCTCTACCTCAGAGACCTCATCCAACCACACACCTCTACCTCAGAGACCTCATCCAACCACACACCTCTACCTCAGAGACCTCATCTAACCACACACCTCTACCTCAGAGACCTCATCCAACCACAGACCTCTACCTCAGAGACCTCATCCAACCACACACCTCTACCTCATAGACCTCATCCAACTACACACCTCTACCTCAGAGACCTCATCCAACCACAGACCTCTACCTCAGAGACCTCATCCAACCACACACCTCTACCTCAGAGACCTCATCCAACCACACACCTCTACCTCAGAGACCTCATCCAACCACACACATCTACCTCATAGACCTCATCCAACCACACACCTCTACCTCAGTGACCTCATCCAACCACACACCTCTACCTCAGAGACCTCATCCAACCACACACCTCTACCTCAGAGACCTCATCCAACCACACACCTCTACCTCAGAGCACACCCCTACCTCAGAGACCTCATCCAACCACACACCTCTACCTCAGTGACCTCATCCAACCACACACCTCTACATCAGAGACCTCATCTAACCACACACCCCTACCTCAGACACCTCATCCAACCACACACCTCTACCTCATAGACCTCATCCAACCACACACCCCTACCTCAGAGACCTCATCCAACCACACACCTCTACCTCAGAGAACTCATCCAACCACACGCCTCTACCTCATAGACCTCATCCAACCACACACCTCTACCTCAGAGACCTCATCTAACCACACACCTCTACCTCAGAGACCTCATCCAACCACACACCTCTACCTCAGAGACCTCATCTAACCACACACCTCTACCTCAGAGACCTCATCCAACCACACACCTCTACCTCAGAGACCTCATCTAACCACACACCCCTACCTCATAGACCTCATCCAACCACACACCTCTACCTCAGAGACCTCATCTAACCACACACCCCTACCTCAGAGACCTCATCCAACCACACACCTCTACCTCAGAGACCTCATCCAACCATACACCTCTACCTCATAGACCTCATCCAACCACACACCTCTACCTCATAGACCTCATCCAACCACACACCTCTACCTCAGAGACCTCATCTAACCACACACCTCTACCTCAGTGACCTCATCTAACCACACACCTCTACCTCATATACCTCATCCAACCACAGACCTCTACCTCAGAGACCTCATCCAACCACACACCTCTACCTCAGAGCACACCCCTACCTCAGAGACCTCATCCAACCACACACCTCTACCTCAGTGACCTCATCCAACCACACACCTCTACATCAGAGACCTCATCTAACCACACACCCCTACCTCAGACACCTCATCCAACCACACACCTCTACCTCATAGACCTCATCCAACCACACACCCCTACCTCAGAGACCTCATCCAACCACACACCTCTACCTCAGAGAACTCATCCAACCACATGCCTCTACCTCATAGACCTCATCCAACCACACACCTCTACCTCAGAGACCTCATCTAACCACACACCTCTACCTCAGAGACCTCATCCAACCACACACCTCTACCTCAGAGACCTCATCTAACCACACACCTCTACCTCAGAGACCTCATCCAACCACACACCTCTACCTCAGAGACCTCATCTAACCACACACCCCTAGCTCATAGACCTCATCCAACCACACACCTCTACCTCAGAGACCTCATCTAACCACACACCCCTACCTCATAGACCTCATCCAACCACACACCTCTACCTCAGAGACCTCATCTAACCACACACCTCTACCTCAGAGACCTCATCCAACCACACACCTCTACCTCAGAGACCTCATCCAACCACACACCTCTACCTCATAGACATCATACAACCACACACCTCTACCTCAGAGACCTCATCTAACCACACACCCCTACCTCATAGACCTCATCCAACCACACACCTCTACCTCAGAGACCTCATCTAACCACACACCCCTACCTCAGAGACCTCATCCAACCACACACCTCTACCTCAGAGACCTCATCCAACCATACACCTCTACCTCATAGACCTCATCCAACCACACACCTATACCTCATAGACCTCATCCAACCACACACCTCTACCTCAGAGACCTCATCTAACCACACACCTCTACCTTAGTGACCTCATCTAACCACACACCTCTACCTCATATACCTCATCCAACCACAGACCTCTACCTCAGAGACCTCATCCAACCACACACCTCTACCTCAGAGACCTCATCCAACCACACACCTCTACCTCAGAGACCTCATCCAACCACACACATCTACCTCATAGACCTCATCCAACCACACACCTCTACCTCAGTGACCTCATCCAACCACACACCTCTACCTCAGAGACCTCATCCAACCACACACCTCTACCTCAGAGACCTCATCCAACCACACACGCCTATCTCAGAGACCTCATCCAACCACACACCTCTACCTCAGAGACCTCATTCAACCACACACCTCTACCTCAGAGACCTCATCTAACCACACACCTCTACCTCAGGGACCTCATCCAACCACACACGCCTATCTCAGAGACCTCATCCAACCACACACCCCTATCTCAGAGACCTCATCCAACCACACACCCCTATCTCAGAGACCTCATCCAACCACACACGCCTAACTCAGAGACCTCATCCAACCACACACCCCTAACTCAGAGACCTCATCCAACCACACACCCCTATCTCAGAGACCTCATCCAACCACACACCTCTACCTCAGAGACCTCATCCAACCACACACCCCTAACTCAGAGACCTCATCCAACCACACACCCCTATCTCAGAGACCTCATCCAACCACACACCCCTATCTCAGAGACCTCATCCAACCACACACCTCTACCTCAGAGACCTCATCCAACCACACACCTCTACCTCAGAGACCTCATCCAACCACACACATCTACCTCAGAGACCTCATCCAACCACACACCTCTACCTCAGATACCTCATCCAACCACACACCTCTACCTCAGTGACCTCATCCAACCGCACACCTCTACCTCATATACCTCATCCAACCACAAACCTCTACCTCAGATACCTCATCCAACCACACACCTCTACCTCAGAGACCTCATCCAACCACACACCTCTACCTCAGAGACCTCATCCAACCACACACCTCTACCTCAGAGACCTCATCCAACCACAGACCTCTACCTCAGGGACCTCATCAAACCACACACCTCTACCTCATAGACCTCATCCAACCACACACCTCTACCTCATAGAACTCATCCAACCACACACCTCTACCTCATAGACCTCATCCAACCACACACTTCTACCTCAGAGACCTCATCCAACCACAGACCTCTACCTCAGAGACCTCATCCAACCACACACCTCTACCTCAGAGACCTCATCCAACCACACACCTCTACCTCAGAGACCTCATCCAACAACACACCTCTACCTCAGAGACCTCATCCAACCACACACCTCTACCTCATAGACCTCATCCAACCACACACCCCTATCTCAGAGACCTCATCCAACCACACAACCCTATCTCAGAGACCTCATCCAACCACACACCCCTATCTCAGAGACCTCATCCAACCACACACCTCTACCTCATATACCTCATCCAACCACACACCTCTACCTCATAGACCTCATCCAACCACACACCTCTACCTCAGAGACCTCATCTAACCACACACCTCTACCTCAGTGACCTCATCTAACCACACACCTCTACCTCATATACCTCATCCAACCACAGACCTCTACCTCAGAGACCTCATCCAACCACACACCTCTACCTCAGAGACCTCATCCAACCACACACCTCTACCTCAGAGCACACCCCTACCTCAGAGACCTCATCCAACCACACACCTCTACCTCAGTGACCTCATCCAACCACACACCTCTACATCAGAGACCTCATCTAACCACACACCCCTACCTCAGACACCTCATCCAACCACACACCTCTACCTCATAGACCTCATCCAACCACACACCCCTACCTCAGAGACCTCATCCAACCACACACCTCTACCTCAGAGAACTCATCCAACCACATGCCTCTACCTCATAGACCTCATCCAACCACACACCTCTACCTCAGAGACCTCATCTAACCACACACCTCTACCTCAGAGACCTCATCCAACCACACACCTCTACCTCAGAGACCTCATCTAACCACACACCTCTACCTCAGAGACCTCATCCAACCACACACCTCTACCTCAGAGACCTCATCTAACCACACACCCCTAGCTCATAGACCTCATCCAACCACACACCTCTACCTCAGAGACCTCATCTAACCACACACCCCTACCTCATAGACCTCATCCAACCACACACCTCTACCTCAGAGACCTCATCTAACCACACACCTCTACTTCAGAGACCTCATCCAACCACACACCTCTACCTCAGAGACCTCATCCAACCACACACCTCTACCTCATAGACATCATACAACCACACACCTCTACCTCAGAGACCTCATCTAACCACACACCCCTACCTCATAGACCTCATCCAACCACACACCTCTACCTCAGAGACCTCATCTAACCACACACCCCTACCTCAGAGACCTCATCCAACCACACACCTCTACCTCAGAGACCTCATCCAACCATACACCTCTACCTCATAGACCTCATCCAACCACACACCTATACCTGATAGACCTCATCCAACCACACACCTCTACCTCAGAGACCTCATCTAACCACACACCTCTACCTCAGTGACCTCATCTAACCACACACCTCTACCTCATATACCTCATCCAACCACAGACCTCTACCTCAGAGACCTCATCCAACCACACACCTCTACCTCAGAGACCTCATCCAACCACACACCTCTACCTCAGAGACCTCATCCAACCACACACATCTACCTCATAGACCTCATCCAACCACACACCTCTACCTCAGTGACCTCATCCAACCACACACCTCTACCTCAGAGACCTCATCCAACCACACACCTCTACCTCAGAGACCTCATCCAACCACACACCTCGACCTCAGAGCACACCCCTACCTCAGAGACCTCATCCAACCATACACCTCTACCTCATAGACCTCATCCAACCACACACCTATACCTCATAGACCTCATCCAACCACACACCTCTACCTCAGAGACCTCATCTAACCACACACCTCTACCTCAGTGACCTCATCTAACCACACACCTCTACCTCATATACCTCATCCAACCACAGACCTCTACCTCAGAGACCTCATCCAACCACACACCCCTACCTCATAGACCTCATCCAACCACACACCTCTACCTCATAGACCTCATCCAACCACACACCCCTACCTCAGAGACCTCATCCAACCACACACCTCTACCTCAGTGACCTCATCCAACCACACACCCCTACCTCAGAGACCTCATCAAACTACACACCTCTACCTCAGTGACCTCATCCAACCACACACCTCTACCTCAGTGACCTCATCCAACCACACACCTCTACCTCAGAGACCTCATCTAACCACACACCCCTACCTCAGAGACCTCATCCAACCACACACCTCTGCCTCAGAGACCTCATCCAACCACACACCTCTACCTCAGAGAACTCATCCAACCACATACCTCTACCTCATAGACCTCATCCAACCACACACCTCTACCTCAGAGACCTCATCTAACCACACACCTCTACCTCAGAGACCTCATCCAACCACACACCTCTACCTCAGAGACCTCATCTAACCACACACCTCTACCTCAGAGACCTCATCCAACCACACACCTCTACCTCAGAGACCTCATCTAACCACACACCCCTAGCTCATAGACCTCATCCAACCACACACCTCTACCTCAGAGACCTCATCTAACCACACACCCCTACCTCAGAGACCTCATCCAACCACACACCTCTACCTCAGAGACCTCATCCAACCATACACCTCTACCTCATAGACCTCATCCAACCACACACCTCTACCTCATAGACCTCATCTAACCACACACCCCTAACTCAGAGACCTCATCCAACCACACACCCCTATCTCAGAGACCTCATCCAACCACACACCCCTATCTCAGAGACCTCATCCAACCACACACCTCTACCTCAGATACCTCATCCAACCACACACCTCTACCTCAGAGACCTCATCCAACCATACACCTCTACCTCATAGACCTCATCCAACCACACACCTCTACCTCAGAGACCTCATCTAACCACACACCCCTAACTCAGAGACCTCATCCAACACACACCCCTATCTCAGAGACCTCATCCAACCACACACCCCTATCTCAGAGACCTCATCCAACCACACACCTCTACCTCAGATACCTCATCCAACCACACACCTCTACCTCAGAGACCTCATCCAACCACACACATCTACCTCAGAGACCTCATCCAACCACACACCTCTACCTCAGATACCTCATCCAACCACACACCTCTACCTCAGTGACCTCATCCAACCGCACACCTCTACCTCATAGACTTCATCCAACCACAAACCTCTACCTCAGATACCTCATCCAACCACACACCTCTACCTCAGAGACCTCATCCAACCACACACCTCTACCTCAGAGACCTCATCCAACCACACACCTCTACCTCAGAGACCTCATCTAACCACACACCTCTACCTCAGAGACCTCATCCAACCACAGACCTCTACCTCAGAGACCTCATCCAACCACACACCTCTACCTCATAGACCTCATCCAACTACACACCTCTACCTCAGAGACCTCATCCAACCACAGACCTCTACCTCAGAGACCTCATCCAACCACACACCTCTACCTCAGAGACCTCATCCAACCACACACCTCTACCTCAGAGACCTCATCCAACCACACACATCTACCTCATAGACCTCATCCAACCACACACCTCTACCTCAGTGACCTCATCCAACCACACACCTCTACCTCAGAGACCTCATCCAACCACACACCTCTACCTCAGAGACCTCATCCAACCACACACCTCTACCTCAGAGCACACCCTACCTCAGAGACCTCATCCAACCACACACCTCTACCTCAGTGACCTCATCCAACCACACACCTCTACATCAGAGACCTCATCTAACCACACACCCCTACCTCAGACACCTCATCCAACCACACACCTCTACCTCATAGACCTCATCCAACCACACACCCCTACCTCAGAGACCTCATCCAACCACACACCTCTACCTCAGAGAACTCATCCAACCACATGCCTCTACCTCATAGACCTCATCCAACCACACACCTCTACCTCAGAGACCTCATCTAACCACACACCCTCTACCTCAGAGACCTCATCCAACCACACACCTCTACCTCAGAGACCTCATCTAACCACACACCTCTACCTCAGAGACCTCATCCAACCACACACCTCTACCTCAGAGACCTCATCTAACCACACACCCCTAGCTCATAGACCTCATCCAACCACACACCTCTACCTCAGAGACCTCATCTAACCACACACCCCTACCTCAGAGACCTCATCCAACC
>JAPTMU010000336.1:123427-180912 GCA_028583405.1 Pogonophryne albipinna | reverse complement strand
CCTCAGAGACCTCATCCAACCACACACCTCTACCTCAGAGACCTCATCCAACCACACACCTCTACCTCAGAGACCTCATCTAACCACACACCCCTAGCTCATAGACCTCATCCAACCACACACCTCTACCTCAGAGACCTCATCTAACCACACACCCCTACCTCAGAGACCTCATCCAACCACACACCTCTACCTCAGAGACCTCATCCAAACCATAACCTCTACCTCATAGACCTCATCCAACCACACACCTCTACCTCATAGACCTCATCTAACCACACACCCCTAACTCAGAGACCTCATCCAACCACACACCCCTATCTCAGAGACCTCATCCAACCACACACCCCTAATCTCAGAGACCTCATCCAACCACACACCTCTACCTCAGATACCTCATCCAACCACACACCTCTACTCAGAGACCTCATCCAACCATACACCTCTACCTCATAGACCTCATCCAACCCACACACCTCTACCTCAGAGACCTCATCTAACCACACACCTCTAACTCAGAGACCTCATCTAACCACACACCCCTACCTCATATGACCTCATCCAACCACACACATCTACCTCATAGACCTCATCCAACCACACACCTCTACCTCAGAGACCTCATCCAACCACACACCTCTACCTCAGAGACCTCATCCAACACACACATCTACCTCAGAGACCCTCATCCAACCACACACCTCTACCTCAGTACCTCATCCAACCACACACCTCTACCTCAGTGACCTCATCCAAACCACACACCTCTACCTCAGGACCTCATCCAACCACACACCTCTACCTCAGACTACTCATCCAACCACACAACCTACCTCAGAGCCCTCATCCAACCACACACCTCTACCTCAGAGACCTCATCAACCACACACCTCTACCTCATAGACCCTCATCCAACCACACACCTCTACCTCAGAGACCTCATCCAACCACACACCTCTAACCTCAGAGGACCTCATCTAACCACAAACCTCTACCTCAGTAGACCTCATCCAACCACACACCTCTACCTCAGAGACCTCATCCAACCACAGACCTCTACCTCAGAGACCTCATCCAACCACACACCTCTACCTCATAGACCTCATCCAACCACACACCTCTACCTCATAGACCTCATCCAACCACACACCATCTACCTCATAGACCTCATCCAACCACACACCTCTACCTCAGTGACCTCATCCAACCACACACCCTCTACCTCAGAGGACCTCATCAAACCTACACACCTCTACCTCAGTAGACCTCATCCAACCACACACCTCTACCTCAGGACCTCATCCAACCACACACCTCTACCTCAGAGACCTCATCTCAACCACACACCCTCTACCTCAGTAGACCTCATCCAACCACACACCTCTACATCAGAGACCTCATCTAACCACACACCTCTACCTCAGAGCACCTCATCCAACCACACACCTCTACCTCATAGACCTCATCCAACCACACACCCCTACCTCAGAGACCTCATCCAACCACACACCTCTACCTCAGAGACCTCATCCAACCACAGCCTCTACCTCATAGACCTCATCCAACCCACACACCTCTACCTCAGAGACCTCATCTAACCACACACCTCTACCTCAGAGACCTCATCCAACCACACACCTCTACCTCAGAGACCTCATCTAACCACACACCTCTACCTCAGAGACCTCATCCAACCACACACCTCTACCTCAGAGACCTCATCTAACCACACACCCCTAGCTTATAGACCTCATCCAACCACACACCTCTACCTCAGAGACCTCATCTAACCACACACCTCCTACCTCAGAGACCTCATCCAACCACACACCTCTACCTCATAGACATCATACAACCACACACCTCTACCTCAGAGACCTCATCTAACCACACACCCCTACCTCATAGACCTCATCCAACCACACACCTCTACCTCAGAGACCTCATCTAACCACACACCCCTACCTCAGAGACCTCATCCAACCACACACCTCTACCTCAGAGACCTCATCCAACCATACACCTCTACCTCATAGACCTCATCCAACCACACACCTCTACCTCATAGACCTCATCCAACCACACACCTCTACCTCAGAGACCTCATCTAACCACACACCTCTACCTCAGTGACCTCATCTAACCACACACCTCTACCTCATATACCTCATCCAACCACAGACCTCTACCTCAGAGACCCTCATCCACCACACACCTCTACCTCAGAGACCTCATCCAACCACACACCTCTACCTCAGAGCACACCCCTACCTCAGAGACCTCATCCAACCACACACCTCTACCTCAGTGACCTCATCCAACCACACACCTCTACATCAGAGACCTCATCTAACCACACACCCCTACCTCAGACACCTCATCCAACCTAACACCTCTACCTCATAGACCTCATCCAACCACACACCCCTACCTCAGAGACCTCATCCAACCACACACCTCTACCTCAGAGAAAAATCATCCAACCACATGCCTCTACCTCATAGACCTCACCAACACACACCTCTACCTCAGAGACCTCATCTAACCACACACCTCTACCTCAGAGACCTCATCCAACCACACACCTCTACCTCAGAGACCTCATCTAACCACACACCTCTACCTCAGAGACCTCATCCAACCACACACCTCTACCTCAGAGACCTCATCTAACCACACACCCTAGCTCATAGACCTCATCCAACCACACACCTCTACCTCAGAGACCTCATCTAACCACACACCCCTACCTCATAGACCTCATCCAACCACACACCTCTACCTCAGAGACCTCATCTAACCACACACCTCTACCTCAGAGACCTCATCCAACCACACACCTCTACCTCAGAGACCTCATCCAACCACACACCTCTACCTCATAGACATCATACAACCACACACCTCTACCTCAGAGACCTCATCTAACCACACACCCCTACCTCATAGACCTCATCCAACCACACACCTCTACCTCAGAGACCTCATCTAACCACACACCCCTACCTCAGAGACCTCATCCAACCACACACCTCTACCTCAGAGACCTCATCCAACCATACACCTCTAACCTCATAGACCTCATCCAACCACACACCTATACCTCATAGACCTCATCCAACCACACACCTCTACCTCAGAGACCTCATCTAACCACACACCTCTACCTCAGTGACCTCATCTAACCACACACCTCTACCTCATATACCTCATCCAACCACAGACCTCTACCTCAGAGACCTCATCCAACCACACACCTCTACCTCAGAGACCTCATCCAACCACACACCTCTACCTCAGAGACCTCATCCAACCACACACATCTACCTCATAGACCTCATCCAACCACACACCTCTACCTCAGTGACCTCATCCAACCACACACACCTCTACCTCAGAGACCTCATCCAACCACACACCTCTACCTCAGAGACCTCATCCAACCACACACCTCGACCTCAGAGCACACCCCTACCTCAGAGACCTCATCCAACCACACACCTCTACCTCAGTGACCTCATCCAACCACACACCTCTACATCAGAGACCTCATCTAACCACACACCCCTACCTCAGACACCTCATCCAACCACACACCTCTACCTCATAGACCTCATCCAACCACACACCCCTACCTCAGAGACCTCATCCAACCACACACCTCTACCTCAGTGACCTCATCCAACCACACACCCCTACCTCAGAGACCTCATCAAACTACACACCTCTACCTCAGTGACCTCATCCAACCACACACCTCTACCTCAGTGACCTCATCCAACCACACACCTCTACCTCAGAGACCTCATCTAACCACACACCCCTACCTCAGAGACCTCATCCAACCACACACCTCTGCCTCAGAGACCTCATCCAACCACATACCTCTACCTCAGAGACCTCATCCAACCACACACCTCTACCTCATAGACCTCATCCAACCACACACCTCTACCTCAGAGAACTCATCCAACCACATACCTCTACCTCATAGACCTCATCCAACCACACACCTCTACCTCAGAGACCTCATCTAACCACACACCTCTACCTCAGAGACCTCATCCAACCACACACCTCTACCTCAGAGACCTCATCTAACCACACACCTCTATCTCAGAGACCTCATCCAACCACACACCTCTACCTCAGAGACCTCATCTAACCACACACCCCTAGCTCATAGACCTCATCCAACCACACACCTCTACCTCAGAGACCTCATCTAACCACACACCCCTACCTCAGAGACCTCATCCAACCACACACCTCTACCTCATAGACATCATACAACCACACACCTCTACCTCAGAGACCTCATCTAACCACACACCCCTACCTCATAGACCTCATCCAACCACACACCTCTACCTCAGAGACCTCATCTAACCACACACCCCTACCTCAGAGACCTCATCCAACCACACACCTCTACCTCAGAGACCTCATCCAACCATACACCTCTACCTCATAGACCTCATCCAACCACACACCTCTACCTCATAGACCTCATCCAACCACACACCTCTACCTCAGAGACCTGATCTAACCACACACCCCTACCTCAGAGACCTCATCCAACACCACACCTCTACCTCAGAGACCTCATCCAACCTCCAAAATCTCTCAATTCAGACTTTTTATTCTCAAAATTTGATTTAGTTTTTTCTCCCGAAAACGCCTCTGATTTCTGACTACAGGAGTAGGGGGAATATGTGTATTATTATCATACATTTGGACGTCAGAACTATCCTGTTAGTGGATCTAAAATGGACACTCAGTGAAGTGTAAGGAGAATCCTAACGTTTGATCTGCTGCTGGCTTTATTATTATTAATAATTCAGGAGAAACACATCTTTCTCCTCTGTCACTGAGGACCAGGGAATAAATAAAAGCTTTCTGCAGAAATAACTTCTTTTATAAAGGGAGAGAGAGAGAGGGAGAGAGAGAAAGGGGGAGGAACTATGGAGGGAGAGGGAGAGAGAGGGAGAGACAGTCATCAGAATCTCTCTCTCTTTGGCTCAGATGAATTCCGCTTCTCTCCCACACTGCATCATCACCGGAGCTCCGATACACTGGAGAGGAAGAGACACACGGTAAGATAAAACTCTTTAATATCTTCTCCTTCTCTGTGTGTGTGTGTGTGTGTGTGTGTGTGTGTGTGTGTGTGTGTGTGTGTGTGTGTGTGTGTGTGTGTGTGTGTGTGTGTGTGTGTGTGTGAGAGTGTGTGTGTGTGTGTGTGTGTGTGTGTGTGTGTGTGTGTGTGTGTGTGTGAGAGAGAGAGACCACAGGGGGGGTCTGTAATCACCACGTGCTCTGAGTGGTGTAGTATATATGGTATTCACTCCAATATTAATGATGCAGGTGACTCACAGAGAGAGTGTGTGTGAGGTTTGTGTCCTCAGTGATGAGTCCACGTCAGGTCCTCAGTGATGAGTCCATGTCAGGTCCTCAGTGATGAGTCCATGTCAGGTCCTCAGTGAAGAGTCTATGTCAGGTCCTCAGTGATGAGACCATGTCAGGTCCTCAGTGATGAGTCCATATCAGGTCCTCAGTGATGAGTCCATGTCAGGTCCTCAGTGATGAGTCCATGTCAGGTCCTCAGTGAAGAGTCCATGTCAGGTCCTCAGTGAAGAGTCTATGTCAGGTCCTCAGTGATGAGACCATGTCAGGTCCTCAGTGATGAGTCCACGTCAGGTCCTCAGTGATGAGTCCATGTCAGGTCCTCAGTGATGAGTCCACGTCAGGTCCTCAGTGATGAGTCCACGTCAGGTCCTCAGTGATGAGTCCACGTCAGGTCCTCAGTGATGAGTCCACGTCAGGTCCTCAGTGATGAGTCCACGTCAGGTCCTCAGTGATGAGTCCACGTCAGGTCCTCAGTGATGAGTCCACGTCAGGTCCTCAGTGATGAGTCCACGTCAGGTCCTCAGTGATGAGTCCACGTCAGGTCCTCAGTGATGAGTCCACGTCAGGTCCTCAGTGATGAGTCCACGTCAGGTCCTCAGTGATGAGTCCATGTCAGGTCCTCAGTGATGAGTCCATGTCAGGTCCTCAGTGATGAGACCATGTCAGGTCCTCAGGGATGAGTCCATGTCAGGTCCTCAGTGATGAGTCCATGTCAGGTCCTCAGTGATGAGTCCATGTCAGGTCCTCAGGGATGAGTCCATGTCAGGTCCTCAGTGATGAGTCCATGTCAGGTCCTCAGTGAAGAGTCTATGTCAGGTCCTCAGTGATGAGACCATGTCAGGTCCTCAGTGATGAGTCCATATCAGGTCCTCAGTGATGAGTCCACGTCAGGTCCTCAGTGATGAGTCCATGTCAGGTCCTCAGTGATGAGTCCATGTCAGGTCCTCAGTGATGAGTCCACGTCAGGTCCTCAGTGATGAGACCACGGCAGGTCCTCAGTGATGAGTTCATGTCAGGTCCTCAGTGATGAGTCCATGTCAGGTCCTCAGTGATGAGTCTATGTCAGGTCCTCAGTGATGAGTCCACATCAGGTCCTCAGTGAAGAGTCTATGTCAGGTCCTCAGTGATGAGTCCACGTCAGGTCCTCAGTGATGAGTCCATGTCAGGTCCTCAGTGAAGAGTCCACGTCAGGTCCTCAGTGAAGAGTCAGGTCCTCAGTGATGAGTCCATGTCAGGTCCTCAGTGAAGAGTCCACGTCAGGTCCTCAGTGAAGAGTCAGGTCCTCAGTGATGAGTCCATGTCAGGTCCTCAGTGATGAGTCCACGTCAGGTCCTCAGTGATGAGTCCATGTCAGGTCCTCAGTGATGAGTCCACGTCAGGTCCTCAGTGATGAGTCCACGTCAGGACCTCAGTGAAGAGTCTATGTCAGGTCCTCAGTGATGAGACCATGTCAGGTCCTCAGTGATGAGTCCATATCAGGTCTTCAGTGATGAGTCCATGTCAGGTCCTCAGTGATGAGTCCATGTCAGGTCCTCAGTGATGAGTCCACGTCAGGTCCTCAGTGATGAGACCACGTCAGGTCCTCAGTGATGAGTCCACGTCAGGTCCTCAGTGATGAGACCACGGCAGGTCCTCAGTGATGAGACCATGTCAGGTCCTCAGTGATGAGTCCATGTCAGGTGCTCAGTGATGAGTCTATGTCAGGTCCTCAGTGATGAGTCCACATCAGGTCCTCAGTGAAGAGTCTATGTCAGGTCCTCAGTGATGAGTCCACGTCAGGTCCTCAGTGATGAGTCCATGTCAGGTCCTCAGTGAAGAGTCCACGTCAGGTCCTCAGTGAAGAGTCAGGTCCTCAGTGATGAGTCCATGTCAGGTCCTCAGTGAAGAGTCCACGTCAGGTCCTCAGTGAAGAGTCAGGTCCTCAGTGATGAGTCCATGTCAGGTCCTCAGTGATGAGTCCATGTCAGGTCCTCAGTGAAGAGTCTATGTCAGGTCCTCAGTGATGAGACCATGTCAGGTCCTCAGTGATGAGTACATATCAGGTCCTCAGTGATGAGTCCACGTCAGGTCCTCAGTGATGAGTCCATGTCAGGTCCTCAGTGATGAGTCCATGTCAGGTCCTCAGTGATGAGTCCACGTCAGGTCCTCAGTGATGAGACCACGGCAGGTCCTCAGTGATGAGTTCATGTCAGGTCCTCAGTGATGAGTCCATGTCAGGTCCTCAGTGATGAGTCCATGTCAGGTCCTCAGTGATGAGTCCATGTCAGGTCCTCAGTGATGAGACCACGTCAGGTCCTCAGTGATGAGTCCACGTCAGGTCCTCAGTGATGAGACCACGGCAGGTCCTCAGTGATGAGACCATGTCAGGTCCTCAGTGATGAGTCCATGTCAGGTCCTCAGTGATGAGTCTATGTCAGGTCCTCAGTGATGAGTCCACATCAGGTCCTCAGTGAAGAGTCTATGTCAGGTCCTCAGTGATGAGTCCACGTCAGGTCCTCAGTGATGAGTCCATGTCAGGTCCTCAGTGAAGTGTACACGTCAGGTCCTCAGTGAAGAGTCAGGTCCTCAGTGATGAGTCCATGTCAGGTCCTCAGTGAAGAGTCCACGTCAGGTCCTCAGTGAAGAGTCAGGTCCTCAGTGATGAGTCCATGTCAGGTCCTCAGTGATGAGTCCACGTCAGGTCCTCAGTGATGAGTCCATGTCAGGTCCTCAGTGATGAGTCCACGTCAGGTCCTCAGTGATGAGTCCACGTCAGGTCCTCAGTGAAGAGTCTATGTCAGGTCCTCAGTGATGAGACCATGTCAGGTCCTCAGTGATGAGTCCATATCAGGTCTTCAGTGATGAGTCCATGTCAGGTCCTCAGTGATGAGTCCATGTCAGGTCCTCAGTGATGAGTCCATGTCAGGTCCTCAGTGATGAGTCCACGTCAGGTCCTCAGTGATGAGACCATGGCAGGTCCTCAGTGATGATTCCATGTCAGGTCCTCAGTGATGAGTCCATGTCAGGTCCTCAGTGATGAGTCCATGTCAGGTCCTCAGTGATGAGTCCATGTCAGGTCCTCAGTGATGAGTCCACATCAGGTCCTCAGTGAAGAGTCCATGTCAGGTCCTCAGTGATGAGTCCACGTCAGGTCCTCAGTGATGAGTCCATGTCAGGTCCTCAGTGAAGAGTCCACGTCAGGTCCTCAGTGAAGAGTCAGGTCCTCAGTGATGAGTCCATGTCAGGTCCTCAGTGAAGAGTCCACGTCAGGTCCAAAGTGAAGAGTCAGGTCCTCAGTGATGAGTCCATGTCAGGTCCTCAGTGATGAGTCCACGTCAGGTCCTCAGTGAAGAGTCCACGTCAGGTCCTCAGTGATGAGTCCATGTCAGGTCCTCAGTGAAGAGTCCATGTCAGGTCCTCAGTGATGAGTCCATGTCAGGTCCTCAGTGAAGAGTCCACGTCAGGTCCTCAGTGAAGAGTCAGGTCCTCAGTGATGAGTCCACGTCAGGTCCTCAGTGATGAGTCCATGTCAGGTCCTCAGTGATGAGTCCATGTCAGGTCCTCAGTGATGAGTCCATGTCAGGTCCTCAGTGAAGAGTCTATGTCAGGTCCTCAGTGATGAGTCCATGTCAGGTCCTCAGTGATGAGTCCATGTCAGGTCCTCAGTGATGTGTCTACGTCAGGTCCTCAGTGAAGAGTCTATGCCAGGTCCTCAGTGATGAGTCCATGTCAGGTCCTCAGTGAAGAGTCAGGTCCTCAGTGAAGAGTCTATGTCAGGTCCTCAGTGATGAGTCCATGTCAGGTCCTCAGTGAAGAGTCTATGTCAGGTCCTCAGTGATGAGTCCATGTCAGGTCCTCAGTGATGAGTCCATGTCAGGTCCTCAGTGATGAGTCCATGTCAGGTCCTCAGTGAAGAGTCCATGTCAGGTCCTCAGTGAAGAGTCCATGTCAGGTCCTCAGTGATGAGACAATGTCAGGTCCTCAGTGATGTGGGCACAGAGGAAACCTGAAGCTGCTGACTTTCTCCACCGTAGTCCCATTGATGGCGATGGGGGCGTGTCCCTCTCCCTGCTGCTTCCTGTAATCCACAATCAGCTCCTTGGTTTTGCTGACGTTGAGATGGAGGTTGTTCTTCTGGCACCAAGATGTCAGATTTTTGACCTCCTCTCTGTACGCAGTCTCGTCGCCGTCGGTGATCTGGCCGATGCGGTCGTGTCGTCAGCAAACTTCACGATGGTGTTGGAGCTGTGTGTGGCCACGCAGTCGTGAGTGAACAGGGCATAGAGGAGATGGCTGAGCACGCAGCCTTGAGGGGCTCCAATGTTGAGGATCTATCTGCTGTCCTGATTTCAATGGGGAGCTCATTCCACCATTTTGGAGCCAGGATGTTAGGTTGGGTTGTGGGGGCAGGTGCTCCTGGCATGAGCGCCGCGGCAGACAGAGCAGACGTGCATTAGACTGCAGCTAGAGAGAGAGAGCAGACGTGTATTAGACTGCAGCTAGAGAGAGAGCAGACGTGCATTAGACTGCAGCTAGAGAGAGAGAGCAGACGTGTATTAGACTGCAGCTAGAGAGAGAGCAGACGTGCATTAGACTGCAGCTAGAGAGAGAGCAGACGTGCATTAGGCTGCAGCTAGAGAGAGAGCAGACGTGCATTAGGCTGCAGCTAGAGAGAGAGAGAGCAGACGTGTATTAGACTGCAGCTAGAGAGAGAGCAGACGTGCATTAGACTGCAGCTAGAGAGAGAGCAGACGTGCATTAGGCTGCAGCTAGAGAGAGAGCAGACGTGCATTAGGCTGCAGCTAGAGAGAGAGCAGACGTGCATTAGGCTGCAGCTAGAGAGAGAGCAGACGTGCATTAGACTGCAGCTAGAGAGAGAGCAGACGTGCATTAGACTGCAGCTAGAGAGAGAGCAGACGTGCATTAGACTGCAGCTAGAGAGAGAGAGCAGACGTGCATTAGGCTGCAGCTAGAGAGAGAGAGCAGACGTGCATTAGACTGCAGCTAGAGAGAGAGAGCAGACGTGCATTAGACTGCAGCTAGAGAGAGAGCAGACGTGCATTAGACTGCAGCTAGAGAGAGAGCAGACGTGCATTAGGCTGCAGCTAGAGAGAGAGAGCAGACGTGCATTAGGCTGCAGCTAGAGAGAGAGAGCAGACGTGCATTAGACTGCAGCTAGAGAGAGAGCAGACGTGCATTAGGCTGCAGCTAGAGAGAGAGAGAGAGCAGACGTGCATTAGGATGCAGCTAGAGAGAGAGAGAGCAGACGTGCATTAGACTGCAGCTAGAGAGAGAGCAGACATGCATTAGGCTGCAGCTAGAGAGAGAGCAGACGTGCATTAGGCTGCAGCTAGAGAGAGAGCAGACGTGCATTAGGCTGCAGCTAGAGAGAGAGAGCAGACGTGCATTAGGCTGCAGCTAGAGAGAGAGAGCAGACGTGCATTAGGCTGCAGCTAGAGAGAGAGAGCAGACGTGCATTAGGCTGCAGCTAGAGAGAGAGCAGACGTGCATTAGACTGCAGCTAGAGAGAGAGCAGACGTGCATTAGACTGCAGCTAGAGAGAGAGCAGACGTGCATTAGGCTGCAGCTGGAGAGAGAGAGCAGCCCAAGTCCTTAAAGTTATTGCACACCACCCTGCCTCCCTGGTAGAGAATTGGCCTTCCATGCCTGTCGACGCCCTTTGAAACAGGGGCGTTGGCTGAGGAGCGTTTGTTTGCGGGACTAGGGAAGATGGGAGGTGGGGGTGCGGCAGGTGATAGACGGTTGAAGTCTGAGGCGTTGCGTGATGAAGACGGAAGTGAGTGAGGTGTTTGAGGTGGTGGAGCGCTGACTGAGCATGCTGAGGCCGGGTGGGAGGGGGCTCCACATAACTGGCAAGAGAGGGATGCGCGTGATGCGAGGATGCGGTAGTAAAGCTCGGAGTCCAGAGCGCCCCAGTATGTTCCCTGATTGAATTGTTTAATGCGGCCGGCGGCTTGACTAGCAAAGTGAACGTGGTAGGGTTAGAACCCTGAACCTCCGAAACGTAAGGCCATGTCCAGCGCTAGGTATTCGTTGCTCAGATCCATCAGTTCTGCTTCACTTTGGATCAAAGCCTTCACTGGGGGGGGGGGCACTCTGATTTACATGAACATGAACACATGTTAGTATGTAATCTGATGCTCCATCACTCAGCGTGTTACGTCTTATAATGTCCTCTCTGAAGGGCTGTCGGCTCTTTAAGGCTTTAGTCTGTAGATCTAATCTGCTTTCAAATGATAAAAGCATTCCTGGAAACTTCATTTAAATTAAAGTCGAGATCAAAGGCTGGTGAGTGTTTTTATTTTAATAATCAACCATTGATGGAACCAGTCCGAGGAGAAACTACTGAACATTATCTGACTCCAGCTTCTTGGATGTGAATCTGTTCTGGTTTCCTCTGAGGGAGTTAACATCTGTGAATATCTCTCTGCGTCACTCTTTAGTGTCCCCTGGTCTCCCAGCTGTGTGCGTCACTCTTTAGTGTCCCCTGGTCTCCAGCTGTGTGCGTCACTCTTTAGTGCCACCTGGTCTCCCAGCTGTGTGCGTCACTCTTTAGTGTCCCCTGGTCTCCAGCTGTGTGCGTCACTCTTTAGTGTCCCCTGGTCTCCAGCTGTGTGCGTCACTCTTTAGTGTCCCCTGGTCTCCAGCTGTGTGCGTCACTCTTTAGTGTCCCCTGGTCTCCAGTTGTGTGAGTCACTCTTGAGTGTCCCCTTGTCTCCAGATGTGTGCGTCACTCTTTAGTGTCCCCTGGTCTCCAGCTGTGTGAGTCACTCTTTAGTGTCCCCTCGTCTCCAGCTGTGTGCGTCACTCTTTAGTGTCCCCTGGTCTCCAGCTGTGTGAGTCACTCTTTAGTGCCCCCTGGTCTCCTG
This sequence comes from Pogonophryne albipinna, assembly GCA_028583405.1. Taxonomy (NCBI): domain Eukaryota; kingdom Metazoa; phylum Chordata; class Actinopteri; order Perciformes; family Artedidraconidae; genus Pogonophryne; species Pogonophryne albipinna. The sequence goes on along the minus strand of JAPTMU010000336.1, from coordinate 168,637 downwards.
ATGTGTGCGTCACTCTTTAGTGTCCCCTTGTCTCCAGCTGTGTGCGTCACTCTTTAGTGCCCCCTGGTCTCCAGCTGTGTGAGTCACTCTTTAGTGTCCCCTGGTCTCCAGCTGTGTGCGTCACTCTTTAGTGCCCCCTGGTCTCCCAGCTGTGTGAGTCACTCTTTAGTGTCCCCTGGTCTCCAGCTGTGTGATTCACTCTTTAGTGTCCCCTGGTCTCCCAGCTGTGTGCGTCACTCATTAGTGTCCCCTGGTCTCCAGCTGTGTGCGTCACTCTTTAGTGTCCCCTTGTCTCCCAGCTGTGTGCGTCACTCTTTAGTGTCCCCTTATCTCTAGCTGTGTGCGTCACTCTTTAGTGTCCCCTGGTCTCCCAGCTGTGTGCGTCACTCTTTAGTGTCCCCTGGTCTCCAGCTGTGTGCGTCACTCTTTAGTGTCCCCTGGTCTCCCGGCTGTGTGCGTCACTCTTTAGTGTCCCCTTGTCTCCAGCTGTGTGAGTCACTCTTTAGTGTCCCCTGGTCTCCAGCTGTGTGATTCACTCTTTAGTGTCCCCTGGTCTCCCAGCTGTGTGCGTCACTCATTAGTGTCCCCTGGTCTCCAGCTGTGTGCGTCACTCTTTAGTGTCCCCTTGTCTCCCAGCTGTGTGCGTCACTCTTTAGTGTCCCCTTATCTCCAGCTGTGTGAGTCACTCTTTAGTGTCCCCTTGTCTCCAGCTGTGTGCGTCAGTCTTTAGTGTCCCCTGGTCTCCAGCTGTGTGAGTCACTCTTTAGTGTCCCCTGGTCTCCAGCTGTGTGCGTCACTCTTTAGTGTCCCCTGGTCTCCCAGCTGTGTGCGTCACTCTTTAGTGTCCCCTTGTCTCCAGCTGTGTGCGTCACATTTTAGTGTCCCCTGGTCTCCAGCTGTGTGAGTCACTCTTTAGTGTCCCCTGGTCTCCAGCTGTGTGCGTCACTCTTTAGTGTCCCCTGGTCTCCCGTATTTTTTAAATAGCTTTCATAAAAGTATTATTTTTGTTATTTTATTCTTCTATGTGTCTCTGTTCGCATCGTTTGCACCAAAGCATATTCCTCGTATGTGTGAACCTTTGGGTATTAAAGCTGATTCTGATTCTGCTTGTGAAATATAAATACCTTTTAGATGCAGCCTTTGTTACCGTCCTGTTTCCTGACAGTGTGTGACAGTGTGTGTGTCACAGTGTGTGTGTGTCACAGTGTGTGTGACAGTGTGTGTGTGTGTCACAGTGTGTGTGACAGTGTGTGTGTGTGTGTGTGTGTGTGTGTGTGTGTGTGTGTGTGTGTGTGTGTGTGTGTGTGTGTGTGTGTGTTACAGTGTGTGTGTGTGTGTGTGTGTGTGTGTGTGTGTGTGTGTGTGTGTGTTACAGTGTGTGTGTGTTACAGTGTGTGTGTGTGTGTGTGTGTTACAGTGTGTGTGTGTGTGTGTTACAGTGTGTGTGTGTGTGTGTTACAGTGTGTGTGTGTGTGTGTGTGTGTGTGTGTGTGTGTGTGTGTGTTACAGTGTGTGTGTGTGTGTGTGTTACAGTGTGTGTGTGATGATGCGTGCATTAAAGAAACAGAGGACAGAAGCAGTGATTCATAATGACTCACAGTGATTCATAATGACTCACAGAGACTCACAGAGACTCAGAGTGATGGAGATCTGCTCCGACAGATCTTCAGACACTTTTCTCTTCATGAAGTTTCCCCAAAGCGAGGTCGTTAAACTCAGAGACGAGCTACCAGCCTTTGATTCAATCATGTATGAGAGTAATTCATCTGTAAGGGAGCTTCTCTCTCTCGAGGCGAGGGGACACATTTAGAGGCGACACATCCATCAGCTGGAGTCCAGATCTCTGTGACAGGAAGTACTTGCGGCTGCTCGTTAACTCTGAACATAGCGATCAGCTGGGAACAATAACAGCTTCTCTCTCAGCTCAGAGTGATGGGAACATACAGGAAACAGACAGGAAACATCCAGGAAACATCCAGCAAACAGACAGGAAACATCCAGGAAACATCCAGGAAACATCCAGCAAACAGACAGGAAACATCCAGGAAACATCCAGGAAACATCCAACAAACATCCAGGAAACATCCAGCAAACATCCAGGAAACATCCAACAAACAGACAGGAAACATCCAGCAAACAGACAGGAAACATCCAGGAAACATCCAGGAAACATCCAACAAACATCCAGGAAACATCCAGCAAACATCCAGGAAACATCCAACAAACAGACCGGAAACATCCAGAAAACATCCAGGAAACATCCAGGAAACATCCAGGAAACATCCAGCAAACAGACAGGAAACATCCAGGAAACATCCAGCAAACAGACAGGAAACATCCAGGAAACATCCAACAAACAGACCGGAAACATCCAGGAAACATCCAGCAAACAGACAGGAAACATCCAGTAAACATCCAGCAAACAGACAGGAAACATCCAGGAAACATCCAACAAACAGACAGGAAACATCCAACAAACAGACCGGAAACATCCAGGAAACATCCAGGAAACATCCAGCAAACAGACAGGAAACATCCAGGAAACATCCAACAAACAGACAGGAAACATCCAACAAACAGACAGGAAACATCCAGGAAACATACAACAAACATCCAGGAAACATCCAACAAACAGACCGGAAACATCCAGAAAACATCCAGGAAACATCCAGGAAACATCCAGCAAACAGACAGGAAACATCCAGGAAACATCCAGCAAACAGACAGGAAACATCCAGGAAACATCCAGCAAACAGACAGGAAACATCCAGGAAACATCCAACAAACAGACCGGAAACATCCAGGAAACATCCAGCAAACAGACATGAAACATCCAGGAAACATCCAGCAAACAGACAGGAAACATCCAGGAAACATCCAACAAACAGACAGGAAACATCCAAAAAACAGACCGGAAACATCCAGGAAACATCCAGCAAACAGACAGGAAACATCCAGGAAACATCCAACAAACAGACAGGAAACATCCAACAAACAGACCGGAAACATCCAGGAAACATCCAGGAAACATCCAGCAAACAGACAGGAAACATCCAGGAAACATCCAGGAAACATCCAGCAAACAGACAGGAAACATCCAGGAAACATCCAGGAAACATCCAGCAAACAGACAGGAAACATCCAGGAAACATCCAACAAACAGACAGGAAACATCCAACAAACAGACCGGAAACATCCAGGAATCATCCAGGAAACATCCAGCAAACAGACAGGAAACATCCAACAAACAGACCGGAAACATCCAGGAAACATCCAGCAAACAGACAGGAAACATCCAGGAAACATCCAACAAACAGACAGGAAACATCCAACAAACAGACCGGAAACATCCAGGAATCATCCAGGAAACATCCAGCAAACAGACAGGAAACATCCAGGAAACATCCAGGAAACATCCAGCAAACAGACAGGAAACATCCAGGAAACATCCAGCAAACAGACAGGAAACATCCAGGAAACATCCAACAAACAGACAGGAAACATCCAACAAACAGACCGGAAACATCCAGCAAACAGACAGGAAACATCCAGGAAACATCCAGGAAACATCCAACAAACAGACAGGAAACATCCAGGAAACATCCAGGAAACATCCAGCAAACAGACAGGAAACATCCAGGAAACATCCAGGAAACATCCAGCAAACAGACAGGAAACATCCAGGAAACATCCAGCAAACAGACAGGAAACATCCAGGAAACATCCAACAAACAGACAGGAAACATCCAACAAACAGACAGGAAACATCCAGCAAACATCCACGAAACATCCAGGAAACATCCAGGAAACATCCAGCAAACAGACAGGAAACATCCAGGAAACATCCAGGAAACATCCAACAAACAGACCGGAAACATCCAGTTGCAGGAAAGACGGCCGGCAAAGATCACCGACTGTGTGAACGTGAACATGAATAGAATATCACCTCCATCTTCAGAGCAATCTGACTATTATAACATTAGCGTTAAGAAAGCTTACTGAAATATCTGCCACAACATCAGTAACCGGATCAGAGTAACATTAAGTACAGTCCGCGGCATATCACTTCATAATGTATCATATATCTCCTGATCTGAGTCAGCTGAGCCGTATCTGGCCGTGCAACACTCACAGTGTCACAGACTGGATGCAGAAGGATTATTTGAAGCAACACATTAAGTTGAGGAAACACTCGAGTCAAATGTAATGAAAGTCAGATGGTGTCTTAGACGGGCAGTGATATCATCAACCTGTTAATGTACGCATTCAAACACTTGTTCTGTTCCCAGCTGTATTCACCTTGCAGGTGCAGCTCTGTGGCTTTGATCCTGGATCAAGGGTTTAAGTCATGGATGTTTAAAGTTTAACTTCTTCATATGTCTAATATTATAGTTGACTTTTCATTCAGGAAGTATGACGCTGCGCTGTCAGTACGCTTCTCCATGTTTGTGATTGGTCGAATGCTCCAGATACCACCCCTCTCATGTGAACACCTAACTAGATAGGACACGGCTGGCATGAGCGATCCACTTGATAACCCGCGCCGTAGGACCGCTTAGCGAGAGCGCGTATGTTTTGGATTAGGCCAACCGGCTAACTCCAACACATCCAGGTTAGGTTGAACCGGCTTCGTAGTACAGGCCTCTGGTCTCTGACAACATTCTCCGCATTATTTAGATCATTGTATTTATTTATTTAAATATATTTACTTCTCCTACATTACCTGCCCACTGGTTTTTTATTGCACTGTTTCCATTGTTTTATACATTTGTTTTATCGTCTTAAGTCTTTTTATGAGATGTTGCATCGCTGGAGATCCTCATTGTATAACTGCACTGCAGCTGCTGTGTACATGATGGTAATGTTCACCTGTGTGTCTCCTCTCAGGTGAAGCTGCAGCTCGTTCTGCACAGCAACATGTGAGGAAGAAGAGTGAGGAAGAAGAGTGAGGAAGAAGAGTGAGGAAGAAGAGTGAGGAAGAAGAGTGACGAAGAAGAGTGACGAAGAAGAGTGACCCTGAGGAGAGGAAGCTGGCTCTGTGATGGATGAGGCTCTGATCCGTCTCTTCTCCTCTGAAAGCAGCCGGTGAACTGAGCGATGGCTCCTGTGGTTCTTCTTCTGCTCCTCCTCCTCTCTCACCTGGAGGAGGAGGAGGGTCTGCAGGTACCATCCACCCAGAGGGTACCATCCACCCAGAGGGTACCCTCCACCCAGAGGGTACCATCCACCCAGAGGATACCCTCCACCCAGAGGGTACCATCCACCCAGAGGGTACCATTCACCCAGAGGATACCCTCCACCCAGAGACACAGTGCTTCACCTGAGAGCTCCACGGAGCTGCAGAGAGGAGAGGGTGTGAGGAGTCTGACCCTGACTCACAGGAACCCTGAAGGGTCTGAGCAGCAGACAGTGAAGCTGCGTGGGTCCTCTGGATGCGAGGAGGACCAGGATCCAGCTCTCCAGATCCTCGTGGATCCATCAGGATCCGAACGCGTCCTGAAACCTCGCCGCCGCCGGAGCTGGCTCTGGAACCAGTTCTTCGTGATCGAGGAGTACCAGGGGCCCGAGCCGGTGCTCATCGGACGGGTGAGCTGAGAGAGACATGTTTCAGAGAGAGGACATGTTTCAGAGAGGACATGTTTCAGAGAGGAGATGTTTCAGAGAGGACATGTTTCAGAGAGAGGACATGTTTCAGAGAGAGAGGAGATGTTTCAGAGAGGACATGTTTCAGAGAGAGAGGAGATGTTTCAGAGAGAGGACATGTTTCAGAGAGGACATGTTTCAGAGAGAGGACATGTTTCAGAGAGATAGGACATGTTTCAGAGAGAGGACATGTTTCAGAGAGTAGATGTTTCAGAGAGAGGACATGTTTCAGAGAGGAGATGTTTCAGAGAGGAGATGTTTCAGAGAGAGGACATGTTTCAGAGAGGACATGTTTCAGAGAGGACATGTTTCAGAGAGAGAGGACATGTTTCAGAGAGGAGATGTTTCAGAGAGGACATGTTTCAGAGAGGACATGTTTCAGAGAGGACATGTTTCAGAGAGGAGATGTTTCAGAGAGAGGACATGTTTCAGAGAGGACATGTTTCAGAGAGGAGATGTTTCAGAGAGGACATGTTTCAGAGAGGACATGTTTCAGAGAGGACATGTTTCAGAGAGAGGACATGTTTCAGAGAGGAGATGTTTCAGAGAGAGGACATGTTTCAGAGAGGAGATGTTTCAGAGAGAGGACATGTTTCAGAGAGAGGACATGTTTCAGAGAGAGGACATGTTTCAGAGAGGACATGTTTCAGAGAGGAGATGTTTCAGAGAGGAGATGTTTCAGAGAGGACATGTTTCAGAGGGAGGACATGTTTCAGAGAGAGGACATGTTTCAGAGAGAGGACATGTTTCAGAGAGGAGATGTTTCAGAGAGAGAGGACATGTTTCAGAGAGGAGATGTTTCAGAGAGAGAGGAGATGTTTCAGAGAGAGGGGAGATGTTTCAGAGAGAGAGGACATGTTTCAGAGAGGACATGTTTCAGAGAGAGGACATGTTTCAGAGAGAGAGGACATGTTTCAGAGAGAGGACATGTTTCAGAGAGTAGATGTTTCAGAGAGAGGACATGTTTCAGAGAGGACATGTTTCAGAGAGAGGACATGTTTCAGAGAGTAGATGTTTCAGAGAGAGGACATGTTTCAGAGAGGACATGTTTCAGAGAGGACATGTTTCAGAGAGGAGATGTTTCAGAGAGAGGACATGTTTCAGAGAGGAGATGTTTCAGAGAGGACATGTTTCAGAGAGGACATGTTTCAGAGAGGACATGTTTCATAGAGGACATGTTTCAGAGAGGAGATGTTTCAAAGAGAGGACATGTTTCAGAGAGGAGATGTTTCAGAGAGGACATGTTTCAGAGAGGACATGTTTCAGAGAGGAGATGTTTCAGAGAGAGGACATGTTTCAGAGAGGAGATGTTTCAGAGAGGAGATGTTTCAGAGAGAGGACATGTTTCAGAGAGGACATGTTTCAGAGAGGACATGTTTCATAGAGGACATGTTTCAGAGAGGAGATGTTTCAAAGAGAGGACATGTTTCAGAGAGGAGATGTTTCAGAGAGGACATGTTTCAGAGAGGACATGTTTCAGAGAGGACATGTTTCAGAGAGGAGATGTTTCAGATAGAGGACATGTTTCAGAGAGGACATGTTTCAGAGAGGACATGTTTCAGAGAGGAGATGTTTCAGAGAGGACATGTTTCAGAGAGGAGATGTTTCAGAGAGAGGACATGTTTCAGAGAGGAGATGTTTCAGAGAGAGGACATGTTTCAGAGAGAGGGCATGTTTCAGAGAGGACATGTTTCAGAGAGGAGATGTTTCAGAGAGGAGATGTTTCAGAGAGGACATGTTTCAGAGAGAGGACATGTTTCAGAGAGAGGACATGTTTCAGAGAGGACATGTTTCAGAGAGAGGACATGTTTCAGAGAGGAGATGTTTCAGAGAGGAGATGTTTCAGAGAGAGGACATGTTTCAGAGAGGAGATGTTTCAGAGAGGAGATGTTTCAGAGAGAGGACATGTTTCAGAGAGAAGACACGTTTCAGAGAGAGGACATGTTTCAGAGAGAGGACATGTTTCAGAGAGAAGACACGTTTCAGAGAGAGGACATGTTTCAGAGAGGAGATGTTTCAGAGAGAGAGGACATGTTTCAGAGAGAGGACATGTTTCAGAGAGGAGATGTTTCAGAGAGAAAGGACATGTTTCAGAGAGAGAGGAGATGTTTCAGAGAGAGAGGACATGTTTCAGAGAGGACATGTTTCAGAGAGGAGATGTTTCAGAGAGGACATGTTTCAGAGAGGAGATGTTTCAGAAAGGAGATGTTTCAGAGAGGAGATGTTTCAGAGAGAGAGGAGATGTTTCAGAGAGAGAGGAGATGTTTCAGAGAGAGAGGACATGTTTCAGAGAGGACATGTTTCAGAGAGGACATGTTTCAGAGAGAGGACATGTTTCAGAGAGGACATGTTTCAGAGAGAGAGGAGATGTTTCAGAGAGGACATGTTTCAGAGAGGACATGTTTCAGAGAGAGGACATGTTTCAGAGAGAGGACATGTTTTAGAGAGGACATGTTTCAGAGAGAGGACATGTTTCAGAGAGAGGACATGTTTCAGAGAGGACATGTTTCAGAGAGAGAGGAGATGTTTCAGAGAGGACATGTTTCAGAGAGAGGACATGTTTCAGAGAGAGGACATGTTTCAGAGAGGACATGTTTCAGAGAGAGGACATGTTTCAGAGAGGACATGTTTCAGAGAGAGGACATGTTTCAGAGAGGAGATGTTTCAGAGAGGACATGTTTCAGAGAGGAGATGTTTCAGAGAGGACATGTTTCAGAGAGGACATGTTTCAGAGAGGAGATGTTTCAGAGAGAGGACATGTTTCAGAGAGGAGATGTTTCAGAGAGGAGATGTTTCAGAGAGAGGACATGTTTCAGAGAGGACATGTTTCAGAGAGGACATGTTTCATAGAGGACATGTTTCAGAGAGGAGATGTTTCAAAGAGAGGACATGTTTCAGAGAGGAGATGTTTCAGAGAGGACATGTTTCAGAGAGGACATGTTTCAGAGAGGACATGTTTCAGAGAGGAGATGTTTCAGAGAGAGGACATGTTTCAGAGAGGACATGTTTCAGAGAGGACATGTTTCAGAGAGGGGATGTTTCAGAGAGGACATGTTTCAGAGAGGAGATGTTTCAGAGAGAGGACATGTTTCAGAGAGGAGATGTTTCAGAGAGAGGACATGTTTCAGAGAGAGGACATGTTTCAGAGAGAGGGCATGTTTCAGAGAGGACATGTTTCAGAGAGGAGATGTTTCAGAGAGGAGATGTTTCAGAGAGGACATGTTTCAGAGAGAGGACATGTTTCAGAGAGAGGACATGTTTCAGAGAGGACATGTTTCAGAGAGAGGACATGTTTCAGAGAGGAGATGTTTCAGAGAGGAGATGTTTCAGAGAGAGGACATGTTTCAGAGAGGAGATGTTTCAGAGAGGAGATGTTTCAGAGAGAGGACATGTTTCAGAGAGAAGACACGTTTCAGAGAGAGGACATGTTTCAGAGAGAGGACATGTTTCAGAGAGAAGACACGTTTCAGAGAGAGGACATGTTTCAGAGAGGAGATGTTTCAGAGAGAGAGGACATGTTTCAGAGAGAGGACATGTTTCAGAGAGGAGATGTTTCAGAGAGAAAGGACATGTTTCAGAGAGAGAGGAGATGTTTCAGAGAGAGAGGACATGTTTCAGAGAGGACATGTTTCAGAGAGGAGATGTTTCAGAGAGGACATGTTTCAGAGAGGAGATGTTTCAGAAAGGAGATGTTTCAGAGAGGAGATGTTTCAGAGAGAGAGGAGATGTTTCAGAGAGAGAGGAGATGTTTCAGAGAGGACATGTTTCAGAGAGGACATGTTTCAGAGAGAGGACATGTTTCAGAGAGGACATGTTTCAGAGAGAGAGGAGATGTTTCAGAGAGGACATGTTTCAGAGAGGACATGTTTCAGAGAGAGGACATGTTTCAGAGAGAGGACATGTTTTAGAGAGGACATGTTTCAGAGAGAGGACATGTTTCAGAGAGAGGACATGTTTCAGAGAGGACATGTTTCAGAGAGAGAGGAGATGTTTCAGAGAGGACATGTTTCAGAGAGAGGACATGTTTCAGAGAGAGCACATGTTTCAGAGAGGACATGTTTCAGAGAGAGGACATGTTTCAGAGAGGACATGTTTCAGAGAGAGGACATGTTTCAGAGAGGAGATGTTTCAGAGAGGACATGTTTCAGAGAGAGGACATGTTTCAGAGAGAGGACATGTTTTAGAGAGGACATGTTTCAGAGAGAGGACATGTTTCAGAGAGAGGACATGTTTCAGAGAGGACATGTTTCAGAGAGAGGACATGTTTCAGAGAGGACATGTTTCAGAGAGAGGACATGTTTCAGAGAGGACATGTTTCAGAGAGGACATGTTTCAGAGAGAGGACATGTTTCAGAGAGGACATGTTTCAGAGAGAGAGGAGATGTTTCAGAGAGGACATGTTTCAGAGAGAGGACATGTTTCAGAGAGAGGACATGTTTCAGAGAGGACATGTTTCAGAGAGAGGACATGTTTCAGAGAGGAGATGTTTCAGAGAGGACATGTTTCAGAGAGAGGACATGTTTCAGAGAGAGAGGAGATGTTTCAGAGAGGACATGTTTCAGAGAGAGGACATGTTTCAGAGAGAGGACATGTTTCAGAGAGGACATGTTTCAGAGAGAGGACATGTTTCAGAGAGGAGATGTTTCAGAGAGGACATGTTTCAGAGAGAGGACATGTTTCAGAGCATAGAAGATGCAGAGATGTATTTTGAGCGTCTCAGCGCTGCATGTCTTCATGCGCCCGCACCATTACCCTGATACAATAAGTGCACAATGATAACCTCTTTCACTCAGTTTCACTCATTCCTTTCACTCTGTCCCCCCCCTGCACGCCCCCCCCCCTGCACTCTGTCCCCCCCCTGCACTCTGTCCCCCCCCCTGCACGCCCCCCCCCCCTGCACGCCCCCCCCCCCTGCACTCTGTCCCCCCCCCTGCACGCCCCCCCCCCTCATGCTAAACGCTGACCTGGATGCAGAGACAGCTTCCTGGCACTCAGGTTCTCCTCCTGCTCACTGAGTGGAGGCAGAGGCTGTTTGGAAAGGCTTATGTTTGTATGATGTGATGCACTCCCCCTGCACAGAGCTGGGATCTGTGCAGGGTGAGTGCACTCACTCCCCCTGCACAGAGCTGGGATCTGTGCAGGGGAGTGAGTGCACTCACTCCCCCTGCACAGAGCTGGGATCTGTGCAGGGGGAGTGAGTGCACTCACTCCCCCTGCACAGAGCTGGGATCTGTGCAGGGTGAGTACACTCACTCCCCCACAGTGCAACCATGGAGACCGGTTGTCAGTCATAAGATAATGTATATATATATATATATTTTTTTTTAATGCTATTCTATTTCTTTTTGAGATGTTTACATTTTGGTTTGTTTATTTCTAGTCTTTTAATTTCTCTAATGTGTAAGGCCTTGTCTTTTGATGCTGCTGCAACACAAACATTTCACGCCTTTCTAGAGAACTAGTCATGTGCTTCGTATCGCTGAGCATCCTTCAGTCGGCTGTTAAATCATATTTAATGGATCATTAATGCGGCGTAAGAGTCTAAGCAGAACACGTGTAGCCTCTTCAGAACCGCCTGTTACTAACAACACTGCAAAGAAATCAGAGACACACCATTACTCTAGTTCCCACTTAGTTATATATTAAGGCGTTTTCTGCTTTGCTGGAACAGTCTCTATCTGTAAAGATGCATAAAAACACATTTCAGCCTCGCTTTATTTTCAGGACGTTGACCTCTCAGTTAATCTGCTCCCTGCAGCAAACCTACCGAGTATGCAGACATTAGCCGTAAGCTAGCCACTGTGTGCGTGTGTGTGTGCACGTGTGTGTGTGTGTGTGTGTGTGCGTGTGTGTGTGTGTGTGCGTGTGCGTGCGTGCGAGAAAAAGCGAGACGAAGACTCTAAAAGTGTCTCCAAAGGTCAGGAACATGGAGACGGAGAATTGAAATGATTTAGCACTTTTTAAAAACGCTAATATCTACAGTGATGGCTAGGAGTGAGGCTCCTGCAACAATGCAACATGGAGTATATTCAAATCAGAATACCTTTATTAGTCCCACAGAGGGGACATTTGCATCGTTACAGCAGGAAAGAGCCACAGACAGCTTCATGGTACATGTGTTTAAGAAAAGTGACCAGTTCATCAGAAGACCACCAGAGACTCTACTTTAAAGAGTCCTCTCCTGCTGATGTTCAGGTGTATATCAGTATGTAGTGTCTCTACTTTAAAGAGTCCTCTCCTGCTGATGTTCAGATGTATATCAGTATGTAGTGTCTCTACTTTAAAGAGTCCTCTCCTGCTGATGTTCAGGTGTATATCAGTATGTAGTGTCTCTACATTAAAGAGTCCTCTCCTGCTGATGTTCAGGTATATATCAGTATGTAGTGTCTCTACTTCAAAGAGTCCTCTCCTGCTGGTGTTCAGGTGTATATCAGTATGTAGTGTCTCTACTTTAAAGAGTCCTCTCCTGCTGATGTTCAGGTGTATATCAGTATGTAGTGTCTCTACTTTAAAGAGTCCTCTCCTGCTGATGTTCAGGTGTATATCAGTATGTAGTGTCTCTACTTTAAAGAGTCCTCTCCTGCTGATGTTCAGGTGTATATCAGTATGTAGTGTCTCTACTTTAAAGAGTCCTCTCCTGCTGATGTTCAGGTGTATATCAGTATGTAGTGTCTCTACTTTAAAGAGTCCTCTCCTGCTGATGTTCAGGTGTATATCAGTATGTAGTGTCTCTACTTTAAAGAGTCCTCTCCTCTGATGTTCAGGTGTATATCAGTATGTAGTGTCTCTACTTTAAAGAGTCCTCTCCTGCTGATGTTCAGGTGTATATCAGTATGTAGTGTCTCTACTTTAAAGAGTCCTCTCCTGCTGATGTTCAGGTGTATATCAGTATGTAGTGTCTCTACTTTAAAGAGTCCTCTCCTGCTGATGTTCAGGTGTATATCAGTATGTAGTGTCTCTACTTTAAAGAGTCCTCTCCTGCTGATGTTCAGGTGTATATCAGTATGTAGTGTCTCTACTTTAAAGAGTCCTCTCCTGCTGATGTTCAGGTGTGTATCAGTATGTAGTGTCTCTACTTTAAAGAGTCCTCTCCTGCTGATGTTCAGGTGTATATCAGTATGTAGTGTCTCTACTTTAAAGAGTCCTCTCCTGCTGATGTTCAGGTGTATATCAGTATGTAGTGTCTCTACTTTAAAGAGTCCTCTCCTGCTGATGTTCAGGTGTATATCAGTATGTAGTGTCTCTACATTAAAGAGTCCTCTCCTGCTGATGTTCAGGTGTATATCAGTATGTAGTGTCTCTACTTAAAGAGTCCTCTCCTGCTGATGTTCAGGTGTATATCAGTATGTAGTGTCCTCTACTTTAAAGAGTCCTCTCCTGCTGATGTTCAGGTGTATATCAGTATGTAGTGTCTCTACTTTAAAGAGTCCTCTCCTGCTGATGTTCAGGTGTATATCAGCATGTAGTGTCTCTACTTTAAAGAGTCCTCTCCTGCTGATGTTCAGGTGTGTATCAGTATGTAGTGTCTCTACTTTAAAGAGTCCTCTCCAGCTGATGTTCAGGTGTATATCAGTATGTAGTGTCTCTACTTTAAAGAGTCCTCTCCTGCTGATGTTCAGGTGTATATCAGTATGTAGTGTCTCTACTTTAAAGAGTCCTCTCCTGCTGATGTTCAGGTGTATATCAGTATGTAGTGTCTCTACTTAAAGAGTCCTCTCCTGCTGATGTTCAGGTGTATATCAGTATGTAGTGTCTCTACTTTAAAGAGTCCTCTCCTGCTGATGTTCAGGTGTATATCAGTATGTAAGTGTCTCTACTTTAAAGAAGTCCTCTCCTGCTGATGTTCAGGTGTATATCAGTATGTAGTGTCTCTACTTTAAAGAGTCCTCTCCTGCTGAGTTCAGGTGTATATCAGTATGTAGTGTCTCTACTTTAAAGAGTCCTCTCCTGCTTGATGTTCAGGTGTGTATCAGTATGTAGTGTCTCTACTTTAAAGAGTCCTCTCCTGCTGATGTTCAGGTGTATATCAGCATGTAGTGTCTCTACTTTAAAGAGTCCTCTCCTGCTGATGTTCAGGTGTATATCAGTATGTAGTGTCTCTACTTTAAAGAGTCCTCTCCTGCTGATGTTCAGGTGTATATCAGCATGTAGTGTCTCTACTTTAAAGAGTCCTCTCCTGCTGATGTTCAGGTGTATATCAGTATGTAGTGTCTCTACTTTAAAGAGTCCTCTCCTGCTGATGTTCAGGTGTATATCAGTATGTAGTGTCTCTACTTTAAAGAGTCCTCTCCTGCTGATGTTCAGGTGTATATCAGTATGTAGTGTCTCTACTTTAAAGAGTCCTCTCCTGCTGATGTTCAGGTGTATATCAGTATGTAGTGTCTCTACTTTAAAGAGTCCTCTCCTGCTGATGTTCAGGTGTATATCAGTATGTAGTGTCTCTACTTTAAAGAGTCCTCTCCTGCTGATGTTCAGGTGTATATCAGTATGTAGTGTCTCTACTTTAAAGAGTCCTCTCCTGCTGATGTTCAGGTGTATATCAGTATGTAGTGTCTCTACTTTAAAGAGTCCTCTTCCTAGCTGATGTTCAGGTGTATATCAGTATGTAGTGTCTCTACTTTAAAGAGTCCTCTCCTGCTGATGTTCAGGTGTGTATCAGTATGTAGTGTCTCTACTTTAAAGAGTCCTCTCCTGCTGATGTTCAGGTGTATATCAGTATGTAGTGTCTCTACTTTAAAGAAGTCCTCTCCTGCTGATGTTCAGGTGTATATCAGTATGTAGTGTCTCTACTTTAAAGAGTCCTCTCCTGCTGATGTTCAGGTGTATATCAGTATGTAGTGTCTCTACTTTAAAGAGATCCTCTCCTGCTGATGTTCATGGTGTATATCAGTATTGTAGTGTCTCTACTTTAAAGAGTCCTCTCCTGCTGATGTTCAGGTGTATATCAGTATGTAGTGTCTCTACTTTAAAGAGTCCTCTCCTGCTGATGTTCAGGTGTATATCAGTATGTAGTGTCTCTACTTTAAAGAGTCCTCTCCTGCTGATGTTCAGGTGTAGTATCAGTATGTAGTGTCCTCTACTTTAAAGAGTCCTCTCCTGCTGATGTTCAGGTGTATATCAGTATGTAGTGTCTCTACTTTAAAGAGTCCTCTCCTGCTGATGTTCAGGTGTATATCAGTATGTAGTGTCTCTACTTTAAAGAGTCCTCTCCTGCTGGATGTTCAGGTGTATATCAGTATGTAGTGTCTCTACTTTAAAGAGTCCTCTCCTGCTGATGTTCAGGTGTATATCAGTATGTAGTGTCTCTACTTTAAAGAGTCCTCTCCTGCTGATGTTCAGGTGTATATCAGTATGTAGTGTCTCTACTTTAAAGAGTCCTCTCCTGCTGATGTTCAGGGTGTAATCAGTATGTAGTGTCTCTACTTTAAAGAGTCCTCTCCTGCTGATGTTCAGGTGTATATCAGTATGTAGTGTCTCTACTTTAAAGAGTCCTCTCCTGCTGATGTTCAGGTGTATATCAGTATGTAGTGTCTCTACTTTAAAGAGTCCTCTCCTGCTTGATGTTCAGGTGTATATCAGTATGTAGTGTCTCTACTTTAAAGAGTCCTCTCCTGCTGATAGTTCAGGTGTATATCAGTATGTAGTGTCTCTACTTTAAAGAGTCCTCTCCTGTTGATGTTCAGGTGTGTATCAGTATGTAGTGTCTCTACTTTAAAGAGTCCTCTCCTGCTGATGTTCAGGTGTATATCAGCATGTAGTGTCTCTACTTTAAAGAGTCCTCTCCTGCTGATGTTCAGGTGTGTATCAGTATGTAGTGTCTCTACTTTAAAGAGTCCTCTCCTGCTGATGTTCAGGTGTATATCAGCATGTAGTGTCTCTACTTTTAAAGAGTCCTCTCCTGCTGATGTTCAGGTGTGTATCAGTATGTAGTGTCTCTACTTTAAAGAGTCCTCTCCTGCTGATGTTCAGGTGTGTATCAGTATGTAGTGTCTCTACTTTAAAGAGTCATCTCCTGCTGGTGTTCAGGTGTATATCAGTATGTAGTGTCTCTACTTTAAAGAGTCCTCTCCTGCTGATGTTCAGGTGGTATATCAGTATGTAATGTCTCTACTTTAAAGAAGTCCTCTCCTGCTGATGTTCAGGTGTATATCAGTATGTAGTGTCTCTACTTTAAAGAGTCCTCTCCTGCTGAAGTTCAGGTGTATATCAGTATGTAGTGTATCTACTTTAAAGAGTCCTCTCCTGCTGATGTTCAGGTGTGTATCAGTATGTAGTGTCTCTACTTTAAAGAGTCCTCTCCTGCTGATGTTCAGGTGTATATCAGTATGTAGTGTCTCTACTTTAAAGAGTCCTCTCCTGCTGATGTTCAGGTGTATATCAGTATGTAGTGTCTCTACTTTAAAGAGTCCTCTCCTGCTGATGTTCAGGTGTATATCAGTATGTAGTGTCTCTACTTTAAAGAGTCCTCTCCTGCTGATGTTCAGGTGTATATCAGTATGTAGTGTCTCTACTTTAAAGAGTCCTCTCCTGCTGATGTTCAGGTGTATATCAGTATGTAGTGTCTCTACTTTAAAGAGTCCTCTCCTGCTGATGTTCAGGTGTATATCAGTATGTAGTGTCTCTACTTTAAAGAGTCCTCTCCTGCTGATGTTCAGGTGTATATCAGTATGTAGTGTCTCTACTTTAAAGAATCCTCTCCTGCTGATGTTCTGGTGTATATCAGTTTGTAGTGTCTCTACTTTAAAGAGTCCTCTCCTGCTGATGTTCAGGTGTATATCAGTATGTAGTGTCTCTACTTTAAAGAGTCCTCTCCTTCTGATGTTCAGGTGTATATCAGTATGTAGTGTCTCTACTTTAAAGAGTCCTCTCCTGCTGATGTTCAGGTGTGTATCAGTATGTAGTGTCTCTACTTTAAAGAGTCCTCTCCTGCTGATGTTCAGGTGTATATCAGTATGTAGTGTCTCTACTTTAAAGAGTCCTCTCCTGCTGATGTTCAGGTGTATATCAGTATGTAGTGTCTCTACTTTAAAGAGTCCTCTCCTGCTGGTGTTCAGGTGTATATCAGTATGTAGTGTCTCTACTTTAAAGAGTCCTCTCCTGCTGATGTTCAGGTGTATATCAGTATGTAGTGTCTCTACTTTAAAGAGTCCTCTCCTGCTGATGTTCAGGTGTGTATCAGTATGTAGTGTCTCTACTTTAAAGAGTCCTCTCCTGCTGATGTTCAGGTGTAAATCAATATGTAGTGTCTCTACTTTAAAGAGTCCTCTCCTGCTGATGTTCAGGTGTATATCAGTATGTAGTTTCTCTACTTTAAAGAGTCCTCTCCTGCTGATGTTCAGGTGTATATCAGTATGTAGTGTCTCTACTTTAAAGAGTCCTCTCCTGCTGATGTTCAGGTGTATATCAGTATGTAGTGTCTCTACTTTAAAGAGTCCTCTCCTGCTGATGTTCAGGTGTATATCAGTATGTAATGTCTCTACTTTAAAGAATCCTCTCCTGCTGATGTTCAGGTGTATATCAGTATGTAGTGTCTCTACTTTAAAGAGTCCTCTCCTGCTGAAGTTCAGGTGTATATCAGTATGTAGTGTCTCTACTTTAAAGAGTCCTCTCCTGTTGATGTTCAGGTGTGTATCAGTATGTAGTGTCTCTACTTTAAAGAGTCCTCTCCTGCTGATGTTCAGGTGTATATCAGCATGTAGTGTCTCTACTTTAAAGAGTCCTCTCCTGCTGATGTTCAGGTGTGTATCAGTATGTAGTGTCTCTACTTTAAAGAGTTCTCTCCTGCTGATGTTCAGGTGTATATCAGCATGTAGTGTCTCTACTTTAAAGAGTCCTCTCCTGCTGATGTTCAGGTGTGTATCAGTATGTAGTGTCTCTACTTTAAAGAGTCCTCTCCTGCTGATGTTCAGGTGTGTATCAGTATGTAGTGTCTCTACTTTAAAGAGTCATCTCCTGCTGGTGTTCAGGTGTATATCAGTATGTCGTGTCTCTACTTTAAAGAGTCCTCTCCTGCTGATGTTCAGGTGTATATCAGTATGTAATGTCTCTACTTTAAAGAATCCTCTCCTGCTGATGTTCAGGTGTATATCAGTATGTAGTGTCTCTACTTTAAAGAGTCCTCTCCTGCTGAAGTTCAGGTGTATATCAGTATGTAGTGTCTCTACTTTAAAGAGTCCTCTCCTGTTGATGTTCAGGTGTGTATCAGTATGTAGTGTCTCTACTTTAAAGAGTCCTCTCCTGCTGATGTTCAGGTGTATATCAGCATGTAGTGTCTCTACTTTAAAGAGTCCTCTCCTGCTGATGTTCAGGTGTGTATCAGTATGTAGTGTCTCTACTTTAAAGAGTCCTCTCCTGCTGATGTTCAGGTGTATATCAGTATGTAGTCAATCAATCAATCAATGTTTATTTATATAGCCCAATATCACAAATGTTACATTTGTCTCAGTGGACTTCACAGTTTGTACAAAATATCAGTATGACAATACGACACCCTCTGTCCTTAGACCCTCACATCGTACAAGGAAAAACTTCCGAAGAAAACCCACAGTTTTAAAGGGAAAAATGGGAGAAACCTCAGGGAGAGCAACAGAGGAGGGATCCCTCTCCCAGGACGGACAGACGTGCAATAGATGCCGTGTGTAAATTGAAATGATAATACATTTGCAACATAGGTAGTCCAAATGTTTGGAAATGCATGTGTGTATAATAGGAAGATGAATCCACGAGGATATCCATCCAGGACCTATGATCCATGACCACAGCCACGACTCAAGATCCAGGGCTCGCGATGCAGGACACAGGACCGCAGAATCATCCATGACTCCGGCTCCCAGCGTATATAGACACCAAAAAGAAAGAAATTTGGGGAAGCTGGGTTAATCGGAACATGAGAGTACACAGGTATAGACAGAGAGAAGGAAGAAGTAAGATGTCCCCCGACAAACTAAGCCTATCAGCAAAACTAGGGGCTGAATCTAATCAGCCCTAACTATAAGCTTTATCAAAAAGGAAGGTCTTAAGCGCACTCTTAAAAACAGATAGGGTGTCTGCCGCCC
Organism: Pogonophryne albipinna; assembly: GCA_028583405.1. Taxonomy (NCBI): domain Eukaryota; kingdom Metazoa; phylum Chordata; class Actinopteri; order Perciformes; family Artedidraconidae; genus Pogonophryne; species Pogonophryne albipinna. Next base: position 149,939 of record JAPTMU010000336.1, on the reverse strand, counting down.
GAACACAAACTGGAAGCTGATTCCACAAATGTGGAGCTTGATAAGAAAAGGCTCTGGCTCCCATTGTACTTTTAGAGACTCTAGGAACAACCAACAACCCTGCATTCTTGGAACGCAATGCCCTAGTAGGACAGTAGGGTATAATGAGTTCTTTAAGGTAAGATGGCGCCTGCCCATTAAGGGCTTTGTAGGCGAGAAGAAGAATTTTAAATTCTATCCTGTGTTCTATAGGGAGCCAGTGTAAGGCAGCCAGAACAGGAGTAATGTGGTCCCTTTTCCTAACTCTGGTTAGTACACGAGCTGCAGCATTTTGAATCAGCTGAAGCGACTTGACTGACTTCTTGGTACACCCTGATAATAAAGAGTTACAATAATCCAGCCTTGAAGTAACAAATGCATGGACTAGTTTCTCTGCATCGTTTTGAGGCAAGATATGCCTGATTTTTGCAATGTTACGTAGATGGAAGTAGGCGGTCCTTGAAATTGATTTTATGTGGGCGTTAAAGGATAAATCCTGATCAAATATAACACCAAGATTCCTTACAGTCTCACTGGAGGCCAAATTAATGCCATCCATAGTTAGTATATCTTTAGATAATTTGTTTCGTAGATTCTTCGGGCCAAGTACAATAACTTCAGTTTTGGTCGTGTTTAACATCAAAAAGTTTAAGGTCATCCACGTTTTTAAGTCCTTGAGGCAGTCTTGAATTTTATTTAGATGATTAATTTCATCAGGCTTGATTGATAAATATAGTTGAGTATCATCCTGCATAACAATGAAAATTTACAGAATGATTCCTTATAATATTGCCTAACGGAAGCATATATAATGTGAACAAAATAGGTCCGAGCACTGAGCCCTGTGGCACTCCATGGCTAACTTTGGTTTGCGTGGAAGATTCATCATTGACACGTACAAACTGAGAGCGTTCAGATAGATAGGACCTAAACCAGCCTAAAGCAGTTCCCTGTATGCCAACTAAGTGCTCTAGTCTTTGCAATAAGATATCATGATCGATAGTATCAAATGCAGCACTGAGATCGAGCAAAACAAGAATAGAGACAAGTCCCTTGTCGGAGGCTATTAGAATGTCATTTGTGACTTTAACCAGAGCTGTCTCTGTGCTATGATGTGTTCTAAAGCCAGACTGAAAATCTTCAAATAAATCATTGTTTTTTAAGTAATCACACAACTGTTTTGCGACTGCTTTCTCAAGAATCTTTGAGAGGAACGGAAGATTAGAAATAGGTCTATAATTGGCTAAAACCTCTGGATCGAGGTTGTGCTTTTTAAGAAGCGGTTTTATCACTGCTACTTTGAATGATTGTGGAACATAGCCTGATAATAAAGACATATTCATAATATTTAATAAAGAAGTGCCTAATTAATGGAAAAACTTCCTTCAACAGCTTAGTTGGAATTGGGTCTAACGTACACGCTGATGGTTTAGAAGAGAGAATCATTTAATTTAATTGTTCAAGGTTAATGGCTGAAAAGCATTCTAGTTTACTATCTAGTGTAATATTAGAACTTACGTTTCCGGGAGCTGTTGATAACACTATACTGGTCAAAGGCAAGAGGTCATTTAATTTTGTTTCTAAGAGTAACAATTTTATCGTTAAAAAAGCACATAAAATCATTACTACTGAGTGCTATGGGAATAGAAGGCTCAATCGAGCTATGGCTCTCTGTCAGCCTGGCTACAGTGCTGAAAAGAAATCTTGCATTATTCTTATTCTCATCTATTAATGAAGAGTAGTAGGCTGCTCTCGCTTTACGCAGTGCTTTCTTATATTCATTGAGAGTAATATGCCAAATTAAACGAGATTCTTCAAGTTTAGTGGAACGCCATATCCTTTCAAGTTGTCTCGACTTTTGCTTTATTTTGCGGGTTTCGGCATTATGCCATGGAGCTAATCTATGTTGTTTTATTTTCTTCTTTTTCAAAGGAGCAACAGAGTCTCATTTTATTCGCAGCGCATCTGTAGCACTATCAACAACATGATCAATTTGGGGTGGTGTACATTTTGTATAAGCTTCCTCCCTTACATGCAGACATGCTATCGAGTTAAATATTGGTGGAATCTCTTCCTTAAATGTGGCTATAGCACTAACAGATAGGTTTCTGCTGCAGGAGCTTTTGACTAATGCTTTTGTAGTCTAGTAACAGTACTTCAAAAGTTACTAAGAAATGGTCAGATAAAGCAGGATTATGCGGTTCGACTAATAGTTGCTCAATTTCAATACCATAAGTCAGAACAAGGTCGAGAGTGTGATTATAGCAGTGGGTTGGATTATTTACACTCTGACAGAAACCAACATAATCTAATATAGAGTTAAATGCAACAGTAAGGCTATTTTTATCATCGTCAACATGAATATTAAAGTCACCTACGATAATTACTTTATCTGTTTTAAGAACCAAAGTTGATAAAAACTCAGAGAATTCTGATAAGAATTCTGAATAAGGACCTGGTGCACGGTACACTGTAACAAATAAGATTGGCTGCAAAGTTTTCCAGGTCGGATGCGTAAGACTAAAAACGAGACTTTCAAAGGAGGTATAATTTAATTTTGGTTTAGTATTGATAAGTAAACTTGAGTCAAAGATTGCTGCAACTCCACCTCCTCGGCCCACGCCTCGGGCAATATGAGTATTGATATGGCTGGGTGGAGTGGCCTCATTTATGCTGACATATTCTTCATGTCTCAACCAAGTTTCAGTGAGACAGCATATATCAATATTATAATCTGATATTAAATCATTTACCAATATTGCTTTAGATGCTAGAGATCTTATGTTTAAGAGACCACATTTAATATTCCTGTTTTGTTGCACTGTAGTAGTTGTTACATTTACTTTTATTAGGTTATTATGTATGACACCTCTATTAGGTTTTACCTTTAATTGTCCTTGGGCAGACACACACACCGCTAATATTGGGTATTTTATTGGGTTCGGGATTCCTATGGATGACTGCCTAGGAGAGAGCGCAGAGAAGCGTGTAAGACTGTAGTGTCTCTACATTAAAGAGTCCTCTCCTGCTGGTGTTCAGGTGTATATCAGTATGTAGTGTCTCTACTTTAAAGAGTCCTCTCCTGCTGATGTTCAGGTGTATATCAGTATGTAGTGTCTCTACTTTAAAGAGTCCTCTCCTGCTGATGTTCAGGTGTGTATCAGTATGTAGTGTCTCTACTTTAAAGAGTCCTCTCCTGCTGATGTTCAGGTGTATATCAGTATGTAGTGTCTCTACTTTAAAGAGTCCTCTCCTGCTGATGTTCAGGTGTATATCAGTATGTAGTGTCTCTACTTTAAAGAGTCCTCTCCTGCTGGTGTTCAGGTGTATATCAGTATGTAGTGTCTCTACTTTAAAGAGTCATCTCCTGCTGATGTTCAGGTGTATATCAGTATGTAGTGTCTCTACTTTAAAGAGTCCTCTCCTGCTGAAGTTCAGGTGTATATCAGTATGTAGTGTCTCTACTTTAAAGAGTCCTCTCCTGTTGATGTTCAGGTGTGTATCAGTATGTAGTGTCTCTACTTTAAAGAGTCCTCTCCTGCTGATGTTCAGGTGTATATCAGCATGTAGTGTCTCTACTTTAAAGAGTCCTCTCCTGCTGATGTTCAGGTGTGTATCAGTATGTAGTGTCTCTACTTTAAAGAGTCCTCTCCTGCTGATGTTCAGGTGTGTATCAGTATGTAGTGTCTCTACTTTAAAGAGTCATCTCCTGCTGATGTTCAGGTGTATATCAATATGTAGTGTCTCTACTTTAAAGAGTCCTCTCCTGCTGATGTTCAGGTGTATATCAGTATGTAATGTCTCTACTTTAAAGAATCCTCTCCTGCTGATGTTCAGGTGTATATCAGTATGTAGTGTCTCTACTTTAAAGAGTCCTCTCCTGCTGATGTTCAGGTGTGTATCAGTATGTAGTGTCTCTACTTTAAAGAGTCCTCTCCTGCTGATGTTCAGGTGTGTATCAGTATGTAGTGTCTCTACTTTAAAGAGTCCTCTCCTGCTGATGTTCAGGTGTATATCAGTATGTAATGTCTCTACTTTAAAGAGTCCTCTCCTGCTGATGTTCAGGTGTATATCAGTATGTAGTGTCTCTACTTTAAAGAGTCCTCTCCTGCTGATGTTCAGGTGTATATCAGTATGTAGTGTCTCTACTTTAAAGAGTCCTCTCCTGCTGGTGTTCAGGTGTATATCAGTATGTAGTGTCTCTACTTTAAAGAGTCCTCTCCTGCTGATGTTCAGGTGTATATCAGTATGTAATGTCTCTACTTTAAAGAATCCTCTCCTGCTGATGTTCAGGTGTGTATCAGTATGTAGTGTCTCTACTTTAAAGAGTCCTCTCCTGCTGATATTCAGGTGTGTATCAGTATGTAGTGTCTCTACTTTAAAGAGTCCTCTCCTGCTGATGTTCAGGTGTATATCAGTATGTAGTGTCTCTACTTTAAAGAGTCCTCTCCCTGCTGGTGTTCAGGTGTATATCAGTATGTAGTGTCTCTACTTTAAAGAGTCCTCTCCTGCTGATGTTCAGGTGTATATCAGTATGTAGTGTCTCTACTTTAAAGAGTCCTCTCCTGCTGATGTTCAGGTGTGTATCAGTATGTAGTGTCTCTACTTTAAAGCATCCTCTCCTGTGATGTTCAGGTGTATATCAGTATGTAGTGTCTCTACTTTAAAGAGTCCTCTCCTGCTGTGTTCAGGTGTGTATCAGTATGTAGTGTCTCTACTTTAAAGAGTCCTCTCCTGCTGATGTTCAGGTGTATATCAGTATGTAGTGTCTCTACTTTAAAGAGTCCTCTCCTGCTGATGTTTCAGGTATATATCAGTATGTAGTGTCTCTACTTTAAAGAGTCCTCTCCTGCTGGTGTTCAGGTGTATATCAGTATGTAGTGTCTCTACTTTAAAGAGTCCTCTCCTGCTGATGTTCAGGTGTATATCAGTATGTAGTGTCTCTACTTTAAAGAGTCCTCTCCTGCTGATGTTCAGGTGTGTATCAGTATGTAGTGTCTCTACTTTAAAGAGTCCTCTCCTGCTGATGTTAGGTGTATATCAGTATGTAGTGTCTCTACTTTAAAGAGTCCTCTCCTGCTGATGTTCAGGTGTATATCAGTATGTAGTGTCTCTACTTTAAAGGAGTCCTCTCCTGCTGATGTTCAGGTGTATATCAGTATGTAGTGTCTCTACTTTAAAGAGTCCTCTCCTGCTGATGTTCAGGTGTATATCAGTATGTAATGTCTCTACTTTAAAGAATCCTCTCCTGCTGATGTTCAGGTGTATATCAGTATGTAGTGTCTCTACTTTAAAGAGTCCTCTCCTGCTGATGTTCAGGTGTGTATCAGTATGTAGTGTCTCTACTTTAAAGAGTCCTCTCCTGCTGATGTTCAGTGTATATCAGTATGTAGTGTCTCTACTTTAAAGAGTCCTCTCTGCTGATGTTCAGGTGTATATCAGTATGTAGTGTCTCTACTTTAAAGAGTCCTCTCCTGCTGATGTTCAAGGTGATATCAGTATGTAGTGTCTCTACTTTTAAAGAGTCCTCTCCTGCTGATGTTCAGGTGTATATCAGTATGTAGTTTCTCTACTTTAAAGAGTCCTCTCCTGCTGATGTTCAGGTGTATATCAGTAGGTAGTGTCTCTACTTTAAAGAGTCCTCTCCTGCTGATGTTCAGGTGTATATCAGTATGTAGTGTCTCTACATTAAAGAGTCCTCTCCTGCTGATGTTCAGGTGTATATCAGTATGTAGTGTCTCTACTTTAAAGAGTCCTCTCCTGCTGATGTTCAGGTGTATATCAGTATGTAGTGTCTCTACTTTAAAGAGTCCTCTCCTGCTGATGTTCAGGTGTATATCAGTATGTAGTGTCTCTACTTTAAAGAGTCCTCTCCTGCTGATGTTCAGGTGTATATCAGCATGTAGTGTCTCTACTTTAAAGAGTCCTCTCCTGCTGATGTTCTGGTGTGTATCAGTATGTAGTGTTCTACTTTAAAGAGTCCTCTCCTGCTGATGTTCAGGTGTATATCAGTATGTAGTGTCTCTACTTTAAAGAGTCCTCTCCTGCTGATGTTCAGGTGTATATCAGTATGTAGTGTCTCTACTTTAAAGAGTCCTCTCCTGCTGATGTTCAGGTGTATATCAGTATGTAGTGTCTCTACTTTAAAGAGTCATCTCCTGCTGATGTTCAGGTGTGTATCAGTATGTAGTGTCTCTACTTTAAAGAGTCCTCTCCTGCTGATGTTCAGGTGTATATCAGTATGTAGTGTCTCTACTTTAAAGAGTCCTCTCCTGCTGATGTTCAGGTGTATATCAGTATGTAGTGTCTCTACTTTAAAGAGTCCTCTCCTGCTGATGTTCAGGTGTATATCAGTATGTAGTGTCTCTACTTAAAGAGTCCTCTCCTGCTGATGTTCAGGTGTATATCAGTATGTAGTGTCTCTACTTTAAAGAGTCCCCTCCTGCTGATGTTCAGGTGTATATCAGTATGTAGTGTCTCTACTTTAAAGAGTCCTCTCCTGCTGATGTTCAGGTGTATATCAGTATGTAGTGTCTCTACTTTAAAGAGTCATCTCCTGCTGATGTTCAGGTTTGTATCAGTATGTAGTGTCTCTACTTTAAAGAGTCCTCTCCAGCTGATGTTCAGGTGTATCAGTATGTAGTGTCTCTACTTTAAAGAGTCCTCTCCTGCTGATGTTCAGGTGTATATCAGTATGTAGTGTCTCTACTTTAAAGAGTCCTCTCCTGCTGATGTTCAGGTGTATATCAGTATGTAGTGTCTCTACTTTAAAGAGTCCTCTCCTGCTGATGTTCAGGTGTATATCAGTATGTAGTGTCTCTACTTTAAAGAGTCCTCTCCTGCTGATGTTCAGGTGTATATCAGTATGTAGTGTCTCTACTTTAAAGAGTCCTCTCCTGCTGATGTTCAGGTGTATATCAGTATGTAGTGTCTCTACTTTAAAGAGTCCTCTCCTGCTGGTGTTCAGGTGTATATCAGTATGTAGTGTCTCTACTTTAAAGAGTCCTCTCCTGCTGATGTTCAGGTGTGTATCAGTATGTAGTGTCTCTACTTTAAAGAGTCCTCTCCTGCTGATGTTCAGGTGTATATCAGCATGTAGTGTCTCTACTTTAAAGAGTCCTCTCCTGCTGATGTTCTGGTGTGTATCAGTATGTAGTTTCTCTACTTTAAAGAGTCCTCTCCTGCTGATGTTCAGGTGTATATCAGTATGTAGTGTCTCTACTTTAAAGAGTCCTCTCCTGCTGATGTTCAGGTGTATATCAGTATGTAGTGTCTCTACTTTAAAGAGTCCTCTCCTGCTGATGTTCAGGTGTATATCAGTATGTAGTGTCTCTACTTTAAAGAGTCATCTCCTGCTGATGTTCAGGTGTGTATCAGTATGTAGTGTCTCTACTTTAAAGAGTCCTCTCCTGCTGATGTTCAGGTGTATATCAGTATGTAGTGTCTCTACTTTAAAGAGTCCTCTCCTGCTGATGTTCAGGTGTATATCAGTATGTAGTGTCTCTACTTTAAAGAGTCCTCTCCTGCTGATGTTCAGGTGTATATCAGTATGTAGTGTCTCTACTTTAAAGAGTCCTCTCCTGCTGATGTTCAGGTGTATATCAGTATGTAGTGTCTCTACTTTAAAGAGTCCTCTCCTGCTGATGTTCAGGTGTATCAGTATGTAGTGTCTCTACTTTAAAGAGTCCTCTCCTGCTGATGTTCAGGTGTATATCAGCATGTAGTGTCTCTACTTTAAAGAGTCCTCTCCTGCTGATGTTCAGGTTTGTATCAGTATGTAGTGTCTCTACTTTAAAGAGTCCTCTCCAGCTGATGTTCAGGTGTATATCAGTATGTAGTGTCTCTACTTTAAAGAGTCCTCTCCTGCTGATGTTCAGGTGTATATCAGTATGTAGTGTCTCTACTTTAAAGAGTCCTCTCCTGCTGATGTTCAGGTGTATATCAGTATGTAGTGTCTCTACTTTAAAGAATCCTCTCCTGCTGATGTTCTGGTGTATATCATTTTGTAGTGTCTCTACTTTAAAGAGTCCTCTCCTGCTGATGTTCAGGTGTATATCAGTATGTAGTGTCTCTACTTTAAAGAGTCCTCTCCTTCTGATGTTCAGGTGTATATCAGTATGTAGTGTCTCTACTTTAAAGAGTCCTCTCCTGCTGATGTTCAGGTGTATATCAGTATGTAATGTCTCTACTTTAAAGAATCCTCTCCTGCTGATGTTCAGGTGTATATCAGTATGTAGTGTCTCTACTTTAAAGAGTCCTCTCCTGCTGATGTTCAGGTGTATATCAGTATGTAGTATCTCTACTTTAAAGAGTCCTCTCCTGCTGATGTTCAGGTGTGTATCAGTATGTAGTGTCTCTACTTTAAAGAGTCCTCTCCTGCTGATGTTCAGGTGTATATCAGCATGTAGTGTCTCTACTTTAAAGAGTCCTCTCCTGCTGAGGTTCAGGTGTGTATCAGTATGTAGTGTCTCTACTTTAAAGAGTCCTCTCCTGCTGATGTTCAGGTGTGTATCAGTATGTAGTGTCTCTACTTTAAAGAGTCCTCTCCTGCTGATGTTCAGGTGTATATCATATGTAGTGTCTCTACTTTAAAGAGTCCTCTCCTGCTGATGTTCAGGTGTATATCAGTATGTAGTGTCTCTACTTTAAAGAGTCCTCTCCTGCTGATGTTCAGGTGTATATCAGTATGTAGTGTCTCTACTTTAAAGAGTCCTCTCCTGCTGATGTTCAGGTGTATATCAATATGTAGTGTCTCTACTTTAAAGAGTCCTCTCCTGCTGATGTTCAGGTGTATATCAGTATGTAATGTCTCTACTTTAAAGAATCCTCTCCTGCTGATGTTCAGGTGTATATCAATATGTAGTGTCTCTACTTTAAAGAGTCCTCTCCTGCTGATGTTCAGGTGTATATCAGTATGTAATGTCTCTACTTTAAAGAGTCCTCTCCAGCTGATGTTCAGGTGTATATCAGCATGTAGTGTCTCTACTTTAAAGAGTCCTCTCCTGCTGATGTTCAGGTGTATATCAGTATGTAGTGTCTCTACTTTAAAGAGTCCTCTCCTGCTGATGTTCAGGTGTGTATCAGTATGTAGTGTCTCTACTTTAAAGAGTCCTCTCCTGCTGATGTTCAGGTGTATATCAGTATGTAGTGTCTCTACTTTAAAGAGTCCTCTCCTGCTGATGTTCAGGTGTATATCAGTATGTAGTGTCTCTACTTTAAAGAGTCCTCTCCTGCTGATGTTCAGGTGTATATCAGTATGTAGTGTCTCTACTTTAAAGAGTCCTCTCCTGTTGATGTTCAGGTGTATATCAGTATGTAGTGTCTCTACTTTAAAGAGTCCTCTCCTGCTGATGTTCAGGTGTATATCAGTATGTAGTGTCTCTACTTTAAAGAGTCCTCTCTGCTGATGTTCAGGTGTATATCAGTATGTAGTGTCTCTACTTTAAAGAGTCCTCTCCTGCTGATGTTCAGGTGTATATCAGTATGTAGCGTCTCTACTTTAAAGAGTCCTCTCCTGTTGATGTTCAGGTGTATATCAGTATGTAGTGTCTCTACTTTAAAGAGTCCTCTCCTGCTGATGTTCAGGTGTATATCAGTATGTAGTGTCTCTACTTTAAAGAGTCCTCACCTGCTGATGTTCAGGTGTATATCAGTATGTAGTGTCTCTACTTTAAATAGTTCTCTCCTGCTGATGTTCAGGTGTATATCAGCATGTAGTGTCTCTACTTTAAAGAGTCCTCTCCTGCTGATGTTCAGGTGTATATCAGTATGTAGTGTCTCTACTTTAAGAGTCCTCTCCTGCTGATGTTCAGGTGTATATCAGCATGTAGTGTCTCTACTTTAAAGAGTCCTCTCCTGCTGATGTTCAGGTGTATATCAGTATGTAGTTTCTCTACTTTAAAGAGTCCTCTCCTGCTGATGTTCAGGTGTATATCAGTATGTAGTGTCTCTACTTTAAAGAGTCCTCTCCTGCTGGTGTTCAGGTGTATATCAGTATGTAGTGTCTCTACTTTAAAGAGTCCTCTCCTGCTGATGTTCAGGTGTGTATCAGTATGTAGTGTCTCTACTTTAAAGAGTCCTCTCCTGCTGATGTTCAGGTGTATATCAGCATGTAGTGTCTCTACTTTAAAGAGTCCTCTCCTGCTGATGTTCAGGTGTGTATCAGTATGTAGTGTCTCTACTTTAAAGAGTCCTCTCCAGCTGATGTTCAGGTGTATATCAGTATTTAGTGTCTCTACTTTAAAGAGTCCTCTCCTGCTGATGTTCAGGTGTATATCATGTAGTGTCTCTACTTTAAAGAGTCCTCTCCTGCTGATGTTCAGGTGTATATCAGCATGTAGTGTCTCTACTTTAAGAGTCCTCTCCTGCTGATGTTCAGGTGTATCAGCATGTAGTGTCTCTACTTTAAAGAGTCCTCTCCTGATGTTCAGGTGTATATCAGCATGTAGTGTCTCTACTTTAAAGAGTCCTCTCCTGCTGATGTTCAGGTGTGTATCAGTATGTAGTGTCTCTACTTTAAATAGTTCTCTCCTGCTGATGTTCAGGTGTATATCAGCATGTAGTGTCTCTACTTTAAAGAGTCCTCTCCTGCTGATGTTCAGGTGTATATCAGTATGTAGTGTCTCTACTTTAAAGAGTCCTCTCCTGCTGATGTTCAGGTGTATATCAGCATGTAGTGTCTCTACTTTAAAGAGTCCTCTCCTGCTGATGTTCAGGTGTATATCAGTATGTAGTGTCTCTACTTTAAAGAGTCCTCTCCTGCTGATGTTCAGGTGTATATCAGTATGTAGTGTCTCTACTTTAAAGAGTCCTCTCCTGCTGATGTTCAGGTGTATATCAGTATGTAGTGTCTCTACTTTAAAGAGTCCTCTCCGAGACCATGGATGATATCACCAATCGGAAGTATGTATATTGTGAATAGAAGGGGACCGAGCACCGAGCCTTGGGGACTCCATGGTTGACAGAGGCACAGGGGGAGCTGCAGCCAGCGTGTGTGACAAACTGTGTCCGGTCCGAGAGGTATGAGTGGAAGAAGGAGAGGGCGGAGTCCATACAGGCGGTGAGGAGGATATTATGGGAGATGGCGTCAAAGACTGCAGAGAGGTCTAGGAGAGTTAGTGTAGTGATGGAGCCTGCTGCGATGAGGAGGTGATTTTTATCAGGGTGGTCTCGGTGCTGTGGTGGGTCCACTAGAAAGATTGAAAGAGGATATATTTCCTCCCCCCGCTGTGAAAGTGACTGAAGCACAGCAGGACTGAGAGGAAATTAGCCTCTTCAGAGGAGGGGGAGGGGGGGGACTCTGAGGAAGACCTCTCTCTCTGGTGATGAAGAGCAGCATCATCATAATCATCGTTCTGAGGAAGAGAGAGAGGGATGAAGGAATAAAAAACCAAGAGTCCCTGATCTAGCATTTTGTCTGCTATCACCAGCTCCTATAATCCTACACACACACACACACACACACACACACACACACACACACACACACACACACACACACACACACACACACACACACACACACACACACACACACACACACACACAGGCCATGCATGCAGGAATAGAACTGGAGAAAATATAACAGTACATAATGTGTTAGTATTTCTTTCGTGTGTGTGTGTGTGTGTGTGTGCGTGTGTGTATGTGTATGTGTGTGTGTGTGTATGTGTGTGTATGTGTGTGTGTGTGTGTGTGTATGTGTGTGTGTGTAGCAGGGTTACAGAGTATCTGAAGGTTGTGATTCAGCTGCAGGATTATGAACATGTGCAGAAGCCTGAAGGAGGAGATGTGTTTGTGGGGTGTGTGTGTGTGTGTGTGTGTGTGTGTGGTGTGTGTGTGTGTGTGTGTGTGTGTGTGTGTTGTGTGTGTGTGTGTGTGTGTGTGTGTGAGTGATGTGTGATATTGTATTTAAATCGTATAATGTCGGACTTTTTCTGCCGTCTGTGAGGAAAATAAATAGCTCAGATCCTCAAAATACTGAAATCTGTATTTTTTCAATCTTTTTTCCTTCTAATTTGTTATTCTTTTCTAAATAACATGCTGTTATTTACTCACTAATAACACACAATTATCTTTGTTTTTATTTATTCGTCTTAGTTCTATAATATTGGGCTTTTTAGCCGTTCCTCAGGAACTGAATTTCAAAATAAAGTCACCGGAAAAAGACTTGGCCTATATGGGACTTTTAGATCATCATTGCTCCTCAGCTTGAAGCTCGCTGATTGGCTGTTTTAGCCGCAATGCATGTTGGGATATGGTGTTTATGCGATATGAAATCCGAAAAACATTTCAGAGTTTAGGATGGCCGAAGACACTACACTACCTACTATCGTTTGGGACTACAGTCCCTGTGATTAATCTTCAAGCTCTGGGATTGGATATTGGAGGGCAGTGCGCCAAGGTTACGCCGAGCGCCAAGCTCTTGAAATGGAACGAAACCACGGCAGACTTTTCAAAACTGGACTTGAACGCCCCCCAGAACTACACATGCTACAACATGTTCTCTATGGCACGTCTCTCCTGGGAATTGTAGTTTTAAAAGACGTTTTCGTTTTCCCCAAAATGAGAAGTTGACAGTATTAAACTGTGTACAGCCCTGGAGGTTTAGGCCATAGGAAACACATTGGTGTGTACAAATGTAAAACATGTAATTACTAAATGGGTGAAAATCGCTTGTATCCATAATGGGCAGCATTAATATATTCCCACATGACAGCTCATTGTTACTTTGTAATTCTACTCCACTACAATTCAGAGGTTAACCTGGTATTTCTACTCCACTACATTTATTTTAGTTACTCTGCAGATTCTGATTAATGATATGAAATATAAACAACCCTTAAATCAGACTTTAGTTACACCTGAGTAAAACTCAGGAAAGGTGATTGTCAAGTGCCAACAATCAGGAGAGATATTTGATAGTTGGTGCTCGAGAAGACTAAACATGTATCTGCAGATCTCTATAAAGTATATTCATTACTCGTTATTCTACTAATAGTTCATTAAAGACTGTATATTATGGCTATTTTGCACATCCCTTTCAAGATTTCAAGATTTCAAAGGTTTCAAAGGTTTATTGACATATCATATACACAACTAGTGTAGTTATGCAATGAATGAAACACTTGGGTCACAGGTTCCTCAACAGTGCATTACAAGACATCTATCCAGTGGCGGCTGGTGGAAGTTATTTTAGGTGGGGCTATTGTAATGATGAATAAACCACACGGGGACAATTTTGAGAAATGACCCCTTAAATTATGACTTCTGGTGATGTTAGAGATATGAGAAGACAGTACAGCAGGCCCACACAAACTGCAGAACAGCGGTTCTTTGGGAACACTCAAATGATTTAATTCCCATTTAAAATCAGGAGACTAAATACGAACATTATATGCAGACACAGACGTGGTTCAGAAACACAGAAATATTAGAAAACAGACCATTAAGGCAAAATAAATCTAGTTTGATGGATGCTGTCAAAACTAACTATATACAATAATATTTGTGTGTGTGTGTGTGTGTTATTTATCACAGGCACATAGTATCTGTCCCCGGCTGTTTGAAGCAAGCATGGGAAACAAAAGACAGCGTTTACCTGTTTGCATCCAGCTAGTCACACACAGTTACAATCACACTCCCTGTCATTGACATCATTTGCTGTGATCCACTGATGTTAACGATCGTAACTGACAGCCTGTCAAACGTAAACATTCAGCCACGTGACTCGCAAACTCTCGCGAGAGTTTTACACAAGACGGCTCTTTTCTGGCCATAACCAACTCACAGACTGCATCGGGCGCTGACATTGCCGCCCTTTGGCCATCAGATCTGACGACGCTGATTGGCTGAAATTATGTTTCGGCGGTATAGTATAAAGATAGCAACAGTCAGCTTGTTGGCTGCTGCTGCTCTGGCTGAGGGCTCCTTTCTTAGCGCCCAGACGAGAGAGGGTAATGATACACGCTGCAGCCAGGCAGGAAACATGTGACTTATCAGTAACTTTAGATATCGTAAAACAATTTTAAACGAGATTTTATTGTAGATTATACATTTTACTGATACCAACGATATATTATTTACCTTGTTCATTAAAAAGAAAAATTAAAGAAAAATATATTTTTTAATGACAATCAAACATGTGGGAAGAGGGGGGCGGCGCCCCTAGCCCCTATGGGCCGTCCGCCACTGCATCTATCAATATGTGTGTATACCTCCACCATTAAACTGTCATATTCTGCACATGTATTATACTTTCTACATACATAAGACTCTAATGTGTATACTATCAGTTAAAAACAAGTGCTTCAACATAGTTAACATTGCAGGAAAGCAATATATTAGACGTTAAGTACTTTGTCAGGCTTAATATTTATCTGTAGATAGATACCCCAAAGCGTTTACTAATTACCAATACCAATTGGATGAAATATGAAAGTCAGCCGAATTAGTGTTGATACTGCAAGGAGACGTATTGTGTGAAGAGAAATGTAAGATGTTGTTTAATTGCTGATATATTTATGATCCACGTCACGTATTCAGTTTCCGTGGCAGTTCTCATGTTTGTCTAGAAGTCTTCTCATCAGGGCTCTATAAATACAGAACTACGGCAGATCTGTAATACTTAATGAAGCCGAACCGTGTATTACAATGCCGTTATGTGATGACTTTCAAAGAGAAAAGCAAGCACACTCGGAATAAAGTATTATTTTCTTTTTTTAAAAAGGTTTTTCGGATTTCATATCTCATTAACATCATATCCCAACATGCATTGCGGCTAAAACATCCAATAACCGAGCTTCAACTATAGCTGAGGATCTTGGGTAATCAGTTCAGTGGGTGTGTAACGCAATGATGCTCGAAAAGTCCCAAATAGGCCTAAGTCTGTTTCCGGTGACTTTATTTTGAAATTCAGTTCCCGAGGAACGGCTAAAAAGCCCGAGATGATGGAGTTAAACAAATAAATGAAAACAAGGATAATTGTGTGTTATTGGTGAGTAAATAAAAGTGTGTTATTTAGAAAGAATAACAAATTAGAAGGAAAAAAAGATAAAAAATACAGACTTCAGTATTCTGAGGCTCTGACCCATTTATTTTCCTCACAGACGGCAAAAAAGTCCGACATTATACGATTTAAAATAAAAACAATAATCGTGGCTTGATATTGAGTAAGAACATGTTTTTATGAACCACACAGCTTCCAAGACCCGACCGGACAAAAATAAATATAAGTCTGCATGCACGAAACGTGCGTATCATATGCACGCAAATCGGACTTCTGCGTATCTATTGCACGCATTTCCAATGTGTAAAGTCGTGTCATTTGTACGCAGACTGAAGAGAATGGGTTGATCTGTTTATAGGACAGTTCCCCCCCCCCCACAAACCCCCAGTGGCATGTTTGGTTGACTGAGTCATTCACTGTGTGCATCACTTCCTGTCATCCAGAGACATCACTTCCTGTCCTCCAGAAACATCACTTCCTGTCCTCCAGAGACATCACTTCCTGTCAGGGTTAACGTCACAGGGTTAAGGGATAGTGGATAGGAGAATTAAAAAGGACTTAGGAGAAGAGACTGCGGTACTTTGAGAATCGACTGCACTTTCACTATCCGACAAATGTATTTATTATAAACGTTAGTCCTTAACATCTATTACTGTGTATATCACCATTCAAACATCTTTTAAAAGTTGAACAAACTCCACACAGCTCAGTAAAGACTGTGAGATGTTGACTTTATTTGATCATTTCAGTAAAAACTAACGTTCATATTTCTCTCTTTGATTATATACTGATGAACGTTCAGAACAAAGCACTTTGGCAACTTCCCACATACGTTTTAAAAAGCTTAATAAGCACCGTAACTTTCATGATATCATTTCTCCGTCATAATCGGTTGTTTCCGTGAACGGCCGACTGTTGAGTGACGGCAAATGCTGCGGCTGCAATGCATTGTGGGGCAGCATTTTCTCTTCTCCTTTCGGTAAGGGAGGTCCAGTGGTTCCTAAGCTAAAGGAGGTTAGAAAGGAAGCTTGAAACCTCCTTTCCTTTCATCTAGATAATCAGCTCTTATCATGGCTGCCACTGAGGGACTTCCGGGTCATTTCACTCCGTTAGGAAGGTTCCTAAGCTAAATGGACTATTCGACTGCGGCCTAGTTGTTTTCTAAATGTCTGCTCTCTGAGTCTCCCCCATCTGGCAGAGAGAGAGGGGTATTACGGAGTGTCCTCATGATCTTTATGTTGTTGTTGTTGTTGTTGTTGTTGTTATTGTTGTCGTCGTCCGGTTGAAACTAGAAACAGCGCCAACACAAAGCACAGAGACTCAGGGAGGCAGTGATCCGACCTAAAACCAGGATATTTAATGTTATCTAGAGATGGATCTGTTTACCTAAACCCAGGATATGAAATCTTTATGTGTTGTTGTTATTGTTCTTGTCCTGCAGCTGCACACGGACATGGATCGGGGGACGGTCGCACTAAGTATCTTCTGGAGGGCGAGGGCGCTGGCTCGGTGTTTGTGATCGACAGGAACAGCGGGAACATCCATGTGACCAAGCCTCTGGACCGTGAGGAGAAGGCTGAGTACCGCCTCCTGGCCACGGCCACGGACCGGCAGACGGGCCGCGCTCTGGAGCCCTCGTCCACCTTCATCATCCGGGTCCAGGACATCAACGACAACCCCCCCGTGTTCCCCACGGGCCCTACCTGGCCGTGGTGCCGGAGATGGCCAACATAGGTACTGCAGTGGACGTTAGAAGTACATCGACCTAAGACCAGTTAGTCTTCAGGGCCAAGTCGAGATATGATCCGAGGTCTAACCGTTAAAGGAGACCAGATGTAGTTGCAGGTCTTGAGGGTTTATTTAAAGACATCACAGCCTCCAAATCCTCACTTATCTATGCGGTCCACTACCGACTAAGACACACTTAGAACTGGATATAGCCAAATAAAGTACTTTTACACAATACGATAATATGATACGATAATACTTTAAAGGTCAGATCAGGTCTGAAATGCTCCTTGCATTCCAGCAGCTCCATAAGTAACATCAACAGACAAACATCAAGACACAATACATGAAAAACAAACAACAAACATGTAACATGACAGCAGGATCAGTGAGAGGAGAGCTGCTCAAAGAGCCTTCAGCGTGCATCAGATCTGGATTCAGCTCTGTGTTCACTGAGAGGATGACAGGAGCACAAAGGATGCTTCAGGCTGACTTTATTGATCTCCATTAGATGGTAGCAGTTCATATTCTCTGTTAGAGCATGCTTTGGGTCCAGATGATGCTGCTGGACAGCCTTATTAGGCGTATTCTGTAATTCAATATTTACCATACATACCAATACGCCTAAATGCTCTTAGAATAGCCTCGTGAGGGGCTGCAGTCTCTCAGTGTTGTCCTCCATGGAGAGCAGCAGCTGTGCTCCAATTACATTTATTCAGCTCATTAAGATCCAAAAACAGCTCTAATACTAACAGCTGAGAGGCTGCACCTCAAAGCTTCATCACAGAGCAGAGACAACACATTTAAACAAGTCGGATTAAAAGAGTTGTGATGATTCCTCCTCTCAGACGTCAGTGATCCGTGCAGTAGTTTCCAGACGTCTCACTATGAGGCGTCTCTCTGGTTCTGGTTAACAGGCGTCTCTGGTTCTGTTTAACAAGCGTCTGTGGTTCTGTTGAACAGGCGTCTCTGGTTCTGTTTCACAGGCGTCTCCGGTTCTGTTTAACAGGCGTCTCTGGTTCTGTTTAACAGGCGTCTCCGGTTCTGTTTAACAGGCGTCTCTGGTTCTGTTTAACAGGCGTCTCTGGTTCTGTTTAACAAGCATCTGTGGTTCTGTTTAATGGGCGTCTGTGGTTCTGGTTAACAAGCGTCTGTGGTTCTGGTTAACAGGTGTCTCTGGTTCTGTTTAACAGGCGTCTCTGGTTCTGTTTAACAGGCGTCTCTGGTTCTGGTTAACAGGCGTCTGTGGTTCTGGTTAACAGGCGTCGTGGTTCTGGTTAGCAGGCGCCGGTGGTTCTGGTTAACAAGCGTCTGTGGTTCTGTTTAACAGGCGTCTGTGGTTCTGGTTAACAAGCGTCTGTGATTCTGGTTACAGGTGTCTCTGGTTCTGTTTAACAGGCGTCTCTGGTTCTGGTTAGCAGGCGTCTGTGGTTCTGGTTAGCAGGCGTCTGTGGTTCTGTTTAACAGGCGTCTCTGGTTCTCGTTAGCAGGCGTCTCTGGTTCTAGTTAGCAGGCGTCTGTGGTTCTGGTTAGCAGGCGTCTGTGGTTTTGGTTAGCAGGCGTCTGTGGTTCTGGTTAGCAGGCGTCTGTGGTTCTAGTTAGCAGGCGTCTGTGGTTCTGGTTAACAAGCGTCTGTGATTCTGGTTAACAGGCGTCTGTGGTTCTGGTTAACAAGCGTCTGTGATTCTGGTTAACAGGTGTCTCTGGTTCTGTTTAACAGGCGTCTCTGGTTCTGGTTAGCAGGCGTCTGTGGTTCTGGTTAGCAGGCGTCTCTGGTTCTGGTTAGCAGGCGTCTGTGGTTCTGGTTAGCAGGCGTCTGTGGTTCTGGTTAGCAGGCGTGTGTGGTTCTGGTTAGCAGGCGTGTGTGGTTCTGGTTAGCAGGCGTGTGTGGTTCTGGTTAGCAGGCGTCTGTGGTTCTGGTTAGCAGGCAGCAGAACTGTCAGAGGATATGATATTGAAGACACACAAGGTTATTGTTAATAACTGTAAGTCATTGACTTGTCCTTGCAAGCAGGAGCTGTGAGGATGCTGCAACAGAAACCAATCTGCTGGGAAATGAATTGATATGAAAGCAGATGCAGATTAATCTCCAGTCAAACCGGACCTGTTGATCTGCGTAGGGTTGCAGATATGTATATATTGTAGTGCCGAGAGAAGGGAGTCAGAGGCGCTGCGTCGAAGGTGCAAAGTGGGCTTTATTGAGCAGCAGAAAACCACATGTTGCCGGAAGCAAGGAGGGCACACAATAAGTACCGTCAACAACATGTGTCCGTGCGGAAACAATACCCCAACCTGTAGTTCCATGAGTGAATGATGTTAATTAGTTCATTAGTATTCACTACAATATACAATCAGGTAAAAATTGTGTGTCTCCTCCTTCAGGCATGAGAGATGTATTACAATCCGTCCACATGATCTTGATGTGTTTCATCACATCTCACTTGTTAGACGCTTTTATCCAAAGAGACTCACACACTCAGCCCTGAGGACACTCCCCACAGGAGCACTTTGGGGTGAAGGGTCTCAGGGACATAACGACATGCTGACTGCAGTGGGGTTTGAACCTGATCCCAACACCAACGCACAACCCACTGCGCCACACGCCTCCCTGTGTTGTTGTTGTTGTTGTTGTTGTTGTTGTCGTCGTCGTCGTCCTGTTGAAACTAGAACTGGGGTTACCTACTGTAACCCAGCTTCTATGAGTAAATGGCGCAGCCCTCTAAGGCTATCGCTATTGGGTTATCCCTCTGCGCCCCCGCGCAGCACTGAAACACTTGTAGTCCACACCCACCCGCCAGATGGGCCCCACCCTCGGGCCTCCTTCCGGTATAAATAGGAAGAGAGCCCGGCAATCTGCTCCCATACAATATAACTTTTCTTCAGCTATTCGTAGAGCCAGTGGGGCCCAGCGCTTAGAGGGCTGCGCCATTTACTCATAGAAGCTGGGTTACAGTAGGTAACCTCAGTTCTATTTCGTATATGGCTTCGCCCTCTAAGGCTATCGCTATTGGGTTAAGGGCGAAGCATGATGTAGTCTGCGCCCCACTGGGTCGACCCGGCGCTAGAAGCACAGACACACCTGCTCAATAACACCCCCTGCCTGTTGTGCCATGCGTAATGGCGCATCACCGTCCCTGGAACATAGCAAAACATGCCTATCTTCCCGACGGGGTGAAGGCTGGGAATAATACATACCGGCCGCTGTGAGAAAGTAGAGACGAAGGTCCCACCTTGGGGAACAGCCGCTCTCTCCGTGTTAGACAGGTAGGAGAGCGCTCAGCTGGATCCCTGACGTCACTCACTCCGACAGGACACCCAGTACAGGGTGTGTCAGAGAGGAAAGGGGGACATCCCTCAAATAAAATGAATATATGAACAGGGGGAAGACCAAGATGCAGCCGTGCAAATATCTTCCACTGACATTCCTCCGTGCAAAGCCGTGGAGGAGGAAATTCCTCTGGTGGAGTGCGCATTAATGTTCTCCGGGGGCTCCACCCCAGAGGAGACATATGCCTGCGACACAGCCTCACACAGCCAGTGTGACAGCCGTTTGTGCAGACAGAGGTTGCCCGATCGAGCGCTCTCTATAGTGCACAAACAGGCGCTGAGAACGGCGCCAGGCCGCCGTGCGCGCCACATAGCAAGACAGCGCGCGCACAGGACAGAGGAGATGAGACGTGGCTTCTTCCTCCGACCTGTACGGAGGGGGAATAAGCCAGCCAGGGTGATCACTCTTGACTCTAAAAGAGTTGTGATGACCTTAGGCATGAAGCCGGGTTAGGGCGTAAAACAGCTGAACTGCCATCTCCTTGGATCCGGAGAGCTGACGGAGCCACAGAGAGAGCAGACAAATCACTCACCCTTTTCTCTGATAGAGCCAACAGCAGTACTACTTTGGCTGAACACAGTTTAAGGGGAACCTGATCAGGTTCAAATGGGGCTTTGCTTTAGTGCACGTAACACCAAAGCCAAATCCCACTGAGGCGCCAGTGTGCGTGACACAGGTCTGAGTCTCAATACTCCTCGCATGCAACGGCTGCTGCGTTCTGCGAGCCCCTCTGTTAAATTCGCCGGGAGTATACATTGCTCTGATGGAGAGCAACGTGTGTGAGCGCCCAGAACAGCAGCCGTCTTGGCTGCGTTTAGAAGCTGCGCAGATCGTACTCCTCCCTGGCGATTGAGGTAGGCTGCTTCCATAGCCGTGGCTTCTCTGTGATGTGCCGTAATGGTCGTCATGGTGACGAGCCACGCATCGCCGCCGCTGCCCGTGAGGCAAAAGGGCTGCGAGGGAGTTTCCACACACTGCATTTCACTCCGTCTCTCATCATGAGGCGCGTACAACGCCCAGAGGATGAGAGGTGTGTATGCTGTCCACACGAGGCGTTATAACGGTTCTCATGGATTTATTATGACCGTGTGTAGGAGGCATCTCTGGGACAGAGGAATGCCGCGAGCTCTGCAGTCTATAAACCAATAGGTTAAAACAGCAGGCTTCTGCAGCGAATGAACCACCTCTGGAGTGTCCCCTGTTGGAAGAGACCCAGGGGAATCCCCACGTGACCAGCTGACGCCAACGCTGAGCAGCTGTGTCACGGAGAGGGCTGTGTGGGTTGTGACACGTCGGAGGAGAGTTGTCAGTTTCTCCACTCGCTGCCGCGAGAGCCGCGCTCTGCTGCTGGCTGAGTTTAATTCCACTCCAGATAAACATTTGTCTGAGAGGGAAGAGGACAGCTCTTCTTCCAATTTATTATGAAACCCAGGCTTTGACAGATGCGATACGAGATGTACCGTCTGTAAAGCGACTTCCTCCCTGGAGCGAGCCTGCAAATAGCAGGTCGTCCAGAGGAAACCACACTCTCATCCCTCCTCTGTGTAGCGGCTCCAGCCTTCTATACACAAAAAATGGGAGGAGCCAGGAAATATCCGAACGGCAGACGATTGTCTGGTCTGATATTCCTTAAGGCGAGACACCCCAGGTGAATAGGGTAATTTTTTTAACTTAAAGGTATCAGCTAGAAATTTCTCCAGTTAATTACTTACAATAAGGCAATTGTCTTTTGTATTACAAGTTTTCTGAAATAGCATGTTTAAATATGCAAATTATCCATTATCTCATTAAATATGCACATATTTTAACACATTTCAGGAATCGAAATCTGAACTTTGGATAAAGCCAGGTTCAAAATTCTTGTTTCATGTTGTAGTCATATTAGAATCTAAGGCTTTTACAGAAGGGATTTGGATATCTCTCTTTATCACTCCATAAATCAGAAATACTGTCACAGCCCTAAAATATCAATTTTCGCCATGTTTTTAGGTATCAATGTTGTATAATTCAGGCTATGAATGATATATGAACAACCCTTCTGTAAAAGCCTTCATAATATTGATAGGAATATAACTGGAAGGTTTGGTGTCTCTACGTGCTACTGAAGTGGACATTTCGAACTCCGAGTAGGAGAAAAAACTAATTTTGAGAAAACG
Organism: Pogonophryne albipinna; assembly: GCA_028583405.1. Classification (NCBI taxonomy): domain Eukaryota; kingdom Metazoa; phylum Chordata; class Actinopteri; order Perciformes; family Artedidraconidae; genus Pogonophryne; species Pogonophryne albipinna. Next base: position 127,702 of record JAPTMU010000336.1, on the reverse strand, counting down.
ACCTTTAAAGATTGCAGTGAGGCGCTAGCTAAACCCTCCTGTTCTTTGGATGATAGCTTGCACATCGACGCACTCCGTGAAGGTATTTCATGTTCGGGGGCATTTGTTTTTGTATAACCTTGCTTCGTGCAAGTGACAATTGTTGTCGTCTTCTCTGAACGTTTTTTTTCGCCGTTCTTTTGTCATTTGAGATTTCAATTTCGAGCGGAAAGCTAACCAGGAAGTGTTTTAGCACACCACGTGACGCATCTGAACGAATCACGTTGTCAGAAATTGACACCAGCCAATGAGATTTTTGTTTCTTGGTTTAAGACCCCTTTGTGCTTTCACGATTGTTTGCTGATACAAAGAAAATGACCATATTTGGATCCGATGAGAGTGTGCAGGAGAGACACAGCTTTCCAGCGATATCTCTGTTGACATGGTGCACACAGCTGTCGCGGTACTTTATGTTACGTTAGAAAGCTAACTTTTGGTGAATTTAGGAGAAATCTACAGACGCAAATAGACAAACTATAGTAAAATAAAACACTTAAATGTGTATTTTTGTACGTTTTCCTTCCAAAAGCCTGAAAGAAAACATGTTATAGAATCAAAATAGCACAAAATCTCAAAATTGACCAGTACTTGAAAAACGATGTTTTTGCCTGCCGTGTCTCGCCTTAAAATGAGAAAACGCAGGAATTTCCTGTGTTTCGGGATGAGGGGTACGTTGAAGTATGCATCCTTCAGGTGGAAGTAACCAGCCGTCCTGGTGAACACATTCCAGCCCTGTTTGATCGTCAGGCATGTGGAATACTGACAGATCGAGGATGTCTCATTGCCCCAGTCTTTTTCGGGATTAGAAAATAACGGAAGTGAAAACCCCTGATTTTCCTCCCTTTGAGGAACCCTGGAAATATCCTCTTTCAACAGAGTTCCAGCGGCTCGGATTGGAGCGCAAGACATAGCTTCTGGGAGGACAGGAGTGTTTCCTGTATCCCATTGAACTGTGGGGGGGGGGGGGGAGAGGCGAACTGCAGGGTGTACCCTCTCAGAGGATGAGTGGAGGTGTGTGCAGTGACATCCACATGAGGCGTTACCACGGCGCTCATGGGTTTATTGTGACCGTGTGTAGGTGGCGTATCTCGGACAGATGAATGCCGCGAGGTCTGTGGTTTAATAACCGAAAAGTTATAACCACCAGGCCTCTGCAGCGAACCCTGCTGCCTACTAATCAACAGATTTGGAGGCAGCTGGCCCTGATTTTCTTCCTCTTGGGGCACCCTGGAAATAGCCTCTTTCAACAGGAGTTCCCGTAGCTCTGCTTGGAGCGCAAGACACTGTTCTCTGGAGGACAGGAGTGTTTCCTGTATCCCGTTGAACTGTGGGGGGGGGGGAGAGGCGAACTGCAGGGTGTACCCTCTGCTGATCAGCCTGCTCATCCCTCTGTCCATTAGGCACACGCGCTGCCACTCCGAGAAACACTCTGAGAGCGGGCGCACATGCTCGAGATGTGTTGTGGTCGTCATGACGACGTGCCACGCCAGAGCCCTCGCCGCCGCTGCCCGTGAGGCAACCCAAGGTGGGCCTAGAGCGAAAGGGCTGTGAGGAGGCCTCCACACGCTGCATTTCACTCCGACTCTCATCATGAGGCGCGTACACGCTCAGCGGATGAGTGGAGGTGTGTGCAGTGACATCCACATGAGGCGTTACCATGGCGCTCATGGGCTTATTGTGACCGTGTGTAGGTGGCGTATCTCGGACAGAGGAATGCCGCGAGGTCTGTGGTTTAATAACCGAAAAGTCATAACCACCAGACCTCTGCAGCGAACCCTGCTGCCTACTAATCAACAGATTGGAGGCAGCTGGCGTAGTTACCGCGCTCTGCAGCTTATTAATCGATAGATTAAGGCAGGCTTTTGTAACGAACCCTGCTGGCTATTAACCGATAGGTCATAGGCAGCTGGTTCAGCCAGAGTGGGGGATATGTGAAACACATTTGAAACTGATAACTCAGACAACATGTTGGGAAATAAGCTTATTTTTATTTTCCTCACACTCCCTCCCAACCCGTCAAGGCCGGCTCTGTTTCCTCGGCGGCTCTCGTGGAGCAGACGACGAACGGGAGTACCTCACTCCCTTTTGACCCCCCCTCTCTGCTGGTGGGGGGGCGGAGGCGCGGGACGGTGCCCCTGCCGCCGCCGACGGACGAGTCTGACGCCTCGGCTGCGGTTGCTGTGAGCGTCTCTCTGCCTGTTGCTGCAGCCGGGTTAGCCGCTGCCGCTGCTGCCGCCGCTGAGGCTTCGCCGCAGGCTGGAGCCAGCCGACGTGCTGGCGGATATCATCACATGCCGCTTTCATGGACTCGACCATGGCTAGAAACTGGGGTCCGAACAGCCCGTCCGGGCTGATCGGAGCGTCCGGCAAGACCTTCCTGGCTGGCTCTGTAACAGCCGCCTGTTGCAGCCAGAGGTGGCGCTGGATCTGCGTCATCCATGCTGCGATCCTCGCCTGGGAGACAGCCACGGCTGCGCACAGCGTGAGTGCCGTGCTGGCCGCCTTGCCGATCTCCTCCGCCTCCTCTGGTGCCACGGTGGTGGACCGCTCCACCAGCGTAACCACCGAGTTGGCCAGCAACGCGATGTTGTTTGCCGCTGCCGACGCCTGAAACGCACATTGGTGCGCCCGGTCAGCCTGGCGGGCGACATACTGGTCCTTGGGGGAGGCCAACATAGGGCGCCGTCCGGCGATCAAGTTGGCCTGCCTAACCCCAAAGAACGCCGTCAAGCTCGGCTCCAGAGGGGGGGTGTTTGGAAAAACCCTCCTCTGTGAATCTCTCCACCCTAGTGAAGGGAACAAAGGAGGCCACCGGAGCCCTCAGGGTCCTCGGGTTCACCGCTGCCCCCTCCTGGTACCTCCTAATGGCGGGGAAGCGCGGCCAGATCGGGTCACTCCTGCCCGTCTGAACCCGGGAAAACACTCCGCCCATGTCGTCCAGAGCCACCCTCTCCCGTCCTGGGGGAACGGGGAGACCTTTGCATGCTGCTGCTTTGCCGATGATCTCCGGCAGCTCCAGCCTAATGCAACCCAACGCCGGTAGCGCCGTGGCCACGGAGAAGGGGACCGCGTGCTCGGCCGCCACACCCGTACCTCGCTCCGACCCCGTCTCCCCGTCCAGGGGAGAGGGGGGAGGGGAGAGCCGCATGGCGAGCCCTGGAGGGAGACGGGGTAGGAGTCGTCCGACTCCTGCCCCACACTCGGCTCCAGAGACAGGCCGCCGTCCTGTTCTGGACGGGCCAATCGTCCTCCTCAGCCACAGCAGCTAGAGCGTCCGCTCTTCGCTTCCTGTCGGCTGACGGGAGACGGGCACAATGCGAATAAGCGACCTGCTGGCTGAGAGCCGCGTCCGCGTGCTCTGGCCCCAGGCAGGATTCGCATATCGCGTGTAAGTCGTAGCTCATGATGTACCCTGTCTTACATGAGGGGCAATCACGGACACAGTTGTTGCTCATGACTTTGACTTTTTCTGTGCTTCAGTACTGTGCTGGTTGCTGAAGAAAAGAGGGGAGCAGATTGCCGGGCTCTCTTCCTATTTATACCGGAAGGAGGCCCGAGGGTGGGGCCCACCTGGCGGGTGGGCGTGGACTACAAGTGTTTCAGTGCTGCGCGGGGGCGCAGAGGGATAACCCAATAGCGATAGCCTTAGAGGGCGAAGCCATATACGAAATAGAACCAGAGCCAACACAAAGCAAAGAGACTCAGGGAGTACCAACTAAAAGCAGGATATTGAATGTTTTCTAGAGATGGATCTAAATTGTGCCAGTTTTTAATGTTTTATAATCGTTTCTTTGATGTTGCATATTGACTAATGTGCCATTTCATTTGTGTTTTACGGCTGTGTTCCTCTGCCTGTATTGTTTTGTGTTCATTTGTTGTAACTTTGTTCATTCTGCCCTCTCGGCCAGGTCGCTCTTGGAAAGAGATTTTTATATCAATGACACTTTTACCTGGTTGAATAAAGGATATATATCAGAGCAGGATATGTAATATAATCTAGAGATGGATCTGTTGAACTAAACCCAGGATATTGAATGTTTTCTCGAGACGTGTCCCCCCAGCAGAGGTGACCCTGTAATCCTGCAGAAGCCCTCGATGCTCTGCAGAGAGATGTGTAGACGTAGTGTGACTCTGAGCCGCTCTCAGCACTTTAACCTGTCTCCTCTCAGGGACGTCTATAATCACGGTGACGGCGCGCGACGCTGACGACCCGGCGTACGGGAACAGCGCCCGGCT